>CM022945.1:66532392-66939597 GCA_012931725.1 Litsea cubeba | reverse complement strand
GACATGTGGTCCAGTCTTACTCAGGGTTGGAAAGCTTGTGACTCGGACTCAACTCGTAATGCAAAAAGAAATTATATATATATTTATTTACCTGCATTCATGATAGTTAGTTTAAATTAATAAATTCATATATGGAAGGTAGATAAATTAGGTGAAAATGTCTAGCAAAAGTTCTGCACCACCCAAACAAAAATGTTGGGTTCGCCACTGGGTTAGGGAACCCCATTAAAACCAAACCCATTGCCATCTCTACTAAGGTGCCTTGCCATTAAACTATCAATAATTTGGCCCATGTCATTTCTTTCCATCAATATGTATATGAAAACATTTTGGCATACGGGTCGGGTTGGGTCACTTCAGGTTAGGTTACAGGGGCAGCTGGCAGGGTATCTTTGCAGGTCGAGGCTTAATCAGTATTCAACATGTATTAAACAAACTAGATATATACTTGACCCACACTAGATGTGGGTTGACCCAATCCAATCCACTTAACCTGTTTAATAGGAGATTTATCCTTTTTTTTTTTTTTCTTCTTTTGCTATTACATTTGAGCTACCAGTACAAATTAAAATTAATGAGAAAATATGCTCATAATCTTTTCATGTTATTGAAAATGTAATATATAATAACTAAAATCTTGTATAATTATATTTATGTGGAAAGAGAAGGGCCTATGTGGGTCAGATGGGTTAGGTGAATCAACCAGTTCCACCCCCTTCAAATGCGGGTCAGGTACTTTTAACTTCTGACAAACTCAATAATGATGCAAGCCGAGTTGAGTGGGTCAGCCATGCGTCGATTAAGAGGGTTGGCTCAGGTTTTTCCACCTGCACTTTTGGTGTTTTAAATTCTATAGAAGTTCTCATCTGTGAGTGCTGTTGAATGTGCTCATGGGCCAGGCCAGCCCGATCCCAATCGGGCTCCATTTAATAATGGGTCGGACTTGGATTAAGTGATAATAGCCCAAATCCTGGCCCGCCCCGCAACTTGTAATTTAATGATAAATTTATCCAAAGAATTGCTAATATGCCCAAACATCTAACAAAAGCTTGGCTCGGCCCAATCCTGCCCGATTGACTAATTGTGGGTGGGCTCGGCTCGTGTTGGTCTTGGGCTGGATATGGGCCTATGTTTCCATAGTTAGGATAGGCCTAGACATGCCTTAGCCTAGTCTGACCCATCCCATGAGCACCCCCCAAGTGGGAAACATAATGGTCGTATAAAGACACATGGATACCCTGGCTACTGGCACATTTTGGGCACGTTTGTATACACACTATTTCCGCGGAAAGAGGAAATTGCGACGTCAGCAAATTCCATCGAAAAAAGAAACCTCAGAAGAGGATTACAGTGGAAGTTATAAATTCATGTTTGGCGCGAGTTTTCCTTTCTCGATGAATTGATTCTAATGTGTTTGGTGTGGCTGTGGATTCCTTATTGAAAATCGAATTTTCCTATTTGGTGCAACAATTTTTCCTTATAAGAACTTATTTATTGTAGATGGTTGAACTAGTCATCAAAATAGGAGAGACTGCCAATAATGTTGTATTATTTGATGAAATCTAGCTTCAGTAGAAAAAAATAAAAAATTAAAATATATCTCATACCAAATGCCATTAATTGAAATTACAGATTAGGAAAGAAAAAAATGGGGCATGGCTGCAGGGGAGGCGGGGGATATAGGGGATCAGCAATGGTGCATGCTTGCTATGGTAGACGAAGAAGAGGGTTTTGGAGCTTGCTTTGGTTGATGAAGAAGTAGGGTTCTCGGTTGAGTTGGAAATGAGTGAGGAAATAAAATAATATAGGGGGGACTCCCTCAAAATCCACTTCCAGCCTTACTAGAAAAAATACTAACACGGCAAAAAAGTATTTCCGTGTAATTGTCCTGCACCAAACGCATGAAAAATGAAATTTTTCCGCTGAAAACCATCATCTTTTCTGCAGAAAAGTGTTACACAAACATGCCCTTATGGACTTTTGTTGAAAATCAGCTTTGTGCATTATTTCCTCTTTTGTAGAAAAGATATTTTTGACCCCACCATGGGAAACACTTTTCTGCAAAACCAAAAAAAGTTTAGTTTATTTTTGCGCCTTTCTTTAAGGAAAAACAGCCACACCAAATGTGGAAAACCATCACACATATCAGACTATATTACTACGTATTATGTGAGGAACTTTATGTGTAAGCTAAAAGCCTATAGGCACGCATATACTTCAGGAACTTTTTACAGGGAGAGTAACTCCAGCAGGGCGATATATAAAGATGAGGGCTTAATGGTTTATCTTTAGGAATCTTGATAGTATATGTTAGAACTTTAGTTGGCTAATTCTTTTATCTTGAACAAAACTCAGAGTCCTAATCGAGTTGTATTTTCTATTTATTTTAGAATAGGACTGTGAAGGAAGCATTTGGTTTGTGAAGACCTCTTCGGAAGACCTTGATACACTTAAAAGTGTTCCAAAGTAATCAAAAGACCTCAAGAGTGACTTTCCCGGACAGACTCCTCAGGCTTCAAGTGTTTTGACAGAACCCAGTCTCGCTATAGCGAGACTGAACCTCGCTGTAGCGAGAAGCAGTTCTGTCAATGACAGAATGCAGTCTTGCTATAGCGAGACTGAAGCTCGCTATAGGGAGCAAGGAGTTTCTGTCCCAAACGGGACTCTTGTTTGCTGCGTTTCCAAACTTCTTCTAAGAGTCATGTTTTATTTCTAAGAGGATTTTGCACGAACCTTGGGCTATTTGTTAACCCCTTGCATCCACAAACAAGATACAGAAGATAAATTATTCACTTGAGTTTTAAGATTCATCTCTGGAGAGTTTTGTGGGCTTAATTGTGCAAGGGAGATTGTGCTGAAGACTTATTTTCTTTCCCGGTGATCAAGCACCTTGAAGGGGCATTCAAGGTGGGTTTCAAGCTAGCACGTGGAAGGTGAACGGCGGGTCGTCGGCAAGTTCTTCACAGTCCTTTTAGGTTGAGTTACAACTGCGTCAAAGGTCTAGTGAGTTCACTTGTAATCTTCAAATTATAGTGCTTTGCTTTCGGTGGTCTCTACCACCCGTGGTTTTTTCCCGAGTTGGGTTTTCCACGTAAAAACCTGTGTCTCTTCCTATTTTGTAGTGATTTATTCTTATTTGGACTTAGGTTAATTAATTAGTTTAATTATCTGTGTTTGGAATTCATATAATAATCTGAGAAAGGACCTTAGCCTGTGTTAAGGCTTAAATAGAAGGTTTAGTAAAACCTTCACGTGGTATCAGAGCAAGTTGCACAACTCTAAAGTGCGATCCTCTCAGATTTGATCTATGGAATTCACCAGGGAAGGCACGTCTACCACCAAGCCTCCATTGCTTGAAGGTAGTAGCAATTATGCTTACTGGAAGGTAAGGATGACTGCGTTTTTATGTTCTCTTGATCATGATGTTTGGCAAACAGTGGTGAATGGTTAGAAATCACCAACAATGGTTGTTGAAGGGAGAACTATTCCCAAACCAGTAGCTGACTGGACCCAAGGAGAAAAGAATCAGACCCATTGGAATGATAGGGCTATGAATGCTATGTACAATGGCGTTTCTCATTTAGAATTTCGGAGAATCTCAACTTGCACCACTGCAAAAGAGGCTTGGGATCTTTTAAGAACAGTGCATGAAGGCACTGATATAGTCAGGCAAACCAAAATTCAAAATTTGATATCTGCCTTTGAGACTATACGTATGAAAGATGATGAAACTTTTGATGAGTTTAATGCCAAACTTGGTCATATTGTTAATTCAAGCTTCAATCTGGGAGAACCTTTTCCAAATTCGAAAGTGGTAAAGAAAATTCTTCGATCACTACCTGAAAGATTTCAGTCCAAAGTAATTGCCATTGAGGAACACACAAATATCAATGAACTTCCTGTTGAGGAACTTGTTGGAAATTTACAGACTTTTGAAGCAAACTGCTCTAGTAAAAAATCCAAGGGTATTGCTCTCATGTCTTCTAAAGCTAACAATGATGATGAATCTGATAATGATATTGATGATGTTGAACTTAAGGCATTGTTTGTTAAACGTTTTAAGAGATATTTGAATAAAAACAAACCAACTCTCAAAAAGGAATTCCCAAAGAACAAAGGCTTCAATAAAACAAAGGGTGTTACCAAGTATGATAAAAACTCATCCCAAACTGCTACCAAACCCATTCAATGCTTTGAATGTCAAGGTTTTGGTCACCCAGCTTCTAAATGTGCCAACAGGTTGGAGAAAAACAAAGGAAAAGCCTTGAATGTTTCTTGGGAAGAAGAATTTGAGAATGAGAACAGTGACACTAAGTCACAATCTGAGTCTGCTAAGTTTGTTGCTTTTATATCTTGTACTAACTCATCTCTTGAGCAGGGGTTATCTGACAAGGATTCCAAGTCAGATAACAAGTCAAACATTGATGATCTTTCTGATGAAGAATAGGATATTGAAGTAGCGTATCAGAAACTTCTCAAAGATTCGTTACGTTTATCTCGTATAAACGATAAACTCTCTCAAAAGCTGAAAGATTCAGAGTCTCATAATGCAATCATTGCTTCTGAACTAAGTGATGCCCGCATCAAGGTAACCCAGTTAGAAACTCAACATGTGATTTTATCTGACAAAGTTATTGTTACAGGCAAAGAAAAAATTCCACAACTACACAATATGAGACTGTTAAAAAAGAACTGGATTCCTTGCAAACTGAGTACAACCTGCTGGAGGCTGAGAAAAATGATGTCTGTGGAAAACTTCGGATGGCTCTAACAGAATTAATTTCAGCCAAGTCCTCGCTTGATCGAATGAACAAAGGATCCATGACTCTTGATGAGATTCTGATGCAGCAAAGAAGTGATAAACATAAGGCAGGACTTGGATTTATTTATGAGTCTTCTTCAACTAAGCAATCAGGTAAATTTATTTTTGTTAAAGGACCAGCTTTGCAATCCAGCATGAGTGCTAACCCAAATACTCACCTTGCGAACTCAAGAGCTTCTAAAAATGTGTCAAAACCCAGATTTGTTCCAATCTGTCATTTTGTGGAATAAAAGGGCACATAAGACCACATTGTTATCAACTTAAACATCAAATACATAAATAGCGTGGGGTGAGGAATTATACTCCTCAAAAGATCAAGACTAAATCCATTTGGGTTATTAAGTCTGATCTTCGCTGCAATATGGTTCTTACTGCTCTCAAAGCCACAGATTCGCAAGTTTGGTACTTGGATAGCAGATGTTCTAGACACATGACTGGAAACAAATCCTTGTTTACCTCATTGGAACGCTGTAATGGAGGTAGTGTAAAATTTGGGGACGGAAGCAAATCAAAACATAATCGGAAAAGGTACAGTTTCGATTCCAGGTATGTCATCTTTATCAAATGTTTTCTTTGTTAAAGGTCTGAAAGCTAATCTGTTAAGCATCAGCCAATTGTGTGATTCACAACATGAAGTTCATTTCTATCTTAATGACTGTCTAATTGTTGATAAAAAAGGAAATAATGTTCTCCATGGCGTGCGTACTTCTGACAATTGTTATGTCGTTACCACAGAGAATACCATATCATGTCATGCAGCTATAATCAATGACATAGATTTGTGGCATCAACGTTTAGGCCATGTTAATCATAAGGACCTAGATAACTTGGCAAAAAATGAAACTGTTATAGGGCTGCCCAAACGTTTAAAAGCCCCCACAATTGTGTGTGGTCCTTGTCAGATTGGAAAACAAATCAGGTCCTCACATAAAAAGGTTGATGCCTTAACCACCACCAGGCCGCTTGAATTACTTCATATGGATCTCATGGGTCCTACAAAATCTGAAAGCATTGGCGGTAAGAAATATATATTTCTAATTGTTGATGATTTTTCACGGCTTACATGGGTTCGTTTCCTAAAAGAAAAGTCCGAAACCTTTGAAGTTTTTCTTGATTTATGGACCTTGCTCATTAATGATAAAGGAAAAACCTTTGGTGGTGTAGTTCGTATTCGTTCAGACCCTGGAACTGAATTTCAAAACTCTTATTTTGAGTCTTTTGTTCCAAGCATGGTATAAAACATGAATTTTCTGCACCAAAAACACCACAACAAAATGGTGTAGTTGAGAGAAAAAATCGTGTTGTCCAAGAGATAGCACGCGTGATGTTACACAGTAAGAAAATTCCTCAACGTTTCTAGGCTGAAGCGGTAAACACAGCAGTTCATATTATCAACAGAGTTTACCTACGGCCTGGAACAAAATCGACCCCATATGAGATTTGGTGTAAACGCAAACCAACTGTCAAGTATTTTCGAACTTTGGGAGTAAGTGCTACATCCTAAAGGATAGGGAACACCTAAGCAAATTTGACTCCAAAAGTGACGAGGGAATTTTACTTGGTTACTCAATGTCGATTAAGGCCTATCGGGTTTACAATCTCAGAAACTCTACAGTTGTGGAGTCGATTAATGTGGTTGTTGATGATGTAAGAACTTCAGATTACTTTTCTGATGATGATGAAGTACTAACTCGTTCTCCTACTTTAATACAGGATGATAACAAGCTTAAAGATCCAAGTACAACATCAAAAGATAACGATTCCAAAGATAAGCAAATTGATCAATCAAAATCAACTTCTGATCTTATGGACATCATTCAGCATTTCGAAGAAAAAAGTGCATCTAAGAGTTCGCGCCCTGTACCTAAAGTAATGAAGAGCCACCCTCTCTCTCAAGTGCTTGGAGATGCAACCGAGTCTCTTAAGACTAGAAAACAGGTACGCGATGAGGTAAGTAACTTTTGCTATATTTCTTCAACTGAACCGAAAAACATAAAAGAAGCCATTCTTGATGATTGCTGGATTAATGTGATGCATGAGGAACTTGAACAATTTGAGAGAAACTGTGTGTGGGAATTAGTTCCTAGAACAAGCAACACCAATGTAATCGGCACAAAGTGGATCTATAAGAATAAGACCGATGAATTGGGTCAGGTCATAAGGAACAAGGCTAGGCTGGTTGCCCAGGGGTATACTCAAATTGATGGCATTGATTTTGATGAAACGTTTGCCCCTGTTGCTCGATTGGAATCTATCCGTCTGTTACTCGCTATCGCTTGTTTTCTTCATATCAAGCTTTATCAGATGGATGTTAAGAGTGCTTTTTTGAATGGGTACTTGAATGAGGAAGCTTATGTGGAACAGCCCAAAGGATTTCAAGATCCTCATTACCCGGATCATGTGTTTAAACTCAAGAAAGCTCTCTATGGGTTAAAACAGGCTCCAAGAGCATGGTATGAAAGGCGAACTGTCTTTTTATTGAAAAACGATTTCAAAAGAGGGAGTGTAGACAAGACTTTATTCATCAAAGAAGAACATCCTCACATGTTAATTGCTCAAATTTATGTGGATGATATTGTCTTTGGATCTACCTCATCAGTGCTAGTTGAACATTTTTCTGATAGTATGTCGAGTGAATTTGAAATGAGCATGGTTGGAGAACTCTCCTTCTTCCTAGGATTCCAGATCAGGCAGTGTGACAATGGAATTTTTGTATCTCAATCAAAATATGCTCGTAACATTTTGACAAAATTTGGGATGACATCTGCTAAACATTCAAGAACTCCAATGAGCTCAAAAGTGAAATTGAGCATTGATGCATCTAGCAAAGATGTGAATGAAACACTCTACAGAAGCATGATAGGGAGTCTTCTCTATCTCACTGCTAGCCGACCTGACATAGCTTACAGTATTGGAGTCTGTACTCGTTATCAGTCAAAACTAAAGGAATCACATATTCACTCTGTTAAAAGAATCATGAAATATGTAAGTGGAACTGTTGACTTTGGTATCTGGCTAACCAAAGACACGAATACAAATATTGCTGGATATTCAGATGCTGATTGGGCAAGAAGTGTCGATGATCGGAAAAGCACGACTGGTGGGTGCTTCTTTATTGGAAATAACTTGGTCGCTGGGCACAGTAAAAAGCAGACTTCGACTTCCTTATCCATTGCTGAAGCCGAGTACATTGCTGCTGGTAGTTATTGTACTCAACTTCTTTGGATGAAACAAATGTTGGCTGACTATGGAATTTCTCAGGATACTATGTCTGTTTATTGTGATAATCAAAGTGCAATTGACATATAGAAAAATCCTGTACAGCATTCCCGAACCAAACACATTGATATTAGGCATCACTTTATCTATGAGTTAGTCGAAGAGAAGATCATTGTACTGGACAAAGTTCCTACCGAAAATCAACTGGCTGATATTTTTACCAAACCTCTGGACCCAAATCGATTTGAATCCCTTCGCAAGTCTCTGGGGATTTCCTCCCTTCCTTAAATTTTAGTTCTACTCTGGTTTTATGCACATGCACAATGCTCACTTCCATCTATGATTATTATTACATGTGATTTTGTTTTATGATAGTGCACAGTTTACTGATATCATTTTTTTTGTCACTATGAACGTTCCCCCTCTGATCTTTCAAAAAAATAATAAAAAAATCATGAGGAACATATTTTTTCCTACAGACATGTGTGATAGCTTCCAATTTGATTGGTAAGTTTCGTTGGAGAAGGCTACCATAACTGCTAGTGTGAAAGTCACCCAGGACGGTTCATAGAAAAATTTTCAAAAAAAAAAAAAAAACACATGAGTGAAAATAGCGATATGAATATGACCAGAGGATCAGGGCTACCTACGGTCATGAGTGATAGCTTCCACTGATTGGTAAGTTTCGATGGAGAAGGCTGCCGTGTCCGATAGTGTGAAAGCCACCTATGACGGATTAAAAATTAAAAAAAAAATTGATTGAAGGGAATCATATCTTTTTCACACACTATCACTGTCATTTAAGTTGTGCATTTCTTGAGCTTATCCATCGATATCTTTGTAGATGGAAAACACTTTTAATAGTTTTTCTTTTATTTAAGAAAAAAGGAGGAACACAACACTGATAGTGCGACAGGAGAACCCATTCCAGAATCTAGTCTCGCTATAGCGAGACTACAGAACTCGTTTTAAAAACGAGTCTGCCTCTTTTTCTCTCTTCCTCCTCTTTTTCTTTCTCAAGCTAGGGTTTCTTGCTCCAATTTTTTTTTCTTCTCTCTATCCCCACTACATTGTTCATTGTGTTCTTCTCATTTAGCAACTCCAATCCTTGCTCCTTCCTTTTCACCAAGGTATGATCCTTTTCTTTTCTTCTTCTCACCAATTTTTTTATCATATGATGCCTAGATTAGTTTGTTTGGTCAAGGATTGTTTGTTTTTGACACTTTATTATCAAATGTGGGCATTGAAGAAAATTCCTCTTTAGTTGGTATTTCCCATTTTCCAATTTCATGTGAGATTGGTGGACTTTCTCTAAAGATTGGATCTTTTTGCATGGAATGGATTGCAATTTTTTTTCCTGAAGATCACTGTGTTTCATTGATGGATTTAAGTTCGTTCTTATCTTTGTGATTACCTTACCCATTGGGTTCTTTTGGAAGATTGTCAAATTTTGTTGGAAATTATTCTATGCATGTGTGCACACAAGGTGTTTGTAAGATTACCTCAATGAATATCTACACTGTTTTATGTGCTTTCTTGCATTTTCTTGGCATCAGCATGGCTCCAAAATCTTCAAAAGGAAAGCGTCCTGCTAGTTCCTCATCTCAGTATGATGTTGATCGGTTTAGGGATGCTGAGAGTTCCGCTCGTTTCGACTCTAGCTTCAAAGATCGAACAGTGATTTTTGAGAGAATTGTTGTTCAAAATTCTCTAACTGCTTCAACCTTCTCTCAATGGCTTTATCAAAATCGTCTCATGCTTCTTATGAATTTGATAAATGAATGTTTTGAAGAATGGGTACGAGAATTTTATTGCAATATGTTTGAAGTTAAAGAAGACGGATTCCGCACATTTGTTTAAGGAAAGACTATCTCTGTTGATGCGAAAACAATCACCACTTTGCTACAACCCCGGCGACCTGATCAACCTCTCTACCCTTTTCCTGATCTGGACAATCAAGTTCATCTCTTAGATGAAGTGACTACCATTCTTTGTGGAGAACCAACTGAATGGTCTCCTCTAGTGCTGAAAATTTCTGGGCTACAATCTGATTATCGCCTGCTTAACACTTTTATCGTCCATAACATTGAGCATCGAGGACATTCCTCTGATCTTCTTCCAACCCAGGCTCTCCTTCTATACTACTTGGGGACAGGCACATCGGTCGATATTCCGCGTATGATTCTTGACTGCATGTTGAAGATATACGATGAACCTTGGAAGCTTCAACTTCCGTTTGGGGCACTGATTAGCAAGTTGTTAATTGATGGTGGTTGCCATGTCTACCCACATGAAATGCCTGTTACAAAAAGGCAAAAGATAGATGGCAAGACAAGAGCCATGTCCGACACTCATGTTCGAAATCGTATTCAGGGGGAGTAAGCTCAAGTTCCAGTTGAAAATGTCGATGAAAACACAGTTGGAAATCGTCTCCTCGCTTTAGAACATGTAGTGTATGATCAATCTGTTCAGATTGAACAACTGGATGGCAGGATATCGTCTGGCTTCACTGATCTCCGTAATCACATCACAGACATGTTCAATCAGCTTCGCCATCAGTGATCTATCTACAGTGCTGTTATTTATCTCTGTTTTGCATTTTGGTTTCTTTATCTTTGCTACCTTATTCCTCCCTTGTTTCCTTTTATGCTGCTTTGTCAATCCTATTAACAAAAAGGGGGAGTACCTTATGTCTTAGACTTAGACAGACTTTTTAACAACCTGATTAATTCTATTTCTATGATATTATGCTTGTTCTTTCCCTCGGTTTATTTCAGGTTTCATTTTGGATAGGTTATATTTCTAGACAAGTGGATTCATCTGTTTAAACAGTTCGTTTAAGTTTATGGTATCTTGTACTGGGATAAGAGATCTAGTCTGTATTAGGAGTTTTGTTCATGAATTGCCAAAGGGGGAGATTGTTAGAATTTTAGTTGGCTAATTCCTTTATCTTGAACAAAACTCAGAGTCCTAATCGAGTTGTATTTTCTATTTATTTTAGAATAGGACTGTGAAGGAAGCATTTTGTTTGTGAAGACCTTTCGGAAGACCTTGATACACAAAGTGTTCCAAAGTAATCAAAAGACCTCAAGAGAGACTTTCCCGGACAGACTCCTCTGGCATCAAGTGTTTTGATAGAACCCAGTCTCGTTATAGCGAGAAGCAGTTCTGTCAATGACAGAATGCAATCTCTCTATAGCGAGCTGGGAGTTTCTGTCCCAAACGGGACTCTTGTTTGCTGCATTTCCAAACTTCTTCTAAGAGTCCTATTTTATTTCTAAGAGGATTTTGCACGAACCTTGGGCTATTTATTAACCCCTTGCATCCACAACAAGATACAGAAGATAAATTATTCACTTGAGTTTTAATATTCATCTCTGGAGAGTTTTGTGGGCTTAATTGTGCAAGGGAGATTGTGCTGAATACTTGTTTTCTTTCCCGGTGATCAAGCACCTTGAAGGGGCATTCAAGGTGGTTTCAAGCTAGCACGTGGAAGGTGAACGGCGGGTCGTCGGCAAGTTCTTCACAGTCCTTTTAGGTTGAGTTACAACTGCGTCAAAGGTCTAGTGAGTTCACTTGTAATCTTCAAATTATAGTGCTTTGCTTTCGGTGGTCTCTACCACCCGTGGTTTTTTCCCGAGTTGGGTTTTCCACGTAAAAACCTGTGTCTCTTCCTATTTTGTGGTGATTTATTCTTATTTGGACTTAGTTTAATTAATTAGTTTAATTATCTGTGTTTGGAATTCATATAATAATCTGAGAAAGGACCTTAGCCTGTGTTAAGGCTTAAATAGAAGGTTTAGTAAAACCTTCAGCATATGTTTTTTTTTTAATTGATTGACTGTTTTAATTTTGGCCTATATAAATTCTGTTGTCTTGGTCCGTTCTTTCTTTTATATGAATATAATCCTCTTTTCAAGCAAAAACAGAAATCAAAATGATATTTCAAATCCTTAGATAGCATTTGGGCGTGGGGAACATGTAATTCAGGATCAATAAGTGCAGGAAGGAAAGATAAGTTTGTAGATGAGAATTTTTCCTCTCTCTTAATGATATTCTTTTGCCTTCCAACCAAAAAAAAAGAAAAAAACAACAAATAAAAATAAAAATGTAATAGGAGAGCTCGATACAAGGAAAGATAATATAGCATCAATGTTTTCTTGAAACTTGATATCGTTGCAAAAGGCCCCTCCGCCAGTACTTCTTTTTTACTTATTTGCCAACAATAGTGATATTGTTGCTCATTAATGAACCACTATATTGAATAGATTTGAATGTGAAGACTCCAACATGTGGTCGGAGATTTATATGCTTTCTGGTGATTGGAAGTCTTCACGGATCTCTTGGCCTCTATCTAACATACGAGAATGGAGAATATCTAACCCTAGGGCTCTCTTATCCTTATAGACAAGTTCTAAAGAGTCACTGAAGACTTCTTCACTAAGACACCCAAATCTACCAATCCTATGTATTGGGAGTCTTATTTGTGGAGGCAGATCAAGTCTTAGACGAAGTAGGAGTCTATTCTTTGTTGGCCAATACCATGCTTGATCTGACGTGGGATGTGGCATGCAGACCTGCATACATAATTTCCTACAATCTCCCACTTGACATGAATGCACATACATCAAACATGTTTAAGTCCTTGCCTTGTAAAAGACTCCATAGGCAATGCCTTAGTTAGAGCACCAGTCATCAATTCCTCTTAAGGCATATAGAAGATTTCTATATCTTTTTTTCTTTTTCTGATAAAGTGGTATTTTATTTCATTGTACTTTGATTGACTATTTAACTTATGCTCATTCACCATAGATATGGCCAATGTATTGTCTGTGTTAATCGGGATATGCTCTTTCTCTCTGATTACTCCCAAATCACATAGGAAGCATTTCAGCCAGCCTCCCGGACTGTTGTATTACAATCTATATACTTTGCTTTGGTTGTTGACATAGTTGTAGATGTCAGTTTTTGTAGATGTCAGTTTCTTACTATCCTAATAAATAGCACCTCTTCCGAGGGTACATATATAACCGTTGTTGACTTTCTTTAGTACAAATCACCTGCCCAATCAACATCTGTGTCACTATGCAGTTTTAGGACTTCACCTTGATATAATAGGTGAAGACTCACATCTCCTTTGATGTACTGTAGAACCTGCTTATCAATCCTGTAATCCTGGGTTCCTTCGGGATCTACTTATGAGACTCACAGTGAATGTAAGATCTAGTCTCTATGCAACATTGCATACATGATGCTTCCCACAACTTAAGCGTAAAGACTTAGTCTAATCACATCATTATTCTACTCATTTGTGGGTTAGTTTAGTGCTCCTGCCGATGTGAGTGTCAATTGGTTTGCACGTAATCATATCAAATCGTTTCGCACTGCTTTTAAATAAGGTTTTTATGATAAAAACAATAGCCTACTTGGACGATTGCAGGTAATTTCAATGTTAAGGACATATTCTGACTCACCCATGCCTTTCATCTCGATATTGACTTTAACCGCTATTTGATTTCATTTATGGCCTCAAATTCCTCACCAGCTATCAAAATGTCATCCACATATGACAAATATAAATAACTACTCCACCACATTTAATATAAAAAAAATTTGTTTGCACTACTGGGGACAATCCCATTTCACCTATGGCCTAGTGAAATAAAAAACTGGAATGGTTCTGAACCATTCCTAAAACATAGGTACACCCTTTTTTGAGAATGGCTTACAAAGTTCCAAAATCCATTAGGAACAACATTTCAAAACCATTCCTAATTGTGATTTTTGGTGTAGTATCAATCTTTTTTTTTTTTGTATATACCACACTAAGGTTTAAAGAATTTCTAAATAGGCTCCTGAGGTTTGAGTATTTAGTGATACATCCCTGCCTTTTAATTTGAGCACCTTCCATATCCCTAAAACCAATAGCCCTTACTAGAATGGGTAACTGCCATGAAGTTAGTGTTTGATTTTTATAAAAAAATGACCGCTTTGCCTTTACATTCTTTAAACAAAAATTAGTGTCATTATTTAAAATAATACCCATTATTTTATCACAAGTCCCAACGTATTCTCTCTCTCTCTCTCTCTCTCTCTCTCTCTCTCTCTCTCTCTCAATAACTCTCTCTGAACATAAAGCCTAATCATGTATTTGAAATATTCATGAATTCAATGAATGGATTGTGTCAACTATAAGTATATGTGTTGATTGTCATCGTGATCGATTTGGATTTAATGAAATGGGTTATGATCGATTTGGACCTGCTGCATATAAAGCCTAATCATGTATTTGAAATATTCAGGAATTCAATGGTGGATCATGCATGGATTGTGTCAACTATAAGTTTGTGTGTTAATTTTCATTACGATCGATTTGGATTTAATGAAATGGATTATGATTGATTTGGATTTAATGAAATGGACATTGTATTGATAAAAAATGAATTTTTGTAGAGTTACTGTCTCCCAGTAAATGTACTATAGTAATTGTCAATGTTACAAGTGTTTCAGAAAAATAAGTCCAAAATTTTGAAATCATGCATATAGGCAAAAGTATATCTTTTCACTCTAAAAACTTATGGAGGCTGCAAAAACAAAAATAATAGGGATGTATCACTAAATATTAAAACCACATGGGCCTATTAAAAAATCCTAAAAACCTTAGGGGTTATATACAAAAACTCCTTTTAGCCCCCACCCTTCCACGTGTGCCCTCATTATTGTAAGCTTGAAACTCCCTCCTACACTTAATTAATTCAATTCATTTTTGTTTTGATTTGAGCTAAAGCTTCTAGCAATGTGTTTGGGTTTTATTATTTATTTATTTATTTATTTTGGTAGAGAGCAAAGTGTCTAGTTAATGGCATACCTTTCACTCTGATTCCTTCCTTTGGGAACCTTGGCACACATATCTTGGCATAGGGATTTCGGCTTACTCAAGATGGATTTCTGGGAACAGAAAAACTATAGTGATGGTAACACATTCATCATTTCCATATGTTATTATCCAACAAAACTTGCAAATTAATGAAAGGCAGTTTCTCATGCTTAATATAAATCCATCCATCTAATTTCTTTAATTTGACTGCAGGGATGAAATTATCTTACAAATTCATGACCATCCTAATTAAATTCATCATGGAGGCAAATCTCTCTTGCACTATCCCAATTAGATCAATTATTTTCTTGATAGCGCCATCATTGAAAGTTTGCAAGGAAAGGTCATGAAGTTTGAATCTAAAGTTCAATGACCTAGTCACCTCTGACCTGATGCAATGTGAGGGTGACTTCATCAAAGATCCAAGAACCCTTTGTTCCACATTTTGGCGATCTCCTCCTTGTCACTCTCTCTTAAATTTCTTCATTTAGCCATTCATACCAAAAACTTAAGGCGTTAGTAGGGGCCCACTCCAACACTCCCCCTCATGTGGAACCCGGTCGACGCACTTTTGGCGACACGCATATTTTTTTCCGTGCCGAGTTAATCCTCTTGGTATTCGAACTCACGACCGGTTGGCTCTGATACCATTTTAAACTTCTTTAGCTAGCCATTCATAGCAAAACCTGACACCATAAATACTTTTCAATACTTTCAAATACATCATACACACACTCCTTTTCGGAGAGAAGTCTTTCCTTGGACTTTGTTTGTCTCTTTGCTACTTTGAAGGAGAGAACTTGCCATTAACCCTTGGCTTTCATCCAACTTTGTTTTATGACGGTTATTTTAGCCCTTGGCTTAATATTCAGCTCCATTCTTGAATTCTTGATTGGTGCTTGATATGCATTTGGTTGTTTCTTGTCCTTATTGTACCTTGGTGGTGTGCATAATCTAGCAAATCAGCCCCTTGTAGCTTTCTGCATTGTCTTCTTATGGTGCATTTGGACAATGAGAGGAACTTGCAGTTAAAAGAAAAGTAATGCCAATTTTCCATTCAACACCTATAACTTGGTCATTTTGTGTGATACATTTTCCTCGAAAAATAAAAGGAATACAAATTGAGTTGATTTTCCTTGATAGAGGATTTTGATTTCTTTTAAGAAGGGTAGGAATGCAAAATCCTGTCTCGTATGGAAATGGAAATTCACGGAGAGCGAAATCCTTTTTCGCTGCACAAAGGCATCCTTATATTAGTTTGACACTTTATTTTGAAAGAGAGTTGGCCTTACCCTCAATCATATGAGGGTGTGTTTCCATGGAAGTGTTTTGGCTTTGTGGTTGTCCCATTCATCTTGTTTCCGTGGAAGTGTTTTAGCTTTGTGGTTGTCCCATTCATCTTGTTTCCGTGGAAGTGTTTTGGCTTTGTGGTTGTCCCATTCATCTTGATGGAAGCTTGTATATACAACATTGGAAAGGGCTTATCTTGGACATGGGGGCACCCACTGAATTTTAGATTCTAAGGATCTATAACGGTAAAGAAAAGAGCCTCCAAAATGAATGATCGAAAAAAAATCAATTGGATCTCAAATCCAATGGTTGGAGGTAATATCATAGGTTAACCTTAAGGCCAAGTGACTTGATGTGATGGTACACGTGTGGCTACCATTCAAAGGGATAAACCTTTGATGCGAAACTTCTATATATCCAATCTACCCTAGTGAGCCCAAGGCTATTTTTTTAGAGTAAATTAGCGAAAGGTCCCTCATAGAGGTCTTGTAAGGCCTCCAGTCCATCAACTTTTCCTCTAAGGCCTATAGTCCATACAGCTAGGACATATTTCGGCGAGAGGTCCCTAGATACGTCACCTCATATATTTTCATGATTGATTTGCCCTTTCAACTAATTAAGCATAAAATTTTAAAATTTAAATCTTCCACTCTCCCTCTTCTTTTTCTTCAATCTGGACATGGACATTGACAGATTGGATCTCAACAGTTGAGATCAATCTCTGATTTTTTTCGGAGGACGAGATCGGGGTTTTCCTCGATCTTGAGTGGGCTACACTGACCGGATTCCGGCAGAAATCCGAAGTTGTAAAAGGGATCTGAATTGCAAAAGAAAAGAGGTTGGGTTCAATTCTTGTTACAGAATTGCAGATCTTCGCCAGAGAATAGGGCCACCGTTCAATGAGCGTCGCCTGCAAAGGAGAATCCCCACACTGCCATCATTGCGCATAGGGCCGCTTGGTTCTGATTTACAGAGCCTGCCTTTCACCGGTTCGCCTAAGCCAGAGAAGTGGCATTGCCAAACGCTGCTGCTTCCTTAGCCCACACATTGTAGCCGGAGAGGAAGAAGAAGACCATTGCAACCTTGCCTAGGTTCTGTTGCAGACTTGTAGAACACGAAATGAAGAAGAAGACGATCTTCTGCTCCATCCCCGGATTTCCTGCGCCACCGTCGTTCCTACGTGTCGCCGAAGAAGGGGATCGCCAACGGACGCCGCGCCGTGCCATCGCCAGAATCAAGGAAGAAGGCAATAGGCTTGCTGCTGTCCCTTTCTAGTTAAAGAAACCATAAGGAAGAAGACAACCTTCGGCCATGCCAGTTTGGGTTTTGTCCGGGTCGATTCTGACCTGACCTGCTATGGAAGCCTAGCCCACAGGACAGATCCATCGCTACTACTGCCGCCCCGGTGTCGCGCCATCGTTGGAGAAAAAAGCAAGGCTGCAAGGCTGTCTTCCTCCATCTCAGCACCGCTAGAGAAGGAAGGCAGCATGGCTGTTATATCGTTTTTGACAAATCTATATGAGTTTTTATGAACTTTATCTAAGTTTTTGTGAAATTTATCTAAGTTTTTGTCAAGTTTATTTGAGTTTTTAACAAACTTATATGATTTTTCTGTCAAATTTATCTATGTTTTTTATTTTTTACAAAATTTATTTGAGTTTTGCTTAAATTTATCTGAGTTCTGAAATAAATTTCTCTGAGTTCCGGACAAATCTATTTGAGTTTTGTGCTAATTTGTCTGAATTCTAGAACAAATTTATTTGAGTTCTGGGCAAATCTAACTGAGTTTTTGGCAAATTTATTTGAGTTTTTGGCAAATTTTTCTGAAATCTGAAAAAATGGTTTCTCTTAGTTTTGACAAATGTATTTACTTTTTTTTTTTAAATTTATTTGTATTTTTTAATTTTATTTAAGCATTTTGAAATTTATTTATTTTTTTTAAATTTATTTATATTTTTTGGAATTTATTTGGTTCTTTTGAAATTGATTTTCATCAATTGAAACTTATTTGGATCTTTTGAAATTTACTTACATCTTTTTAAGTTGATTTTCATCTTTTAAAATTTGTTTATATTTTTTGAAATTATTTGGATCTTTTGAATATTTGAGTCTTTTTAAATTTCTCTGCAATCTTTTGAAATTTACTGTGTTTTTTGAAATTATTGTTTTTGTTGAAATTTATTGTCTTTCTTTCGAAATTTATTTGTGTTTTCTCAAATTTATTTGCATTTTATAATTTTATTTATGTATTTTGAAATTTATTTTAGTCTTTGAAATTTATTTGGATCTTTTGAAATTTATTTACATTTGTTAAAATTTATTTGGATCTTTTGAAATTTATTTGGCCTTTCCATTTTTTTAAAATTTATTTCATTTTTTGAAATCAATTTGCATTATTTTGAAATTTATTTGTGTGTCTTAGAATTTATTTGAAAATCTCATTAATTTGATTCCATTAATCGTGGCCAAGTAAATGGTTGACCATTATTAATGGGATATCCCACCAATCATGGGATACGATTTAAAGAAAGGGTAAATTAGACATATCAGGTATAAGAATGTGTTAGAGGACCTTTGGTTGCATGAGTATTTTTTGTGGACTATTTCCAACAAAGTCATACTTTGAGGGACCTCCAACCAAACACCCCCTTTTTTTTTTATTGGAGTAACATTCACCCTCACATTAGAAAAAAACATGATTAGTCCACTTTTTTCACCATAGATCCTACCTTTCTTCAATCAACTTTTTAGTTTCGCGTTGGTTGGGGAATACTCACTATTGGGTTGATTGGGCAATCACGATTTACTTGCTTTTTCAAACGCTTCTAATCGAATGATCAATATTTTGTTGGATCATTTTATTAGGGGTGGCCCACATGGCTACAACTTCTTATTATATGAAACGGTCCTCTCCCTCTTTGGATTGTTTTTATGGTCTTCAAGTTTTTTTACTGGTTGCTATTAATTGCTACTTTAAAGTGTATTATTTCTCTTCTTGATGGGAGGAGAGAATGAGGGCCTATAAAAGGCAACTCGGGTAACTCTCTTGGCTACGATAGTTTTATCTACAACCATCACTTACTGAAGAAGAAAAGACAAAACACAAGAGAGTTGTGATTCTCCATTGAAAACCAACCTTCTGTTGGATCAGAGTTTCCATATGGCACAATCAGGTAACATTTAACTACTCTACTGGTTTAGATTAAATGTTATAGTATTATTGGATTGACTCTAGAGAGGGTTTAAAAATTCAAGGTTTTTCTAACATTTGGTATCAAAGCCTGCTGTTTTCAATCCAATGATCTATTATCGTTTTATCGGGGCTTCCTGGTTTCTTCCGGGAATAAAAACCCAAATGCCCAGAGGAAAGAAATTTTGGGCATTTGATAAAGGGTATTCAATCTATTGGATAATAATAGCCTTAGAAATGAGGATTACAGTGCCCAACCCATTCTGAAAGAGATGGGAAGAAAAGATTTATTTTCTGTCATTTAAATTAATATTTTTTTAAAGAATTACATTAGAGGTTTTTTATCTCATGTTTGGTTACTGTTATCATTTTTTTGGACATGTCAGTAGCATGATAATGATAACATGAGAGTATGTCCGAAAAGTCATAAGGTGTATTTTTAAAAAAATTATATAAAAAATAAAATTTGGTTGTACGTTGTCCCCCGCATATAGTGCGCCAAAAAGCGCACAGTAATGAAACTGCAAGGCACCTTCTTCCTTGAAGTGTAACCCAAGTACACAGAAGTGTGGATGGGCCGGGTCAAGTTTTGGTTCGGCCCAACCTGACCTGGTATGGCATTCACGAGAATTCTGGACTGGGTCAATTTCTGGTCTGGGCCAATTATGGGTTTGGCCTGACCCGTTAAGGCCCACTAAGCCCATTTCAGTTTTGGAGAATTTCTTTTCTCCAGTTTGACCCACTTACTAGACGGTACATTTTTTGTACATTCAATTGACCAAAATAAGCTTCATTTAATAGGCTGAAATTATTTATTGGGCATCGATAGGTCAAGATCGATCATTAAAGTTTGATTCTAATTATTCTTATATATCATTTATTCAATCCGATCATAGTCGTTAAATTGATAGAGTTGGCCATAAGTAAAATTCTGAATTCATTGATCAATTTTAGAATTGAACAGATTAGTCAATAATAAACGGTCCAGATCTTATTTTGATCATAAAAGACACGTCTGAACATGGATCGATGATCCATTTTCTTCTGTGTATTGATGGCATTGAGATCTATCACCTGGACAGATTTGATGAACTGATTAATCACTCTAAATTAGAGCATATTTTATTTTAACATTATGTTTAACTCTTTAATTTTGATACTTCCGCTACCAATTTTACTTATTTAGCTAAATCAAAGTTATATTTTATTGTTAATATTCAGATATGCTCACTATGATTTAATATTTAGAGTTCTTTATTTCTTGGATTGGATGGATGTATGGTTATGGTGAATCAATTAAAGATATTAAGTATTGATCAATGATCAGTTAATTATGATTTTGACCACTGATTTATGAAATGATGCCTAATTAACTTAAATGTGATATAATAAAGTTATTTGAAAATTATATAATGATTCATAAGGACCAATATTTTTGATTGATTGGTTCATTACACTTGATGACCGAATGAACTAACTTTATCACTTAAGTGTTGTTATTAATTTAAAGAATTCAACAATTTCTTAACTTGGTAGCCGCTAAAGCGACCCAATTGTAGATAATTGTTTAATTCTTTAAATTGAGTTAAGGAAGTAGAAACTTTATTGTTTGAATAAGACAACACTTAAATTTTCAATTTCATTTAGGAAATGGTTCAATAAAGCCCAAAGGTACGATTGTCCATAATTTGAAATTGGTATATGACAAGGTTAATAAATGTATTTTGCTTGTATTTGATTTATACCCAAAGGGATATATTCAATACAATCACATCACATATTATAATTATGGTGATATTAATCAAAGAAAAAGTAATATATTTACATATTATTTTTCCAACCCAAAGGTGGCTTTACAATGATGTACATATATCACTTTTAAATTTCAGTATATTGTGTAGATAAATTCAAAGCATCACATAATTTATTGTTACTTGTTTATTTTTCTTCAGTTACCAATTTCATGGCATCACTTTCGACTTTAGGGAATATACTGATGTGAGATGGATTAAACTTTTTTGAATGACTAGACATGTTATTGTTAGCTATTACTTACTTGGACCTTATATGGCTTTGGATGAGCCTAAGCCAGCAATGCCCACAGATGCGAGAGCTCATTTGATGAAAGTGCTAACTATAATAAATGGATTAAGGCTAATAAGGTTTTGATAAGAATTATTACAAACTCCATTTCGAGGACCATTAGAGGTTCCATCGAAGCAAAAGAAAATGCAAAGGACCTACTAGAAGGCATAAAAGCTCAGTTTCAAATAACTGATAAAGCTTTAGGTGCATCCTTGATTAGCCGTCTTACAAGATAAAATATAATGGAACACTGGGAGTAAGACATCACATATTTACAATGACAAATATTGCTTCTAAATTGAAGGAGGTTGATATGACCGTGTCTGAAAAATATTTGGTGCAATTCATTTTCATTTCTCTTCCTCCCAAGTTTGGCACATTTAAAGTAGCTTACATTCAGAGCTTAACTCCGTGGTCATTGAATGAGTTGATCGCAAAAGTTGATTAAGAAGAAAGGAGGCTTAAGGCTGAGGGACAACTAACTATTAATTATGTCTCTCAAAATAAGTCCAAAGGAAAAGGAAAAGGCAAAAAGAAAACCAATGTTCAAGGCGCAAAGCCTAACAGGAAAGAGAAAGGTGCACAAAATAAATGTTTTTTCTATGGAAAGAATGGACATTTTAAGAAGGATTGCCTAAAGCGTAAAAGCTGGTTTGAAAAGAGAGGTAAAAATCTATCTTTTGTATGTCAAGAAATCAACTTAGCCAATATCCCATCAAATTCTTGGTGGGTCGACTCTGGAGCAATCATTCATGTATCTGGTTGTGTGCAGGGATTCCTTTCAAGGCGGACTCCAAATGATAGCGGTAAAACCAATACGATGAGGAATAAAAAGGAATCATGGGTCGAAGCCGTAGGCACTTATAGGCCGGTGCTTGACACTGGTCATGTCCTGGATTTAGATATTACTTTCTTGGTTCCTGATATTTCTAGAAATTTCATTTCAGTTTCTAGACTTAATTGTAATAGGTTTAATTAATTTCAACTTTGGACATGGCATTATGCATATTTTTAGCAATAATATTTTGATTGGGAATGGTTATATGTGTGATGGTTTGTATAGATTAAAGCTAGATTCTATGTATGAACAAACTTTACACACACCTCACATTAATTGTGGATTGTACATAGGCATGAAAAGAGGGTCACTAAATGAGAACTCATCAAGGCTATGGCACAAAAGATTAGGGCATATCTCTGAACAGAGAATAAAAAGATTGGTGACTGATGGTTTATTGCCCAATCTTGATTTCACCGATTATGGTGTTTGTATTAATTGTATAAAAGGAAAACAAATCAATACAAACAAGAAAAGTGTCACAAGGAGTTCTGCACACTTAGAAATTATTCATATTGATATATGTGGTAAAATTCATGTTCCATGTTTTACGGGAGAGGAATACTTTATCACTTTTATAGATGATTTTTCACGATATGGTTATTTCTATTTGGTTAAAGAAAAATCCTATGCTTTGAAAGTTTTCAAAATATTCAAAGAAAAATTAAAAAATCAATCAGACATGAAAATTAAAGTAGTGAGATCCGATAGAGGTGGTGAGTATTATGATAGATACATTGAATCGGGTCGTAACCTGGGCCCTTTTGCTAGATTCCTAGAAATGGAAGGTATTGTAGCACAGTATACAATGCCAGGCACACCTCAACAAAATAGTGTAGCCGAAAGAGGAATAGAATGTTAATGGATATGGTAACGAGTATGGTTAGTAACACCAACTTACCCAATTCAATGTGGGGAGATGCACTAAAGATGGCAATATATGTATTGAATTGCGTTCCTACGAAAGCAGTTCCCAAAACTCCTTTCGAGTTGTGGACCGATAGGAAGCCCAACTTAAATCATTTTTGAGTCTGGGGTTGTCCATCTGAGGTGAGAATCTTTAACCCACAAGAAAGAAAATTAGACCCTAAAAAAATCAGTGGATATTTCATTGGTTATCCGGAAAGGTCTAAAGGGTATAGGTTTTACTGTCTGACCCATACAACTAAGATTGTTGAATCTAAAAAATGCCGAATTTTTAGAGGATCATGAGAAAAGTGGGAGTGGTCATAATAGAACTATGACTTACAATGAAATAAGGGAGTCACTAGAGTCGCTTATTGAACAAAGTAGAGTTGTTGTCCCACTTGATATCATAGTTAATAATTAACAAGAGGAACACAACCACACAATTTACAAAATCTGATCATTGAGGCATTCCCTGCACAAAATAATGATCCACTTCAAAATACACAGCAAAGCATCAATGAACCCGATTCAGAAATGTTAAGAAGGTCAACTCGAATGAGAAAATCTGTTATTCCGGATGACTATGTGGTGTATTTGGAGGAATCTGATATTGGCATTAAAGAAGATCCTAAGACATTTAGGAAGCCATTGAAAATGAGAATTTCGATAAATGGTTAGATGCAATGAATGATGAGTTAGAATCAACGGCCACAAATGAAGTTTGGGATATCATTGCTACCCAAGGGTTCCAAGGCCATTGGCCGTAAATGGTCTTTAAGACCACAAGGGATTCCAAGGCAAAGTTGAACAGTTCAAGGCCCGACTCGTGGTCAAAGGTTTTGTCACGCCCCCGGACCGAGGTCCCGCTAAACGAGGCCTTAATCCGGGGACGCGGCGAGGCGGGCCGGAAAATTCCGCCCGCACCCGCTAGTTTCCCACAGGTTTCCGCGGTAAGGATTCACGGAATCCGATCAAATAGTGATGTATAAGGATCACTTTCATACAATGAATTACGCGGAAGCTTTGTAGCAAACATAAAAGTCTCACAAACATGTATAAATTGAGAACGCACGAGACTAGCATCAAAAGAGAAACATTTACTGTGGGCCAAAGTTAGTTAGAGTTGATACAAAAGTAAAGTTAAGCATTAATTACAAACTTTTCCCCCAAAAGAATATAAGCCAACAATGGCCATAACCAAAAACCCAAAATGTATATCATCAAATCCCCAAAATGTGATCGCAGCTCCAAGACAACCCGACGTCTAATTGACATCATCGGGCTGCCACTCGCCCTCCGCTGGAACTATGGGTTCCGCCTCGAAGTGCGCCTCAACCGCGAGGGGCTCGACATCTGACACCAAACAAAAGAGAGTCAGACACGACGGTCTGGCAAGCAATTACAACAATAATAGGATGAAAATAAAACATAGCATGATAAGAAAGAGCTACGATGAAATCACGGTTAATATCAATGTCGAAGTAAAGATAGAATAAACATCTCGATGGTTTGCAAATCTAATATCATGATGAGTAACATAAATAAATGCCATGAGATGAATATCAATGCATAAAAACAATGGCGACCCACATAGAGCTATATTCTCCTGTTACTGAAGTAACCGGAGCAAACAAACCGAAGCCACTAAACGTGGGACGGAACGACATAGTCGTTATCAGACAGAACCGTAGCCACTAAACGTGGGAACGGGAAATTACCGTTGCCATGGTCGGTACAAACGGAATCCAAACTGCAGCTGGCAAACAAAATAAAGACCCCAAGCCGGATGATCAGTCCGACAAGGTGACCTAAGCCTAGTGGTGCCACTTTAGTGAAAATCCGAAACCTCGAAGAAATGCAATTCCATTTATAAGATACATTTCCAAAGTTGATAGAAAACTACTCCAAACACCTGCATATAGGCGAAGCCACGCAGAACAAGTGAGTAGTTTCATCATTTCTAAAGTATGGGGTAATCCACTTCAAAACAATAAAAGCATAGGAAAAGAACCAAAACCAAAAGTCTTTTTATTCAAAGAATGAATGATGGGTCGGTCGACTAAGCGGGTAGTCTCGATATACATTTAATCCCCTTATTGTCATTAAAGAGAGTTATTTGGTGTCACTGAAGGTCGTTGACAATCACAAGGGATTAAGTGCACATTTAGACGCAAGGGTTTCCTAAGTGGTATTGGTCATAGTCCAAGACCCAACTTGCCACGAATTCTAGGCTTGGAAAGGATGAATTGGGCTTCACTTATAGGAGAGAGTCTAGGGCTGGAATGAGCTTGGACATAGGCCCGAAGTGGGCTTGAAATTATATAGAATGTGCCCTTAAAAGTATAGGTTAAATCCTTTCTTAATCAAGCCCACAACTGCCCTTTTCCAACACTCAAACAGTCCACTAATCAGGCCCGATTCAGTCCTTAAAACAGCCCAGGATTCAGGCCATAAGACAGTCCAATGCCAGGTCTTGAAATAGCCCATCAATAGGTCTCAAACTGGTCCAAGAACAGGCCTTAAAACAGGCCCAATGGAGCCCTGAGAACAGGCCCAAAAATCTGTCTGAAAACAGTCCAAACCCGAGCCCAGACTGGGCTGGGCTCGCTCGAGCGGACCCAGGTCCGCTCGAGCGGACCCAGGCAGTAGCTGGGTCGCTCGAGCGGACCCAGACAGAACCTGGTCCGCTCGAGCGACCCGCTGGGTCGCTCGAGCGGACTGGGCCTGCCCAGTCCAGCCCGAGAGTGCAGAATCTCCATTTTTCTCTTGTTTTTCTCCTTCTTTCTTGCTCATTTCAATTCCCTTCCATTCCCTTCTTCCATACACACTCCTACAACTTATTGGGCCTCTTCTCAACCTCCACAAATCCTCAAACCATCATCCATAATCATATGATTAACATAAACTTCACACTTTTTAAAGAAATCAACTTCTTTTCCATTTCTTTGAGAACCCATTTGAACAAATGAGATAAACTTTCCAAGAAACCAAAGTGAGAATAAATTTCCAATGCAAAGAAGAGCAATAACACACATTAAGATAGCTATTAAGGTGGACCATTAAATCAAAGCAAACCATGACTAAAGAAGATTAACATAAAAAGAAAGAAATCAAGAAATAGAATCAAATGAGGAAGAACATCATATTAATGTTGGAAAGTACTTGCCTTAAGCCAAGATGAACTCAAAATCACTCCTAAAACCACTCCTTAGAGCTTCAAGCTCCAAATCTACAAAAGCCCCAAAATTTCCCAAGAAACCCTAAAACATCAACATTTGTAAATCCTTGAAGAAAACCTTAGCAAATAGGATTAAAATGCTCCAATTGGAGAGGAAAGCAAAGATCCAGAGTTTGGGAAACTATTGCTCACCTTGAGGAACCCTAACAAAGAAGAAAAGCTTGAATGGAGGGCTTCTCCTAGCTCAAACTCCTCAAGAAAGGCATCCCTAGGAAGCTTGAAGAGGGAGGAAGAGAATGAGGAGATCAATCCTCCAAGCAAACCTCACCAAGAGAGAGTTCCAGATGAGAGAGAGTGAGAAGGGAGAAGAGGAAAGGAACCCTAGCCAAAGACTTGCTGGAATCGAATGAAGAGGAAGAGAGAAAAGCTCTCTTCTTAAGAGACAAGCCAATGTGGGCCCCGAACTTCACAAGCCTAGAAACGGTACTTGCGGGCCCCGAACGAAAACGACGAAGAAGACAAAAATGATCGGCGAAATTTCTACTTTCCAAAAAGTATATTTTTGGCAAATTCTGGAATTTTCGAAATTTGGGTACAGGTTTTGTGTGAAATGTCTGTTTTGCCCTTTTTCTCGAAAAACGCGATTTCTGATCACAAAAATCAAGTTGGCCAAAACATGAAAGTTGACGATCTAGATGAAATACATCAAAATACACATAAATGAGGATTTTATAAGTATCAAGAACGAACTCAACAATTTCACACAAAATCCACGGGCGCCCGGCCCGTGTCACACTTAAGTTAAAGGCTAATCAAAGCTCTTAAAGCTAATCAAACAACCTAATCTAGCTTAATAAAATAAGCTAATCGTCCCCTAACCCCAATTATCCACTAATCACGGTTAAAACATGATTAAATATTCAAACCTGGGTCGGGGTCTGACAGGTTTTACTCAAAAAGAATATATAGAATATCATGAAGCCTACTCTCCGGTGTTTAAAAATGACTCATTTAGAATTGTTATGATGATTGTCTCATTTCAACTTAAAGTTACATCAAATGGACGTCAAAACAACGTTATTAAATGGAGATCTAGATAAAGAAGTGTATATGGAACAACCTGAAGTTTTCTTGAAAGAAAATGAAAATAAACTAGTTTGTAAATTAAAGAAATCGATATACGGTCTTAAACAGGCTTCCAGACAATGGTATTTAAAGTTCAATCGCATTATTACATCTTTTGGCTTTACAGAAAATACCGTTGATCATTGTATATATCTCAACGTTAGTGGGAGCCGATTTATGATTTTAGTCCTATATGTTGATGACATTTTATTAACTAGTAATGACCTTGGAATGATTTACGAAACTAAGGAATATCTTAAGAACAATTTTGATATGAAAGATATGGGTGAAGCAACCTTTGTAATAGGAATCAAGATTTCTCGAGATTTCATATGGAAGGGTGTAAGGCACAAAATGTACCTATGAGAAAAGGTGACAGGTTTAGTAAAGAACAATGTCCAAGAAATTAGATTGAAAGGCAACAGGTGGAAACTTGTCCTTATGCGGCTGCAATCAGATGTTTAATGTATGCACAAACATGCACTAGACCCGATATCAGTTTTGTAGTTGGCATGCTTAGTAGATATCAAAGTGATCTGGGAATGGCACATTGGGTAGGAGTTGAGAAAGTTTTACGATACCTTAGTCGCACAAGAAATCACATGCTCTCTTACAGAAGGTCTGATCACTTAGAAGTGGTCGGTTATTCAGATGCTGACTTCGCTGGTTGCCTCGATACAAGAAAGTCAACTTTAGGATACATCTTCCTGTTAGTTGGCGGGGCAGTTTTATGGAGAAGTGCAAAACAAACTTTAGTGACTCCATCCACATTTAATGTTGAATACGTGGCATGCTTTGAAGCCTAGGTCTTGCTCTATGGATGCGTGATTTTATCTCAGGATTACGTGTTATGAGTGTTATGAACATCATTTCTGAGCCTTCGAAGATTTATGGTGATAATGACGTTGCAAGAAGATTTGCTCAGAATGGCAAGGTTTCCAGTAAATCAAAATTTCTGAAAGTAAAATACCTTGTACTAAAAGAAAAAGTACGAGATCGGTTGGTGTCTATTGTTGGGATCCCAACAAGCCTCATGGTAGCAGATCCTTTAACACAAAGGCATTGGCACCAAAGGACTACAAAGAGCATGTTAGAAATATGGGCCTGATTGAACTGCCTTGTTGAAGATATGTAAAGACACCGTCATATTTATCACTGAAGTAAGATTTCATATTTTCTTACTTTATTGAAATTATTGGCACATGTGATTGAAGTGCATAAAGTGATTAAAGAAAATGACATTATTATACCCAATAAAATAGGATTGTCGTGATAACCATCCTATTTCACCCTTATTAAGGATTATGTTAAGTAATAATGCTAATAATGTAATTATGGAAGGAAACACGTCGTTAAAGGCATGTAACTGCCATAATTCACATTATCAGACTTACTTAGTCTTAATTAAAGATTTAGCATAAAAGTTATGATGGCAAGTGTTTTTCCAAATGGTGATCACCAGTCAAGGTTGTTTTTCGAAATTAGTTTTCCAAAATTTTTGTTTATTTTGTTTTTATGTTCATATGGACCAAGTGGGAGAATGTTGGATCGTTTTATTAGGGGTGGCTCACATGGCCACAACTTCTTATTATATGAAATGGTCCTCTCCCTCTTTGGATTCTATTTATGGTCTTTAAGGTTATTTACTGGTTGCCATTCACTGCTAATTTAAAGGGTGTTATTTCTCTTCTTGATGGAAGGAGAGAATCAGGGCCTATAAAAGGCAACCCGGGTAACTCTCTTGGCTACGATAGTTTTATCTGCAACCATCACTTACCGGAGAAGAAAATAAAATGCACAAGAGAATTGTGATTCCCTATTGAAGACCAGCCTTCTGTTGGATCAGAGTTTGAAGATGGCACAATTAGGTACCATTTAACTACTTTACTGGTTTAGATTAAATGTTTATAGTATTAATAGATTGATTCCAGAGAGGGTTTAAAAACCCAAGGTTTTTCTAACATATTTCTCATAATGGGTGACATGTTTTAAGGATCAATCAAATTAGGGATGATAGTTGAATAAACAGTTTGGATGTGCATAATGTAGCCAATCGATTGTGAAAAAGAAGTTTTCAAAAAGAGAGTTATGAATTGTGGGGTTCAATTATTGTGTGTGATGTGCCTAATTTAGTGGTGATGATCAACTATGAATTTTGTCCATACAAGACCAGTTGCTAAGTTGGTTGGAAACCCCACCTCTCATTCGGATGACCAGGGAGTGACCCTTTGACTCCCCCACTCCTTGCATGTGCGAGTTCTCACTCTCATGTGTGTGGGTTCTCTCTTGTTGTGTGAGTCACTTTACCCACGTGATTGGGTAGGTTGGGCTAAAAAAGAAAACAAGAAAATAAAATAAAAAGAATTTGGCCCATATAAGTAAACATGTCCATATTCAACTTTTGGACAGTTGGGATCTTCAAATAGCGTGCAAATTTGACCTTACCAATAAGCTTAACCTTATGTTATCAGTTAACCTTCAAATGGTGTGCAAATTTGACCTTACCAATAACGGAGGGTAATCCCAGCCCTTTAGGCTAGAATAATCCCTAATGGGTCCAGGGGAGCCGATAAATCCCATGTGGCCCCAATGTGGTAGTGCAGTTTCAAACCCTGAACCCTCAACCTCAGTTATCATTCCCTTGCATGTGTATTCTAGAAAAAGAGATAACATGGGATCAAGGTTGCTCAACTATTCCTACCCCCCCCCCCCCCCCCAAAAAAAAAAAAAAAAAAAAAAAAAAAAAAAAAGAGAAAAAAAAGAGAAAAGAAAGAGAAAAAGAACGGGTTGATTAGCTATGAGCTAATGAAGATCATCCAATCTCACCTAATTAATTTTTCAAGCTAATCAATTGATCGATCGAACAATCAAAGGTGATCGAGTTTGATCAATTTTCGGACTTCTGCCGAAATAGCTCCAATAATTCTTGGGCTAAACTTTCAACTGTTTTCTTACTAAGTTTCTTGTTTTGATATATTTCTTCTCAATTTGGTTATTAGTTGATCGTGTATGTGAGTATGTGATTTGCTTCAGACCATGTGACAAAGGTGAGATTAAAGTTCCAGTCACTCAACGTTATACTAATATGAGTTGTCTATAATAACTTGATTTATGTACATCCTTAGTAAAATGAGAATAAGGAAAATTCCTTATATAACCCACTTTATTTGACACTTACTTTCGTGTTTTATATATGAAGTCCACTTTTGATCAATCCAATCCCTTCACATAGATTCTCTTCAATAATACGTACTATTTTACTCGTTAGTGAATATTCGATTTTTACAACCATTGCATAACCATTAAAAGCCTTTTGTCTTCTTGGTATACTAAGCCAAGGGATCTGGGTCCCATGAGAGCCTAAATATTTGGTAAGATAGCCGGATGGAACTCTGAATAGTTAGGCCCAACAGCAGGCCCGTTAACCCGTTTAACTAGTAATTATTTATATTTAATTGTAATTTAGATATTTAAGTGGGTTTAGATCATGAGTAAGTTTCTTTTAGCATTAGAATACTGTCTGCGAAGTTTTGTGTGATTTCGAGTTCGTTTGAGCCTAGCAGGGGGTAGTTTGCAATTTAGGGAAAAATTGCGTGTTTTTCTGAAATATTTCAAACACCGTTATTTTTGGGTTCGTTTGAAAGGTTTCGTCACGCTGATCATTTTTGTCTCTTGGCTCGTTGCGATTCGACGATCAGAAATCCTTCAAGTGGTCCATTCCTTCACCGGACCCACTTAAGGGGTAATTTAGTCTTTTCCTCCCTCTCTTCTTCTTAAGCAAGGATTAACCCTAATTCTTTAATTATTCCCTGCAACGAACAAGAGCTACAGCCCCCATCTTCTCCCTCTTCTCTTCTCAAGTCCAGAACTCTATCCGGGAGAGATGATCTCCGCGATCCAAACCGCTAATCTTCATCCTCTAAGTCTCCTCTTTCTTCTGGTATCGATTTGGTAAGATTTCTCATAACCTCATATTTTCTATCATCTTCTCTTTATTTAGATTAGGTCTGATCTTGACCTTTTTACTTCTTTCATTTTCTTTGCTTGTTAGATTGCATTTTATCGGGTTAGATTGGAGTTTTCGTGATAGCTAGTAGAGCTTCTCCTCGAGTTTTACCCATTTCAATCTTCTTCTTCATTGAAGCAAGTAGATCTGCAATGTATAATTTACATGTGTGTATGTTCCTTTATTGATTGCAATGATTTCTTGTTAGAATTCCCTAATTCCAAGCATGTTCTTGATATTGATTTGGGACTAACATGTTAGGTTAGGCTTGTGGAATGAATTGGATTAATTATTAAATTGGTAGCCCTATATGTTTTAACTTGTTAGAATGTATGTAAATGAAAGAATGTGATGATTGGGGAGCATGGTGGCTCATTTTCTACAAGTTTGGCCTTGAATGGCCGGAAGAGGAAGAGGGCAGAAACCCATTTTCGGGCATCAAGTTCGCTGTCCGATTGATCGATCGCGCAGTACAATCGATCGGTTTATGAAAAATCCCAGCTAACTGAAAGGTTCCTGGTGCCGATCGATCGGGCACTCTATCTGATCGATCGGATTGTGCACTAACTGAGAGGTGTTCAGTGCCGATCGATCGCACCTTCTGTCCGATCGATAGGAGGGTGCAGGATCACTGAACATGAGTATTTCAGAGGCTTGTAACTATTAATCCACCCATTTGATTTCTACGTATAATATACCATTGGAAATCCCTTGAGACATAGAATCCAATAGTTTTGGTCTCACTTCGATCGGAGATCGGGAAGTGATGTAATGACTCAGATTAATGAACCAACTCTCGTTTACTTAGGAATGGGACTGTTTAATAGGGTTTGGGCCTTAGATGTTGGAAACAATGAACTTACTCTTTCATGACTATAAATGTGGATTGAAATCAAAACAGGTGGCTTGGTGTGCATTCGATGAGTTATCTAGGTATTCGTATTTTACGCATGGTGTAACCAAATACGTATGGGACCGAATCGTTCGATGCTTAACATGATTAGACACCAAGGGGTTTCCCTAAATGCATAGTTGATCCAATTTCTACACGTACTCCGTTAGAACATGTGGGGTATAGGGATGACACCACTTACCTAGGTTTGGATTGTAATTCTTCATTGATTTGTGACTTGTATCCGTTGATTTTATTCCTTGTACACTCTCTTGGCATAAAACACTTAACCAATTATGAAATATAATCCTTGTAGGATTTAGGACTTGGACCTGACTTAGAATGTATCTTAGGAATCATGTGTCATGTATTTGATAAACATGACTGGCTAGCATGGAAGGGATTATCAGATGGTTGACTTGTCTTGTATTTCTTGAACGAGATAATTCCTATGATCATGTCTTGTGCATTGAGCTAGCCAAAGTTGCTTGTCTTGTTTGTCTTGCTGTTTACACATCATGGCCATCTGGAGTTTGAGGTTTTATTGACGGACCGATTACTCGGTCGTCGGGGTGGGTAGTCGGCGTAGGACGACGTCCATGGCGTTGAATAGCTGGGAGCGGGCTATATAGGACCGTGCTGCTATTCCTAGGACCGGGACCTAGGATCCCACTGGAGCCAAACTTTGGTATCAATATTCTTGATTGGATTGTTATTGGTATCCTGGGTGGTCAGGACATCTTCGGAGTCTCTCTCTTGATACTTGCATTGCATTGTCTGGATAATGATTATTGCTAGATGATTGCTATGATTTCCCCTTATTGTTTCTGATGATTATTTCTCATGCATTATGCTTAGCTTCGCTTTCCTTGTATTCATATGATTATTACACTTGTCATTACTCTATACATGATGTATCTCATGTTTATTATGCTTTGCTTATTTATTGCTCAACATGTCGTTGACTCTGTTCCTTGGTGGTGTAGATCACCTCAGGTGATTACTATTATGAGGAGCAGGCCCGTAAGGAGATCCCAAAGGATCTCCAACCAGCAGAGGAGGAACGAGAGTGGCATGCCGATGACGTAGAGTAGCGTCATCATTCCCGGCATGAGAGAGATTCATATGAGACTCATTAGATTCATTTATTCTTTTGTTATCTCGCGTTGAACCTTTATTTCACTGACTTTAGTTTCTTTAATGGTCTTGATTATTGGGTTGACCATTGTAATAAATTAACTTAATTGTTTAGTTTTGTTTATATACTTTGTGCGACTTTAAATTTAATGAAAGCTATTATTCACCGTTGATATTCCATATGCCTAGAGTTGCATAAACTCCGCATTATTGTATTATATAAGGCCTGAAATGTAATATCCTCACAGTGGACTTACGATCCGTGGGCCTGAAGGATAAAATTTTAATTAGTCATAAATTTCACTCCCCAGATCCGGTTTATTCTTTAATCGGGTTCGGGGGAGGTGACAGAATGGTATCAGAGCAGCGGATGGTTTCTCAGGGTAAAATTTGTAGATACAATAGGACGTGTGTGAAGATTCCGTTAGTCAGTAGGTTGATCTCTTAGTCTTGTTCCTGGTATTGTGTTGTTAGCTTGAGGCATATTGGAACTAACCTTGAATATTTTACAGGATTATGGCTGGCAGACATACCCGAGCCGAGGGTAGTACTCACTACAAGAAATTCCGGGTTTAAGGACGACATCAATTTGTCCCAAAATGTACACATTTCGTCACCGAAACTAATTAAGGTGAGAATTTTTCGTCACCCGTTTTGTTGCCAAAGCCTTGTCGCTAAAAGGTATTGGAGATGAAAAAAATTCGTCATTGAAAAAGATAAATTTGTGATGAATTTTTTTTTTGTCTCCAATACACTCTGTTGGGAACATACCTGTAAGTAATTAGTGACAAAATATTTTGTCATTAAAGGAAGAAATTAGAGATAAAAATATTTTGTCATAAATATAAGAAATAGAGACGAAATAATTTTGTCGCTTTTATAATAAAAGAAGACGAAAAAAATTTGTCAAAGAAGCTACCAGTGGATGACGATTTTTTTTTTTTGGTCTCCAATCAACTTTGTGGGAACATACTTGTTAGTAATTAATGAAAGTCATGGATACGAACCCTAGAGGGGGGGGGGGGGGGGGGGGGATGAATAGGGTGAGCTACAACTTAGTAATCAATTAAGACCAATTTTAACCTCTTTAAAATTAAACGAACCCTAGAGGGGGGGGGGATGAATAGGGTGAGCTACAACTTAGTAATCAATTAGACCAATTTTAACCTCTTTAAAATTAACTAGTCACAAGTGATGATTAGAGAATTAAATGCGGAAGCTAATAAAAAGAATCATCACAAAGCATTCACCACCACACAATGATTTATAGTGGTTGGCCTTAATGCCTATATCCACTACCGGCTTGTGTTCTCATACCCCACCGGATTTCCACAATGTATGCTTTTCAATAGGCTAAGCAATAACCTTTACATTATGCTTTCCAAGGCTAAGTAATAACCTCTTATAATATGCTTTTCTAAGGCTAAGCAATAATCTATACAACCAAAAGGTTGGTTCTCTCTCTTAGTAGTGTCTAGAATACACTTGATGGAAATACAATTTTAGTTCAATACAATGCCTCTTAATTAGGCATATATGAAAGTGAAAATCAAATACACACCACAACACACACACACACACACACACACACACACACACACACACACACACACACACTATGAATGCAAAGATGAATGCACGATGTCTATTTATGCTGTCCTCAATCAAATTGAAAATAAAAAGCTCATAAATGTATGTCAAAGGCTTTTAAAAGTTTTAGCTCATAAAAACATTTATGATTGAGGGAAGAATGCTAATCACATGTTAAAAATAACTTGTAAAAGATATACATATCTATTCCAAACAAGTTGTGAAATCTAAAGAACAAAACATGTGATGCATAAGTATTTCAATCAAATTTAAAATGAAGCTCAGTCAATGTATGCTTAAAGCATTTGAAAGTGTAAAACACACAAAAAGAATTGATTGAAATAAAGGGACAAATCACATGTAATTAAAAATACAACTTGAAAATGATATACCAATCAAAGCTTAAACAAGTTGTGAAACTTTAAAACAAAAAACATGTGATTTGTGAAGTTGTTGAATCCAAAACATAAGATAGATTTGAAAGTGATTTTCTTATGATGAAAAACAACAACCAAAGATTCAACCAAGTATAGGAATCATGTTACATAAAATTTCAAAGATGTTTTCAAAATATGATTTACTTAGATATATCAATTTAAGTACTACTTGCTTTGAATCAAGGTGATGCATCCAAAATAATGAATCAATTCAAAACATATACATGTTAAGGATACAACAAATCATAGTTTAGCATGCTAAAAAAAGATTTACCAATTAAAACAAAGCATGAAAACATATGATTAGGAAAGTAAAGCCTACTTGTTGATTTAACTTAATGGATCCAAGTTTTAGGTTTCCAAAAGACCCACTAGCCTCCCTTTGCTTATTCCCCTTTCTTTGGCCTCAAAACACCTCAAGGAGGGCCTAAAAGTTCCTCAAATTTGGATAAGGAATGAGCTTCTTTTTATACCAAAAAATGTCCAATGGCTAGTCCTCGGTCCACCCCATATAGGGCTCGGTCAACCTGCCCTTCAACGGCCAAAAACTTGACCGTTTGAAAAATCCGCAACGGTCATATTCTCGGTCAAACCGTAGTGTCTTCGGTCGACCTATCCATGGGCTCGGTCGACCTACTACACTGCAGGTCAACCGGGACTAAAAATCTCATTTTTGCATATTTCAAAGATTTTTCTTTTGGGGACTTTTGGGCCATAAAATCAAGCATGGAATCATGAATTTAAATCAAACTAAGAGGTTTAAAAAACATGAAACATAAACAGCCTAAAAATAATTTGAAACATTTAAAGACAAAGGCTTGCTTGATTCATAAAAATTCTTTTCAAAACTAATTGCATCCAAGATAAAAATCAAATCATGCATGAAACATAAGATTTACAAGATTTAAAAACAATGCAAGTAAATCAAGATTTCAAGATTCAAAACCATTGCATGTGTGAAAATTCAAATGATGATTAAAATGATAATGCATCCATCAAATTTCAATAAACAAAATCCCTAACAATTAACGACATTTTTTTTCATTAGAGGAAGCAATTAGAGGCAAAAATATTTTGCCATAAATATAAGAAATAGAGACAAAATAATTTTGTCGCATTTAATATAAATGAAGACGAAAATAATTTTTCTACGAAAGTACCAGTAAATGACGAATTTTTTTGCCTCCATGCCAATCGACTATGTGGGAACCTACTTGTAAGTAATTAATGACAAAATATTTTGTCATCAAAGGAAGAAATTAGAGTCAAAAATATTTTGTCATAAATATAAGAAATAGAGATGAAATAATTTTATCGCGTTTAATATTAAGGATGACGAAAAAAATTTGTCAAAGAAGCTACCAATAGAGACAAAAATAAATTTACGAATTAACAAAATGAAAATATACATTCATCATTACAAGTAATTTCATCCTAATACAATAAAATAGTGTAATATCCACAATTCTACAAAATATCTAAAATACCCATAATTTCACAAAATATCCAACGGTTATAACTAGTGCAATTCTACCAAACATCCAACAATAACTAGTGCAACTCCAAAGTATGTGTATCCTTATCAAACAAAAATGAATATTCAAGCAAATTAGATCATTGTTGCACGTCCAAAATGGCACCCCAATCCAATCTACAAAAAATAAATTAAAAATTAGTAACTAATGGATTTACAATTAGATCAATTATACAATTTATCCCTCTAAATGACTTTTTTCAAGATTATGGGAACAAAAAATTAATGGTCCCTCCCAAGTTCGGGCACTTCCATAGCTGTTTAACTATTTGGCCCTCCAATAGCCTTTTTTAAACTAGTTCCTAAATTGGGTGTCCTATGCATGTTTCCATTACTTCCTAATTCTTCAAACATGTATTCTTTTATAAAATTTGTTATATTAAAGTTAATATACTTACAAAGAAGTATGTCCACTCGGGGATGAGTCCCCCCATTCCCAAAGTGTCCAGTGAATCCTTTACTCCTCAAAAAGTTGACGACATCTGCCATTATCTCCCCTTGATTCTTCCCACCCTTTTCAAGCTCCTCTATTTTATTGTTCTGCATTTGTATATGTTCCCTCTATGTCTCTATTTTCATCTCAAGGTGCTTCACATAATCATTTGTTTCAACAGATATGGTAGTGGTCCTCCTAATAGAGGATGAAGGTCTCATGCCAAGTCCCTTCACGTAGCCAGACTTTGGCTTTAGGACTTTGATTGACAGCTCTTCTACAGTCAAAGGGATTGATCGCGGCTGTGAGAGGTGATCAGCTTGTGTCTGTATCATATTTCCCTATCAAATATGAAAAAATTAAATAATTATTACTAAATTAAATAAGATTATAACAAATAGTATTCTAAAATTTTGTAATAAAAATTGAAGTATATACTCACATGATGAGCCTGAGCTTCAGACGAGATCCACTCATGTGTTTCCTTATTATAGTGAGTTTCCTTGTAAAACTCTGCTAGATCAGGTAGTATCTTCTTTCTCGTGCCTAATTTGATAGACCAAATATTCAATAAATAAAGCCAAGAATCTAATAAAATTCTCAAAGTGCAAGGATACGCATCAGTTTTTATACTCTAACAGGGATTGACCTAGAACCACACCTATGTTTTGTCTTCATCTTTTCTCTGTTCCCGATGTTGGCTTTCGATTGTTTCTGTAAGGAAGAATGACCAATATAATAATGAAATGTGTCATTAGTAAGACAAATTTAATGCTTGATAATAATGTAACATATAAAATGTTAGGGTAAGTTACATGGAAACCAAATAAGTTCAAATTGCAAAGTATTCAAGAAAGCAATAACACCACAAACACAATACACAAAATTATGCTGAACACCTAGATAAGATAGATTTCACAAACCTACATTAGAGTGGATGAAAACAATTTGAAATAACTAATCACAAATAAGCAATTTACACAGTTCACAAACAGGGCAATCCAACTCTTGTCCATGTCTGATCACAAACCAACTAAACTAAACTAACAACTAAGCTGCGAGAAAAAGAAAAGAAATTGATAAATAATAAAAGAAAATAAATAAAAAGGGCATACATAAAAATATGAAAAAAAAATTATATCATTTCATGTTTCGATGAAAAAAATATGAAAAACCAGGAGTTAGCTTACATAAGAAAAATTATAAATAATTACATAAGAAAAATATAAAAAAATTATAAAATATGAAAAAGGGCATACATAAGAAATTGATACATAGCATTTACGATAAATAAATAACTAGGAGTTAGCTTATCATATCATTTCATTATTCGATGAAAAAAATATGCAAACCTCTACCAGTCTCAAAACTACCATCCAAGTATTTTGTCTATTTAAATAAGGGGCTAATTTACCTTCTACCGAAACCCCTAGATATCTCTTCAACATTGCATAAAAATGGAGAAAAATATTTAGGGCATCACCATTCACGCCCCACTTTTACTTCCCATACTTTAGATTTTGAATTTATGCAAACTTTATAAACACAAAGGAGAAGAGTACATGCATATAGAATTAAAGTTTGAATGGTGATAGCCTAATGATTTTCTTTCCGTTGAATAATGAAAGAATCGGGTATCCATCCACAATTCAGAATCGAGAATTTTTGTGAGAACATGATGATGCTCTTAGGTACCTGCACAATATTGGGTTTAAGTAGTATATTCATCTAAGTGTCTTGAGAACTAGAATAGTGTGTTGCACTATTTATGGCTTTCAATATATAACAGTAGATAGTTTTAGTTACAATCAGAATCAGCCAGAGATATTTATTGGCTTTCAGTTTTGAAGTATCATTTTAGATTTTACACAGTAGATATTTGATCACTGACACTGAACCATCAAAAGATCTTGTGCCAATATCATAAAAAAGGAATAAATCTTTTGAGGGCTTGTAGCAAAACATACAATACTTGATTAGTAGATATTTTGAAGTACCAGCTGAATATGATGTTCTTGATTACCCCATTTAACAGGGCAAGTCAACGCTCCTAGCATGAATGCTTGGCCTTAAAATTGGGATGTGGGACTGGAATTCTAAGTCGATGTCTATTTAACTCTAACTTCCATACATTATATGAGGTTATGAAGATGAATCGAGAATTTTAGAGAGAAAAGAGAAAGAGAGGTGTTGTCAAATTAGAAATCCTCAAACCATGAAATGGTCAATTTTAGGTGAGTAAGTTTGTATGTCTGTATAGTATTCCTCCTTTCATACTACTAACTACTTGTAAAATCCAGATTTGAGTACTCCAAGGAAGAAGACTTTCTAGAATAACAAGAAATTCTAATCAGCTGTGTATCTATCAATATATATAATTTTATCACACAATCAGAGCAGTAAAAAGAAGAGGCTAAGCATGGAATGTATGATTATAAAGATCCAAGAATAACATCTTTATTTAAAATAAAATAAAAAAGGTATGCCCAATATAGATCAAGAAAAACATTTTATCCTAAAAATTGATTTCCATCCTTTTATTTTTCTTTTTTATCAGCAACAACTGCATCGTGAAATGGGTACCTAAGGATTTGATAGAAACGGGAAGAGAATCATGAAAACAAAATATCATAAAAATCCCACAAATGTAAATGCCATGAAAGTTTCTCTCAAGAAAAAAATCTATGGATCTTTTCCCAAATGGGTTCTTGAAAAGTTTAATTTATAGACAACACTATATCAGAGAGGATGGAAAAGCACAATAATGAAACACAAAAAAACAAAAAAGAAAAACACACCCGCACACACAATCAAAAACAAAAACAGAACACAGAACACAGTTCTTTCTACTGCCACTTCATATGATGTTCGATTACATTCGATGGGCTTAAAATCCAAAAACATGAACAAAATGCATTGATTGCATTCATATATACACAAACGCATTGCATACATACATACATACATACACACACACATATATATAGATGCAATCGGGTTTGAAATGTCACATGATTCTCCGAAAATGGTCGCTGGAAAATGGGATGGAAAGTGGGTAGCCACTTGGAAAATTGAAATCGTGTAATGGCAGTAGGCGTAGCTACGGCTGGGAGAGGGCCAGAGGGGGAAGGCGGCGCTGAGATTGGGGAAGAAGGTACTACAGTAAGGGAGAATGGGTGAGAGTTCTGAGATGGAGGATGAGTTCCGCGAGAGTCTTGGATGGAGGATGATGGACGCAATGATGGATGATGGTGGTTTGAGGTTCTACGTCTGGGAGTTTTGGGCAAGAGAGACTGAGAAAGCTAGTGAGGTAGGGCCATAGAGATGAGACTGAGAGGGATCAGGGATGGGTCTGGCCCGTCTTAGAGTTCTGGGCGAGAGAGAATGAGAAAGGTAGATAATGAGACTGAGAGGGATCAGGGATGGGTTTGGGAGTTCTTCTTCTTGTGCTTCCTCCAATCCTCTGCCTAGCTGCTCTTGCAGCTCTTCTGCTTCCTTCACCTGCCAGCGAGGCGCCAGCCCAGCCTCTCCTTCTCCTCCTCCTCCTCCTCCTTCTTCTTTTGCTTCTTCCTCGTCGTCGTCTTCTTGTTCTTCGGACAGGGTTTTGGTCTTTAGGAAAAGGGGGAAACTAGAAATGGGTTTTGGAAAAAGAGCGTTGGATTGGGGGGTGGGGGGGGGGGGGGGGGGGGGGGGGGCACGATGGACAAATGTGGGTGTGGAGCCAAGATTTCAACTCAGGAATCTGATGGGTTATTGATCCAGATTTGAACCCAAATTCCTGGAGTCAAGTGCGAATGAAATTGGCGCCTTATTTTGGCGACGAATTATTTTCGTCTTCCATAACTTATCCTTATTAGTGACGAATTACGTTCGTTGCAAAAACAAATTATATTTTGTGACAAAAATGTTCGTCTCCAATGAGCGAAAATAATTCGCGCCAACGCAATTGAAATTAGTGCCTTATTTTGGTGACGAAATATGTTCGTCTTCCATAACTTATCCTTATTGGTGACGAATTACGTTCGTCCCCAAAAAAATTATATTTTGTGACAAAGATGTTCGTCTCCAATGAGCTAAAATAATTGACAACAACGTAAATGAAGTTGGCGCCTTATTTTTACAGACGAAGTATTGTTTTCGTCTCCTATACTTTTGAAAGAAATTAAAACAAATGAAAAAATTTATATTTCGTCCTCTTTGGGTGTTCTTTTAAGACAAAAAAAATCGTCATCAAATTTCGTCACAACAGCCTAGATTTCTTGTAGTGACTTCTCAGAATGGCGCTGAGAATCAATTCCATCAGTTTATGGCAGCCTTCATCCAGTCCCAGAAAGACATGGCCGAGCACATCAATAAACCAAATGAGAATCAGGCTGTATTCCAAGCTCAGATGCTTGAGGTAGGGCAGAAAGTGGGTCAGCCACAGGCTAAGGAGTATGACCTCAACAAGCTAGTTGAGAAGTTCAAGAAGAGGTTCCCACCAGAGTTCCACGGCAAAGAGGACCCCGCCGTAGCAGATGAGTGGGTTGTCCAGATGGAGAAGATTTATGAAGTGCTTAAGTGCACTGGCATTCAACAGGTGTAGCTAGTAGCCCACATGTTCCGTGAGGCAACAGAAAGATGGTGGAAGACCATCAAGAACCCATATGAGACAATTGCTGAAGATATAGCCTGGAAGACCTTCACGGAGTAGTTCCAGAAGAAGTTTATCCCCGAGCATTACAGGGATCAGAAGATGGAGGAGTTCAAGCGACTGGAGCAGGGTGACTTATCAGTGCAAGATTATGAGATTTCATTCACCCACCTATCCAGATTTGCTGAGACTCTGATTCAACCCGAATCAGAGAGTGTCTAGAGGTTTATCAAGGGACTGCGAGCAGACATTAAGATGCAAGTTCAGCGCAGTAGGTTGACCAACTATGATGACGTGCTCAAGGAAGCATATTGGGCAAAGGAGTCTCTGAAGGATGCGATTGGATTGGAGCAACAGAGGATCTTGGCATTGATACCTGAACCCAGGTCACAGGGTTCTTCGTCCCAGTATTATCAGCAACCAGCGTCCATGAGGCTACGATTCGAGCATGCGCTTCGACAACTGCTACTGGTACCCCTGCATACATTGTGGGGGAAGTCATTATGGTCGTGATTGCATGAAGCAGTCAGGGGCATGTTACCATTGTGGAGACCCCGGGCATAAGGTTCGTTTCTGCCCAGGGAATATAGGACTGGCACCACCCGCGTACCCAGCTCCGGCGCCCAGGCCACCATATCCTGCGCAGCCGTTGAGACAGATGCCTCCTGCATAGGCTAGGCCCTAGCAGCAGCAGATGGTCGTCCGACCATCCCAACCACCACATCAGCGCCCTCCAATACCTCAGTAGTGATATCAGTAGAGACCTCCCGCACCACCCAGGTTCCAGGGTCGTGGTCAGAGAATACAACAACGGTATCATTAGCAGCGTCCCCAGCAGGCAGGGAAAGCCTATGCTCTGACGCATGAGGAAGCAGAGGCTGCATGAAATGTTATAGAAGGTACACTTTAGTTTGTGGATTTGATGCTAAAGTTCTATTTGATCTTGCATCTACACACTCGTTTGTTGTACCAGCATTTGCACTTCACTTGGGGGAGGATAAGGAGATACTGCCACCCCTTTAGGTAGATTAGTACCTTGTAATGTTATCTACCCTAGATGTAGTGTTCAGATTGGAGAAGTTCAGCTGACCGCTAGTTTGATCATCTTATCAATGTCAGAGTTTGATGTGATACTTCGTATGAATTGGATAGCAGGGAGCCAAGCGATCTTAGATTGTTTTAACAAGATCGTGAGGTTACAGAGTGCAGACCGAAGATTTGAGTTTATTGGAGCTGAGAAGCCCATCTCCACTCGGATGATTTATGCATTGAAGGCGGAACGGTTGATGATGAGCGGTTGTGAAGGCTTTATCGCATTTATTGTGGAAGACAAGGAGTCCAAGACCTTTGATGAGATTCCAGTGGTGCGAGAATTCCCAAATTTATTTTAGGATGAGATTCCTGGTTTGCCACTTGTCCGTGAGTTGGATTTCACGATAAAATTATAGCCATAGACATCACCTATTTCGAAGGCCCCTTATAGGATGGCACCAGCAGAATTGATGGAGTTGAAGACTCATATAGAAGATTTGTTAGATAAAGGTTTCATCAGGCCCAGTGTTTCACCATGGGGAGCTCTGGTGATATTTGTGAAAAAGAAAGACGGGACAATGAGAATGTGCATAGACTACAGACAGTTGAATCAGGTGACTGCTAAGAACAAGTACCCATTACCGAGGATTGATGAGCTATTTGATCAGTTGTAGGGACCTCAATTCTTTTTGAAGATAGATCTGCGTTCCGGTTACCATCAGTTGCGAGTCAGGAACGGGGATGTTTCTAAGACCACATTTCGGACAAGATATAGTCATTTCGAGTTTCTTGTGATGCCTTTCGGGTTGACGAACGCACCAGCAGTTTTTATGGCATTGATGAATAGGGTTTTTCCCCCTTTCTTGGATTAGTTTATAGTTGTCTTAATAGATAATGTGTTGGTATACTCAAAGACTAAGGAGGAGCATGAGCATCAGTTGAGAACATTTTTTCAGCTTTTGAGGGATAACCAACTGTATGCTAAGTTGAGCAAATGTGAGTTTTAGTTGGAGCAAGTGGCATTTTTTGACCACATTATTTCTAAGGAAGGACTGACAGTGGATCCTAAGAAGATAGCAGCAGTTGTTAGTTAGAGTAGCTCACGGAATATAGCAGAGATTCACAGTTTTCTTAGACTTGCAGGTTTCTATAGGAGGTTTGTGAAATGATTTTCTACCATAGCATCTCCACTCACTAAGTTGACAAGGAAGGATACCCGTTTGTGTGGACGGAAGGGTGTGGAAAGAGTTTCCAAGAGTTGAAGACCCGGTTGACTACAACACCCATACTTGCCTTACCTGTTGGAAGTGGAGGATTTGTAGTTTTCACAGATGCATCAGGAGTAGGATTGGGTTGTGTTCTAATGCAAAATGATAAGGTGATAGCATATGGATCTAGGCAATTGAAGGATAATGAGAAGAAGTATGCCACACATGACTTGTAGCTAGTAGCAGTGGTGTTTGCATTTAAGTTGTGGAGGCATTATTTGTACGGTGAGAGATTTGAGGTGCACACAAATCACAAGAGCCTGCAATATCTGTTTACACAGGGTGACCTAAATAACAGACAGTGGAGATGGATGGAGCACATAAAGGATTATGATTTTTCGATCAAGTACCATCCCGGAAAGGTGAATGTGGTAGCAAATGCTCTCAGTAGGAATGCAACATTCAGTGGATGTATAATGCCTGAATGGAGATGGATGGAGCAGTTCAGAGATATGGACGTGGAAGTGTGGCCAATTAATAAGAAAGTTCTAGTTGCCACCATGGGAGTTTGGGAGCCAAAAAATGTTAAGAGGATCAAGGCATTTCAGAAGGATGATCCAGAGTTGCAGAGAATCATTGAACATGTTGATGATAAGCCAGAGTCCAGATTGATTAATGGAGTCCTGTACTGTAAGGATAGGTTGTGTGTGCCAGATATTCAAGACATCAAGTCAGAGCTAATGAAATATGCACACCATACCAGATATTCTATTCACTCGGGGAGCACTAAGATGTATCAGAATTTGAAGAATCACTATTGGTTGGTGAAAATGAAGAGAGAGATTGCGGAGTTCGTTTCTAGGTGTATAACTTGTCAGCAGATTAAGGCAGAGCACAATAAGCCTCCTGGTTTGCTTCACCCGTTAGAGATTCCACTGTGGGAATGGGAAGAATATCATGCACCATGGATTCCATCTCAGTGTTGCCGAACACCAGGAAGGGCAATGATGCTATTTGAGTAATTGTGGATAGATTGACTAAGTCAGCACATTTATTGCCATTCAAGACTGGCCAATCTATGGACAAGATGACAAAGATGTACAGAGACAATATAGTCAAGTTGCATGGAGTGCCCAAATCCATAGTATCCGATCGAGACACTAAGTTTGTCTATCGATTTTGGTCTACTTTTCAGTCATCTATGAGTACTCAGTTGAAATTCAGTACAGCTTACCACCCTCAGACAGATGGACAGTCATAGCGTACCATACAGACATTGGAAGATCTCCTCAGAGCATGTGTTTTGGATTTCAAGGAGAGTTGCGATGAAAGTCTGCCTCTGTGTGAGCATGCCTACAATAACAGTTATCATTCAAGTAATTGTATGACACAATTTAAGGCATTGTACGGATGGAGATGCAGGACTCTGGCATGTTGGGAGGAAGTAGGAGTTCACAGTTTTCATGGCCTCTCATAGATTGTTGATTCCAGTGAGAAAGTCAGAATTGTTCCGATGAAAATGAAGGAGTCACGTGATCGTTAGAAGAGTTATGCAAACAAGAGGCGGAGCCCTTTAGAATTCCAAGTGGGGAATATGGTGTTTCTAAATGTGTCTCCGATGAGAGGTATTGTCAAATTCGGGCAAAAAGGGAAGCTTGCCAAGAGGTTTGTGGGACCGTTTGAGATCAAGAACAGGATTGGAGACGTGGCCTATTGTTTAGTGCTACCGCCAGAGTTAGCCAGTGTGCACGATGTTTTCCATGTCTCAATGCTTCAGAAGTATATTTCAGATCCCACTCACGTATTGCAGCATGAGCCACTTCAGCAACAGGCCGATGTCAACTATGTAGAGCGACCGACACAAATCATCGACACTAAGGAGATAGTATTGCGTACCAAGACCATCCAATAGCTGAAGATACAATGGGAAAACTACGGTTCGGAAGAAGCTACGTGGGAGCTGAAAGATCAGATTCAGAAGACTTATCCTTATCTTTTTCCTGATGAAGTATGTTTAGGCATTTGGGGGACCAAATGTTCTTTTTAGATGTGAGTGATGTAAGGTCATCGACCTTAATCGGTTAGTTGGGCCCAACAGTAGGCCCATTGACACGTTTAACTAGTAATTATTTATATTTAATTGTAATTTAGATATTTAAGTGGGTTTAGATCATGACTAAGTTTCTTTTAGCATTAGAATACTGTCTGCAAAGTTTTGTGCGATTTCGAGTTCGTTTGAACCTAGCAGGGGAGTAGTTTCCAATTTAGGGAAAAATTGAGTGTTTTTCCAAAATATTCCAAACACCATTAGTTTTGGGTTCGTTGGAAAGGTTTCATCACGCTGATCATTTTTGTCTCTTGGCTCGTCGCGATTCGACGATCAGAAATCATTCAAGTGGTCCATTCCTTCACCGGACCCACTTAAGGGGTAATTTAGTCTTTTCCTCTCTCTCTTCTTCTTAAGCAAGGATTAACCCTAATTCTTTAATCATTCCCTGCAACGAATGAGAGATACAGCCCCCATCTTCTTCCTCTTCTCTTCTCAAGTCCGGAACTCTATCCGGGAGAGATCATCTCCGCGATCCGAACTGCTAATCTTCATCCTTTAAGTCTCCTCTTTCTTCTGGTATCGATTTGGTAAGATTTCTCATAACCTCATCTTTTCTTTCATCTTCTCTTTGTTTAGATTAGGTCCGATCTTGACCTTTTGTCTTCCTTCATTCTCATTTGCTTGCTAGATTGCGTTTTATCGGGTTAGATTGGAGTTTTCGTGATAGTAGAGCTTCTCCTCGAGTTTTACCCATTTCAATCTTCTTCTTCGTTGAGGCAAGTAGATCTGCATTGTATAATTTACTTGTGTGTATGTTTCTTTATTGATTGCAATGATTTCTTGTTAGAACTCCCTAATTCCAAGCATGTTCTTGATATTGATTTGGGACTGACATGTTAGGTTAGGCTTGTGGAATGAATTAGATTAATTATTAAATTAGTAGTCCTATATGTTATAACTTGCTTGAATGTGATGATTGGGGAGCATGGTGGCTCATTTTCTGCGGGTTTGGCCTTGAATGGCCTGAAGAGGAAGAGGGCAGAAAACCATTTTTGGGCTTATGGTTCGCTGTCCGATTGATTGGTCGGGTAGTACGATTGATCGGATAGAGAACAGTCCCCAGTTAACTGGGGGTCGTTCACAGTCAGATCGACTGGTTTGAGAAAACTCCTAGTAACTGAGAGGTGCCCGATGCCGATCGATCGGGCACTCTGTCCGATCGATCGGACTGTGCACTAACTGAGAAGTGTTCAGCACCGATCGATCGCACATTCTGTCCGATCGATCGGAGAGTGCATGATCACTGAACATGAATACTTCAGAGGCTTGTAATTATTAATCCACCCGTTGGATTTCTACGTATAATATATCTTTAGAAAGCCTTTGAGACGTAGAATCCAATGATTTTTCTCACTACGATCGGAGATCGTGAAGTGATGCAATTACTCAGATTAATGATCCAACTCATGTTTACTTGAGAATGAGACTGTTTAACCTAGGTTTGGGCCTTAGATGTTGGAAACCATGAACTTACTCTCTCATGAATCTTAATGTGGATTGAAATTGAAGCACATGGCTTGGTGTGCATTCAATGGATTGTCTAGGTATTTGTGTATTACGCATGGTGTAACCGAGTACGTATGGGATTGAATCGTTTGATGCTTAATATGATTGTACACCAAGGGGTTTCCCTAAACGCATCGTTGATCCAATTTCTACACGTACTCTTATCGAACATGTGGTGTATAGGGATTACACCACTTACCTAAGTTTGGATTATAATTCTTTATTGACTTGTGACTTGTATCCGTTGTTTTTATTCCTTGTACACTCTTTTGGCATAAAACACTTAACCAATTATGAAATATAATCCTTGTAGGATTTAAGACTTGGACCTGACTTAGAATGCATCTTAGGATCCGTGTGTCATGTATTTAATAAACATTACTAGCTAGGATGAAAGGGATTATCAGATGGTTGACTTGTTTTGTATTGCCTTGAACGAGATAATCCCTATGATCATATCTTGTGCATTGAGCTAGCCAGACTTGCTTGTCTTGTTTGTCCTTGTGTCAACACCACTTTATTACTGTTTACATATCATGTCCATCTGCAGTTTGGGTTTTTATTGACGGACCGATTACTAGGTCGTCGGGGTGGGTAGTCGGCGTAGGACGGCGTCCATGGCGTTGAATAGTTGGGAGTGGGTTAGGACCGTGCTGCTATTCCTAGGATTTGGACCTAGGATCCCACCGGAGCCGGACTTTTGTATCAGTAGTCTTAATTGGATTGTTACTGGTATCCCGGGAGGTGGCTAGGACATCCTCGGAGTCTCCCTCTTGATACCTGTATTGCATTGTATGGATAGTGGTTATTGCTAGATGATTGCAAGGATTTTCAGTTATTGGTTCTAATGATTATTACCACTACACCAAAAATGAGAAATTGGAACGGATTACCGTTCCTAATCCGTGTGTTCCTAATCCGTTCATCCGTTCCAATTTCCTATTTTTGGAACGGATTAACGGATTAGGAACGGTTTGGAAACGGATGAACGGATTAGGAACACAAGGATTAGGAATGGTAATCCGTTCCAATTTTCCTTTTTTGGTATAGTGTACTCATGCTTTATTGCTAGCTTCGCTTTCCTTGTATTCATATGATTATTACACTTGTCATTACTCTATACTTGATGTATGTCATGTTTATTATGCTTTGCTTATATATTGTTCAATATATCCTTGACTCTGTTCCTTAGTGTGCAGACACAGGTGTTTACTACTATGAGGAACAGGCCGGTGAGTAGATCCCAAAAGATCTCCAACTAGCAGAGGAGGAACCAGAGTGGCATGCCGATGACGTAGAGTAGCGTCATCATTCCCGGCATGAGAGAGATTCATATGGGACTCATTAGATTCATTTATTCTTTTGTTATCTCTCGTTGAACCTTTATTTCATTGATTTTTGTTTCTTTTAATGGGCTTGATTATTGGGTTGACTATTGTAATAAATTAACTTTATTGTTTAGTTTTGTTTATATTCTTTGTGCAACTTTAAATTTAATGAAAGCTATTATTCACCGTTGATATTCCATATGCCTAGAGTTGTATGAACTCCGCACTTATTGTGTTACATGGCGCTTGAAATGTAATATCCTCACAGTCGACTTACGATCCGTGGGCCTGAAGGATAAAATTTTAATTAGTGATAAATTTCACTCCCTGGATCCAGTTTATTCTTTAATCGGGTTCGGGGGACGTGACAGTGTGGCTCGGAGCATATTTACTTGTGCGCGGTGCGCATATGCACCACGAGTCAGGACCATCCAAAATGGACTTCAGAGGTGTGCCACACGTATTGGGTGTTCCGGATGCATAGTGCTCATATGCACTATGAGCTAGTGAATAAATTCCGACAGTAGCCCATTGTTTAGCTTAAATTTTAAGATCTTTTATTAGGACAGAAATCCCAATATATGGATCTATTACAACCACATCATGGATCAAATTTGAATGGGCCCCTATGGAAATATGATACAGAAAAATAATGAGAAAGGCTTATGGATCGAGTTCATGACTGAATGCATTGTTGAGATTTGATACACATGGACTCCTAGCTAATAGAAATATTAGGGGCAGATTTGAAAATATAATAGGCCATAAATGACACTTCAAGGGCCCATGAAAATCTTGATCGTATCTTCTCAACAGAAAGTTATTATGGGGCCTTATATTTTGGGAAGAAAAAAAAGGGATGAGTTTGTTTTTTTTTGGAATTTCAAAAGACGCCACCTGCTATTATGGGGCCTTTTTTGGGCCTAAAACAATGGCTTTGTTGGCTTTATGATAAAGCCGGCCCTGCCATTCTTCTACGTAGAGACCAACGAGAGAAGGTGCGAATATTTGCACAATCTCTATTGTAATTAAAAAATCTAAACACTGGGCGCTATTTACCTCATCTGACTTTGGCTGAGCATGAGACATCTTACAATCTGCCCTTATTTCTACAAATAAGAAATTGATGTTGAAGTTGCTCGATCGTATTGTTCTAGCCAAATTACCCATTGGGAACCAAAGATCAAAGTCTACAATAGATGGCTCGGATCGAGGGTCGAGCTGTATTTTGATGTTGTGGTCGATGTGGACTGCTCATCTTTCAGCATTGATAGGATATGGTTAGGTGCTCCAATAATGGGCTTAAATGAGTGAGGGCCCAAGTTGATAATTGAAATTTTCGAATTGTAGTTGAGCCATACTTTTCTTTCTCTATTGTGATTATTGATCATTTAAACTCCTAAAATAAGACAAGCAAAAGCAGGAGATCACTTTGAGAGACCTTTCTTAACCCGGACACATGCAAGAGAGAGGACCGCTTGTATACAGAGAAAAACACTTAAAATCAAGCAATAGGTAGATGGGTGAGACAGGGCGCCCAACTGGGCTATCCTTTTACTCTAGGTGTAGATCACTTGGTTGAGTTTAACCCACCAATTCAGCTCACCAGTGCTCAACAGTAAGGATTATGAAGTTTTTGCAAAACTTCAGCAATCATAGTGATCATGGAGCTACATTTATAGGTGATATGGATACCCATTTGCTTACCAAGATTCTTAGAATCAAATGATTTAAAAATGTGGCCTAAATGGATGGGGGTGAAGACAATGGTGACTGAGATTACCACCACCACTACAGAAGGGGATCGATTCTATTGGCTAATATGTCTCAGCTTTCCGAGATACTCAATTTGGACTTCACCGATATGGATGATATGGATAGAAATTTCTGATTTGGGACACGAAAAGAGATATGGGTCGGACCATTTATGTAAATTAAAATAAAATCACATTGACATGACCATTTCACGATCATCAATATGGATGCTACATGAAGGTTCTTTGCCTTGCCCGTATATGCCTAATCCATACAAAATAAGTTGAATTATGTTTCGATAGTTGTTCAATCCATGGATAGTGAGCCATTAAGTGATTTTGATTTTATCTATGTATTTCAACTTCTAAATCCATGGTTAATGATGAGAAATGGACCAATGGAGTTTATGATCAGAAATTCAAATTTCTCACATCACATGCTCATCAATTGGCACTGGTACAAAATTCAATCCAATCCGAGCACATTCCACCTTGAATCGATAACCCATTGTATTGGCATTTGCTCCTGTACATACATTTGGCACAGAGACATCATAGGAGACAGCCAGTGGGGCCCACCATATGATCAGTCCAAATGAAACATCCAAAATCCTACCCAATACCCCATATGTCCCCCATCCCATGGAGCTTACACCGATTTGAATGGACTAGACCATTGGATCTAGTTTGAGTTTTTTTATTCTTTTAAAATCGTTAAATTTGGGGCCACCTCAAGTTTAAATAAACGGTAGTATTGACTTGAAATTTCATATCAAGGATTGTCTCACCTGGATCTTTGGTGCACTTGCTCCTATGCAAGATATGCAGAAGAGCACAGCCCTATATAAATTATATGTCATACAAAATATTCTCCTGATAGTTTTGAGCATTATTATTGTAGCGGCTCTTTATTTAATATGGTGCTTACATGTTCATGTTGAGTAAATTGAGCAGTTTAGACTGGTGAGAGTGCACCCTGTAATCTATTCAACCAATTCTTGGGCTTTAGGTAATAATTGATTGGTGACCCCTTAATCTAACATCATCTAAACAGTGGTTCCTATTTACCTCATCTGACTTTGGCTGAGCATGAGACATCTTAATTACAATCTGCTCTTATTTCTACAAATAAGAAATTGATGTTGAAGTTGCTCGATCGTATTTTTCTAGCCAAATTACCCATTGGGAACCAAAGAACAAAGCCTACAATAGATGGCTCGGATCGAGGGTCGAGCTGTATTTTGATGTTGTGGTCGATGTGGACTGTTCATCTTTCAGCATTGATAGGATATGGTTAGGTGCTCCAATAATGGGCTTAAATGAGTGAGGGCCCAAGTTGATAATTGAAATTTTCGTATTGTAGTTGAGCCATGCTTTTCTTTCTCCATTGTGATTATTGATCATTTAAACTCCTAAAATAAGACAAGCAAAAGCAGGAGATCACTTTGAGAGACCCGTCTTAACCCCGATACATGCAAGAGAGAGGACCGCTTGTACACAGAGAGAAAAACACTAAGAGCACGTTTGATAACAGGCGAGGAATCCATAGATTCGATGATTCTTCACTACCACTGGAACAAAGATTCCTTGGTGGAGATTTATATGGTCGAGGATTTCACATTAATATTAGTGTGTATCGATGCATATAACTAAGAAAAATAGGATTCGGTGTGCAAATTCACTCAAGAGAGGATTTTTAAATCTTATGGGGCTTGGTTGGATCTGAAAATCTCAACAAATGAAGATTTTCATTCATAATTGCCAAACATGAATCTACTACAACTCTATGAAAATAAAAAATCTTGAGGCATTGGGCAGTTGGGCCCTACTACAAATGAAGATTTGATTGTCAAACGTGACCTAGTTAAGAATCAAGCATGGGGCAGTTGGGTGAGACGGGGCTCCCAACTGGGCTATCCTTTTATTCTAGGTGGAGATCACTTGGTTGAGTTTAACCCAACAATTCAGCTCACCAGTGCTCAACAGTAAGGATTATGAAGTTTTTGCAAAACTTCAGCAATCATAGTGATCATGGAGCTACATTTATAGGTGATATGGATACCCATTTGCTTACCAAGATTTTTAAAATCAAATGATTTAAAAATGTGGCCTAAATGGATGGGGTGAAGGCAATGGTGACTGAGATTACCACCACCACCACAGGAGAGATCGATTCTATTGGCTAATATGTCTCAGCTTTCCGAGATACTCAATTTGGACTTCGCCGATATGGATGATATGGATAGAAATTTCTGATTTAGAACATGACAAGCGATATGGGTCGGTTCATTTATTTAAATTAAAATAAAATTACATTGACATGACCATTTATAGATGCTCTACATGAAGGTTCTTTGCCTTGCCCGTATATGCCTGATCCATGCAAAATAAGTTGTATTAGGTTTCGATAGTTGTTCAATCCATGGATAGTGAGCCATTAAGTGATTTTGATTTTATTATGTATTTCAACTTCTAAATCCATGGTTAATGATGAGAAATGGACCAATGGAGTTTATGAGAAATTCAAATTTCTCTTATCACAAGCTCATCAATTGGTACTCGTACAAAATTCAATTCCATCCGAGCACATTCCACCTTCAATCGATAACCCATTGTATTGGCATTTGCTCCTGTACATACATTTGGCACACAGACATCTAACGAGACATCCAGTGGGGCCCACCATATGATCAGTCCAAATGAACCATCCAAAATCCTACCCAATGACCCGGATCCCATGGAGCTTACACCGATCTGAATGGACTAAACCATTGGATCTAGTTTGAATTTTTTTATTATTTAAAATCGTTAAACTTAATTGGGGCCACCTCAAGCTTAAATAAACGGTAGGATGGACTTGAAATTTCATATCTAGGATTGTCTCACCTAGATCTTTGGTGCACTTGCTCTTGTGCAAGATATGCAGAAGAGCAAAGCCCTATATAAGTTATAGGGGAATGTTCATATGTATTTTTCCCTCACCATAAAATGAGGGACACTTCTCTTTTTACACATGAAAAGTGCATTTTGTACCTCACCCTATCTACTTGAAAAGTACATTTTGTACTTGAAAATTTCTAAAAAGGGGAGGGTCCCTCACCCTATTATAGAGTGAGGGGAAAATGCATATGAATGTTCCCCTAAGTTATATGTCATACAAAAAATTCACCTGACGGTTTTTCGCATTATTGCAACGGCTCTTTATTATGCTGCTTACATGTTCATGTTGAGTAAATTGAGCAGTTTAGACTGGTGAGAGTGCAGCCTGTATTTGGGTTCTAAGAGAGTGAATCATGCTCCTATTTTTAAAGTCTAAAAACTCTTCAATTCTCTTCTATGAACAGCTCGTAGGGCTGACGTAGATGAGATATATGCTTACTTACTTGGGGGTGGGGGTACATGGAAAGGTCTTCTTATAGGATCAATCAACAAATCTGCCCTGTGAGATCATCTTAGGCCTTGATTTAATAGCCATAGAGGTTAATTGTCTTTAAACCATATGTTTCTTTGAGATTCAATCTAATGATGGATAAAGATTTGATGATATTGAAATTAGGCCAGGTGCCAGATAATGAGACGATGAGAGACTGAAAGGGCCTACATTGATCCAAGGTGAGCCTAAATGAGCCCCACAAAGCTGGATTGCATATCCTGTTGCTTGTAGAACGCTTCTATTAACAGTATAATCTATGTATGTAAGCATCTAGCTAGGTCTCAATTTGGGATCATATCCTGGCTCTCTATTGGGGTTTAGGACCAGGTCGGGTTCTTTAGTTACATTTGAGTGTATTGTATGACCTGTGTCGTTTCTATTTGGGTACCATTTTAGTAATTCAGTTTTACATCCCTGTCTTGGGGCACTATGAACCCGACCCAAACCAGACTCTTTTTTCATCCAAAGCACCTTTGCTGTCTGATAGCTTCTTTCAACTTATTGCAATATGTAGTAAGTGGCTATCCTTCGTATAAATGAAAGAGCTACGATCAGATGGTACAAAACCAGTTTACACATTCAGTTATGGTGTACATGTAACCTTTTTCCTGTTTTATCATATTCCTATATATATTCTTCCAACTCAAAAATATTCTTCATCAAGAATGACTTCTAACCTGAGTGGTAAGGGGTGTCAGTTCTTATCTGGTAACCTGGAGTTCGAACCCCTGGTACGTCAACACAAAGGGTTACATGTACACCATGTATATGCGGGCTCTCACTTGGATCCCAGCTGCCTTGGCCAGGCTAAAAAAAAAAAATATCTTCATCAAGGGGCACCATGCTCTTTTAAGCCAAAGTCCTTCTCACAGTTTCCCCCAGTAAAGATTATAAAATTCAACAACCACCTTTGCATTTGCTTATGTATACAAATCCCACATAAAGTTCATGCTCATTGTTTCTCTGAAAAGTCTCAACAATTTTCTCCTTAAAACTCTCCCACGCCTATCCATCTTCCCATCCCATACAACTCATTCCATGAAGCTCCATGCCATTGATCATCATCCCATAGGGATGAAAACTCCCCTACAATACACCCCAATGATAGTTGCTCTACTTACATTGGGCATAGTACTTCTTACCATCATCCCCCTTTATTGCCCCTATCTCCCTCCTTCACTTGAATGGAAGATCTTTCATCCACCATCTTTTTCATCGTCATCTTCTTCTTACTCTTCTTCTTCGTTGTCGTCGTCTTCTTCTTCTTCAGCTAATATTAGTGATCTAAAGTATGAAAAATCGGATGAGATGTGTGACATTTTTACAGGGGAATGGGTCCCTGATGCCAACGCGCCATATTACACAAATGAGACGTGTTGGGCGATTCATGATCACCAAAATTGCATGAAATATGGTCGGCCCGACACCGAGTTTTTGAAATGGAGGTGGAAGCCCAATGACTGCGAGTTGCCTCTCTTTGTCCCAACTCAATTTCTGGAGATTCTCAGAGGGAAGTCCCTGGCATTTGTTGGTGATTCTGTGGGAAGGAACCAAATGCAATCACTGATTTGCCTCCTATCAAGGGTAACTACTAAGACTTTTCTTGTCATTTTTCTTAAGAAGAGATCATGCACCCATATGCTCTTTGGTAGAAAACATCTTTTCTTACACACACATATTTTGCTAGATTAGATGAATGGTATACTATGGTGGGTCTCACATAGGTTACCAGGGATCTTCCCTGTCGTCCCTGGGAAGTGAAATGCCTCTGCAACTGAGCTATTCACTGGGAAGTGAATAGACATCAAAATGAGGAATCTTTTATCTGTTATCATTGTAGAGTGGAATCCTTCACAGCTGAAGCTGAAGCCTGCCCGCTTCTAAAAATATGATATATTGCAAAATCAACCATACTATATGCGAGAGGGCTTTGAGATTTAGCTTGCATCACTCTTGATCATTCTATCTTGATATTGCAAGAGACTGTATTAGTGGATTTTAACTTAAATATGTGTGCGAATCACCAGTAAGTCATGATCTGTAGATCACAACTATTAATTTGAAAACTGCAAAATTGAATAGTTATATATGAAATTCTAAAATAATTAGACACTAGAGCCTTAATAGATGGTAACAATAATGGAATTTTGATCCTTTTCTACAAACACCTGATCTATTATATGACCTTCCAATCCCATCTTTAACTATGATCGATCTTTGCATTGATCTTAAAAGGAGCAGACGTGATTAAATGGAATCAAGTAAACCCCATTTTTTGTCTTCTAATGATCAATCTAATGGTGAATATCATAAAAGTAGAATGATATTCGCCCACAGTAACCGTCCATATTTAGCTTTTAAAATATCATATCAATTCTTTTAAATAGATATTGATTAGGGAAAGAAGTTTGGGAATTTGGACATGTTGGAGGGCCCTTTAAATCAGCTACATAATAGTTGATGGAACCAAACCAATATCATTGACTGGTGCATGGGTTGTGGATCTTTAACATCTAATCAGTTTACAAAATCCAACCCATGGCTCATCTGTGTACAGAGAGATCAAATTTTGAACAGTGTCAAAGGAAATGGTCAACTGAGAGGATGGTTGCGATCACCAATTTCTATTCCTAGAGCATCTGGCCAACCATGAGGTAGCCTTTAACTTGGTCGGTTCAGACTGAGATCAGATCCTCTGCTCTCAACTGTGTTGTTCCTTTCTAACAGATTAAAAAAAAAAAAAAAAAAAAAAAAAAAAAAAAAAGACACAGTCACCATATCCACTTATGATCAAGTTACCCCATCACACACTCTATCCCACTTAAATTGCCACAAGCCCAAATTTGACAATTATTCACCACTGAATTGAAATCTAAAAAATTGTCTTAAAAAATTATTGGACTTTAGGGCCATGGATCAAATGATAGGGTAGATATTTTGCACTCCCTTAAGTCTGATTGATCGGATCTTCCCAGCTCCCTGCCATAGACAACTTCGCATGTTATTATGTGGGGTGGATTGCACCAGAGGCAGATAGAGAGAGAGAGAGGCATGCTGATTTATGAAGTGATTGAATAAAAAAATTATACTTTTCCTGTGCATTCCACTATCATTCTATCAAAATGAGTATTATGTATTTAGGTGCCATTTCATGGTACATGTCACATAGCCGACGCTTGGAGAAAATAAAATATGAAGTACTTTTTTGATGAAGTACACTGAAATTAGAATATTTATGAATGGACAAATGTATAAATGCTTAATGTACATTTAGCAAGATAGTTTTCTAGTTTGTTAGACGTCCATAAATGCAGATTATGTTAGTAAGATGTTGAAGTCAACATCCATCCTTGCTTCTGAGCAGTCATAATTGTTGTCGGGCTCTTGCCCTCACCATAAAACTATTGTTGTGCCATTTCCTATCACGAATTGGTTTTGGGATATATGGTAGCTCAATGGGGTGTAAGATCCTACTTGTGCCGTTGAGGGAGGGATCGTTCGGGATTTCCTATCACCAATTAGTTTTGGGATAAATGGTAGATCAATGGGAGTGTAAGATCCTACATAAGATAATCAAGGAAAATGAATTCCGGATCTTCCTTCTGTACTTCCAAAAGGCAGGAACACCCCATTGAATCACACGCCCCTGATGAAGGACAGGGATTCGTTTTTCCTTTTTCCGGCATGATTAGGGTTGTAAACGGGTCGGTTCCGGTCTAGGTCCAGAATGGAACCGGAATCGGAACCGTTTTCTAAGGGAGGGAACCGAAACCGGAACAGTATGTGAGGCGGGTCTGGATCCGGTTCCGGGTATGGTTCCGGGTCTGGATCCTAATACCTGTATTTTTACTTAAAAAAAAAAATAATCATGCTTTTTCGTAATTCAATTGGATCACCTACAAAGTAAATATAACCTTTTGTCTATCAATAACATGTGGTTCGGGGACGGAAGATTATGTTAGAAACTTAGAATAGAAACTTAGAATGAGGGGTTCTCATGTAACATATAGAAAATAAAGTATTTAGGTTAGAGTATTGGGTCGGGTCCCGGGTCCACGGGTCTGAGCCACTGTGGATCCGGAACCGGACCCGTTTAGGTAACGGTTCCAAAAAAAGGATCCAGAACAAGAACCATTTACTTATCGAGACCAAAATAAGGACCCAGACCCGGAACTTAACGGGTCGGAACCTCCGGGTGATCGGAGTATCTAGGGCCCATTTACAACCCTAGGCATGATGCAGAAGATCGAATATCGATCTTCCATTAATTAATTAATGCAAGTACGCAATAGCAGCTAAACTTTTACCTATGAGAGTTTGCACGAGGGCTGGTGTGGGATTCTCAATGCCCACCACCCAAAAAGTGGGAGCCCCCTACATTAAGAGTCACAGAGAATCCACCACTTCCATTATTTGATTTCATTGGAAAAAATCCCTACAATAACAAGATGGTTGGGTTAATTAGTTTTGGGGGAGGAAATCAAGGCTGTTTGTAGGTTATTCGTACTTTTAAAATGTTTCTTTATCTTCTCTTAAATGTAATTTTATTCAAAGCCGGAATTTTAAGACATTCCATTTTCATAAGCGGATCAAAATGAAGACTCAAAGGTGAAAATCTAAAAATAACCACCAAATATATAACTTCCCTTTTAATGAGAATTGAATCAAGGAAAGATGTGAAATAAATTAATACTCAACCATCACCCTGGTAATTCCAAGGTTCCTTCTACATCGCTACCTTATATCCTTTAGCACTTATATTATATCTTTCACCTCTAACCTCTTTAATAATCCTTAAATAGAGCTCATTTGACCATGAATTTCTTTTTATTCACATTTCATTATTCTACACAGACCGACTGTAAGAGTCACTTTTAATCTCTTGTGCATTCATTCACCTGCACAAGCGGACGGAGATTTCTTGCACCTTGGTAAAAATCTATATAAAAGATGAGTGAGCTTCTCTTAATTACTAGCCCAAGCTCATTTTGTAAACTCCTAATTAATGGGTAATGAACAGCTCATCGATCATTAATAAATATCCCAGTAGTGATAAGAAACAAAATTTATAGAAGGTGTTGAACAAAAATAGGCTGCAAAGATCATTCACACTCTATGTGATCTTCAAGCCTCACGGTCCACCGAAGAGTCCCATTGCACTAAAACAACAATGCCAAAACATCACTAAGAGATTATAAGATGCCTTTGCCATCCCACAATATGAAATTATAGGTTAGTTAAGTACATATATTCGACCATATCATAGTGGGTCTTTTCATTTTAAAATCTTTATCTAAACCAATAGTATGGAATTATTAGTCTATTAAGTTAAGGACGTCCTTCATTATATTATATATCATTGTTGTTTTATATAATATAGAGGATTTTACTGAAAAATTTCCGAAATATAGCCATATATCTCGAAAGGTCCTCGCAATTTGTATAGCACTAATGAGGTCCTTTCGCCAATTTTTTATATTTTTTTATACTTTTTTATGAGTGACGATAGCGTCACCATGGGTGATGCATGGGCGACGCTAGCGTTGCTCGTCACACCCCATGCGTCGCTTGTCACACATTCTTCCCTTCTTTTCTTTTCCTTTCTTTCTCTTCTTCCTCCTCCTCTTTCTTTTCCTTTCTTTCTTTCTCTTGCAGCATGAGCTAATCTAGTAGCTTTGGATCAAGGGAGATGGATTCATGTCTACATAGAGAAGGCTGGGATATCATGATAAATGAGCGATTACTTGCCAGCCTCATAGATATGTATGCTAAGTGTGGAGAGATAAAATTTGCATCACAGATTTTCTTTGATGAGCATGGTCCCACCCAAAAAGTCTGGCCTTGGAATGCCATGATTGGTGGGCTTGCCATGCATGGGCTATCCAAGGAAGCCATTAATCTTTTTGAACAAATGAAACTCACAAACTCACAAATGAAGCCATTAATTTTTTGAACAAATGAAACTCACAAACGTCCCCAATTTGACGTAGGCCAATAGGTTGGACGTTAATGGCGAATAACGCAGTGGATCGGTCTGTAGAGGATTGCTGAAATCCAGGATCCTTTAATTGCACGCTCTTACATATGCTTTACAGAGTTGGGGACCTTTTTAACTTTTGTCCCATATTCGAAAGTTCCCTTCCTGCTTCCCAAGTTCATGCCAAGAGCACATGGGCTGGCCTTCAATTATGGAACAAATGCATAGGTGTTTGAAGTTGTCCTACAATGTGCATCCAATGGCAAACTCATCCATCAGTAGTCATGTTTGTTTGTTTGCAATGGAATTGAACAAGGGAGTGAAATAAAATTCTTGAAAAGGTATTTGTGGAGATTGTAAGAAGACAATGTTTGTGGCGACTAGCACATACTGCAAGAGAAAGAAAGGAAGGAAGAAGAGAAAGAATGGAAAAGAAATGAAGGGAAGAAGGTGTGACGAGCAACGCATGCGTCGCCCATGGGGACGCTATCGTCACTTATAAAAAAGTATAAAAAAAATATAAAGAATTGGCAAATAGACCTCAATAGTGCTATACAAATTGCGAGGACCTTTCGAGATATATGATTATATTTCAGAATTTTTCAGTAAAATCCCCTATAATATAAGAAGATCTTAACTTGTATCAGAATTGCCAGATTAGGCAATGGAATATGGTGTGTGACATTCAAACAGTCATCGAAGAATAGTGCGATTCATATATTTTAATGATGCATGGATGGATTTTGTCATTGTTTTTCTAATAAGAGATCCACAAACTAACATGCCAACTGCCTGTGAATTCAAGTATAGTGACGTGAAACATCTAATCAAAAGAGAATAAAATATAAGGTGTTATGATGGTGTTTTTATTTTTTGTTGTTTGGTATTATTTTTTTTTTTTTTTTACTTTTTGTATAGAAAGTGGAGTATTTTTGTCTTTTAGTGGAGAAAGGAGGTTGTTTTTTTTACTTTTTTTAAAAGAATTTGGAGAAAATTTTGAAATTATATACTTTTGATATGACCCATTGTCATTTCTTATCTGGATTAACTGTACTTTACTTGAACTAGTTAATTGCCAAACACGCTAATTAAACTGGCTGTACGTATTTCGCAGTCATATAGAATGAAATATAAACATGATAGAACTTGAGACATTCATATAGGGATACGGTGGCAAGTCTAGCCCGACCTGCCAACTCAACTCAATTACTGACCTGGTACTTCAGGTTCAGGTTGACTGTTTTACTTTTGGGTTGGGTTCTAGTTAGACAAAAAATTATTTTTTTTACCCAATTAACAATTTGGGTGAGGTTGGGGCTGAGTCCAATCCTTTTACCTTGGCCCACGAACTTGGCTTGAACTGATTGCACTATGGATTGGGTTTGTGTTGAGATTTTGAGATCCACCAACCTTGGGATGGGGCTAGGGTCGAGCCCATTCTTGCAATTCGGCCTGCCAACTTGACCCAAGTAATTGCACTAAGATCCACCAACCCAACCAGAGTCTGACTGGGTGTATCTAATCTACAGTCCTAATGTACGTACAGTAATATATTCGAAGTAGTTCTTAAAGAAGACCTTATGTCCATTACCAACAGCATCAGGCAAGTGGACTATCAATTATCAGGTCTTACTTTTTGGTCCCAATTGGGCTTATTCTGTCGCCATATGTTGTACTTTGATACCAGTTTCTAGTCCTAAAAATCAAGGGTTGGGATCAAAGGGTTGACAAGAAAGACAGCGGGTCATCAAATTTTGAGTCTTATAAAGTGTAAAATACAAAAAAAATTATATATAAGAACCTATTTTTTCTTGAGAATTACAAATAACACCTGCAATTTTTTCTTTTAGAAACAAGTACTTTCTATTGGAAAATCTTGATAAACTACCTTGATCAGTGGATATATAGAGGAAGTTTTCAATTGATTTTTTAAAATTCAACATGTATTGTTCTAAAAGGATAAAAGTTTCGTTAGATTTTAGGGTAAATTCACCAACAGTCTCTGAGCACGGTCTTCTAAGGCATCAAGGACAACAACTTTTTCTCTGATGTCTCTAGTCCAGACAGCTGGAGATATTTTGGTGAGAGGTCCCTAATTAATATGCCACATCATATATTTTTATGACAAATTTGTCCCTTTCAACAGTTTCAGCATAACACCTTCCGTCTTCTTCTCTGGTGTCATGGAGATCCCCTTCCGTCTTCTTCTCTAGGAACGAGGGATTTCACTAGAGAGCTCTGCAAATCGAAGTCGGTCATCTCCGACTACACCAGCCACAATGGCAACGGCCCGGCGATGGAAACGCGACCAGTCCGGGCCTTTTCGGCGATGGATTCTGCATAACACAAAAATCCGATGTTGTCTTTGCCTTTTCTTTCCTTTTCCCGTTTCATATAAGTCTATCTCTTTAAATCATAGCAATCAAAAAAAATTTTGCGAAACAACTCACACAGATTTGTTCAAAAACTCAATTAAAAATTTCAAAACGAAGATAAATTTTGTCAGAAACTTAGATAAATTTTTCGGAAACTCTGATAAGATAAATTTGCAAAACTCAAATAATTTGTCTGAGTTTTTGGGAAATTTATCTGAGTTTCAGAAAAATTTGCCCAAAACTCAGATAAATTTATGAGTTTTGCAAATTTATTTGAGTTTCTGGCAAAACTCGGACAAATTTATTTCAGTTTCTGGCAAAACTCAGACAAATTTGTCTGAGTTTGAACAACTTTTCTGAGTTTCAAACAAATAGCTATGTGAAATGGTGCCATCCGACGACCCACATTCTCCAAATTCAAGCAACTCATGACGGCATCCACTTCTTCCACTTCTTTAACTATGTCCTCTTGAGTGTCATTCTCTTGTACCTTTGAAATTGTACCCATATCATACAGGCAAATGGTTTTCTTCATGCATGGAAAAGTTTTTTAAGGAGATACTCTTATTTTCTGCAGTATGGTCCTCATTATTTTCATTTTTTCACCAAGCTTCTCAGTTGGGCCATTTAGCTTTGAAGACAGCTCCAACTCACTTCTCCTTGGTAAATTATCCACCACTTGAATTCCTTGCAGATTTGTATGCACTTCTGTTAGGAATGGAGTCACTGGACAATTCTTCTTCAAGAACGAGTGTAACCCCTCAGAGTATTCCACTGACTCTTGGAAACAGAACTGGGAAGCTTCTGCAAAAGCTTGTCTGGCGAGACTCTCATTAGTCTCAAACATAGACAGAACCTGGAAAGAGAGAAGTTCATTTGAATTATTGCTGAGTTTTGACAAATTTATCTGAGTTTTATTTGAGTTTTGCTAAAACTCAATTAATAAATTGTCTGAGTTCTGCTTTTGCTGACGTGTACAAGGGCGTTTTTATTTTTTTCAGTGAATTACTTTTACAAGAGGATTGCCGTCAATACGATAAAATGTTGTGGACTGTTTGCAATAAAAACCACAGTTGAGGGACCTCCGCCCAAATGCCCCTAGATTTTAACTTGTCTTAGATTATATCAGAGGCATTAATCTTACTTAAATTGACACTGTTTTTTTTGCCCTTTTCATGCAAATTAACAACCCGAGTTTAATGACTAGATCTAGTTTGGTACTTTACTAACATAGTAAAAGTCAAGTAAAGTCTTCATTTTTCAGACAAGATGTCACATCAAAAGCACTTAAATTCAAAACTCCCTCCATCTTTTAAAAAAAAAAAAAGTAAAAAAGCCACCACCTTTATCCACAAAAAAAAAAAAAAAACCTCTACTTCCCCATACGAAAAGTAAAAAAAAATTTCATAACAAACAACTAAAAATAAAATACCATCATAATCCATTTATATTTTATTCTTTATTTAAAATTAACTTTACTTCACTTAACTCTATTAGTAGAGTTGCCAAACTGAACGATTTTTCACTTTTTATGACAAATCTACAGTGGTGTTCACCCAGCTTTAGCTTTAGACGATAATATAGTAGTTTTCCATGAAATTCAGCATCACTCAAAGGAACCCACCCTCCAAAATGATGAGAAATTATTGCACCAAATGATGACACATATATCCATATGAAAGTATTCTATACTCTCTAGACGACATATATCTTTGCTTAAATCTATGGTGTCAGGTGGGCCCTATTCGATCAAGGTAAAAAACAACCAACAAATAATATTCTTTACTCTGTAAGATATCCCCTCTATATGTTTAGGCATATTTGTATAATATGTAGTCCTTAATTTACTTTTTACACGTCCAAATGTACTCATCCTATTATCATAAATACTACATATGAGTACCATATCCTTCTAAGTTCATGTATGAAATATGAATGATTAAGAGGGAGGTGACATGCATGTATACAGGGAGGTATTATGTACTAGAAACCAATCTCACCTTTAGAAGGAATCATTAAGAGTCTATCCCGAATCACCACAAATTCCAGTGGGTAGGATTGAAAAGTCCCATTGTGGATTAAGTTTAAGTCCCATTGTGGATTAAGTTTGGCAAAAGTATCTCTCTACTAGATGATAACTTTCAATTTAAGGGTCCTAGGTTTTACGGTATGATTGTGTGTGATCAAGAGAAAATTTGGCTGAGGGTGTTGAATTGACACTAATTGGAATGCAACAGGATGGCACATTCTAATGGCTCGTACTACAATTTTTTTCCCCTCGATATGCTTTAGAATGTTATAGGGAAACTCTTGCTAATCACAATGATGTAATACCTATCTATGGTCTATCTAAAATTTTAAGTGGCGCCAATCCACTGGTAGCTCAATTGATAAGGCACCTGCCATAGAAACAACCAGAGATCATTCTCTAACTGGACTTGTGTGAGTGTGTGTGAGTACTTAACTATGGAGAGAATTAAAAAAAAAAAAAAAAAACCCTTAATCTAATCCCTGGATTATTTTAGTAAAAAATAGTCACTTATAATCTAAATGTGTAAAGTTGTCAAATTTCAAGGTCTTAAATTCAAAGTTAGAATGATCTCATAGGAACAGTTATTGGCAAACATTGATAGGAGTGCAAGTGAGCCCCATAGATCGAGCAGCTATTTGTAGGAGAAATGGGAGGAAGCCAACAAAGACTTGGAACAAAGTAGCAAGGAAATAGATGTTAATGTGAAGTTCCAGAGAGCATAATTGAGGAGAGAAGCTCATAAAGACGAATGAATTAAGATGCATAGTAACATGTGGAAAGCACACGAGGATGAAATTTATGAGAGAGAGAGAGAGAGATGTGAAGTTCCAAGAGCATAGTTGAGGAGAGAAGCTCATATATAAAGACGAATGAATTAAGATGCATAGTAACATGTGAAAAGCACACGAGGATGAAATTTATGGGAGAGAGAGAGAGAGAGAGAGAGAGAGAGAGAGAGAGAGAGAGAGAGAGAGAGAGAGAGAGAGAGCACTTGTATTTTAAATGATTCATGTTTTCCCGACTATTTTTTTTTTCTTGGTCTTTCCATAGGTGGAATACCCCATCGACATCTCCCCAACTTCAGATGACATGTCCAGACGGTGGTTCTACTCCAGCTACAACCTCACCGTTGCAAACTTCTGGGCACCATTTCTAGTAAGAAGCAAGGATGCAGGTGCAAATGGGCCAACATACACTGGACTCTTCAACCTCTACCTTGACGAATTTGATGAAGACTGGACAACCCAGATCACTGACTTCGACTATGTGATTATCTCAGCTGGTCACTGGTTTTTTCGCCCGACAATGTTCTACGAAGACGGCCACCTTGTTGGCTGTCACTACTGCCTGAACAAGAACATCACTGACCTTACACTCCGCTACAGCTACAGAAGAGCATTCAGGACCGCATTCCATGCAATCAACAGCCTAGGGAACTTTAAGGGCGTGACATTCCTGAGAACTTTCTCGCCTTCGCACTTTGAGAATGGAGAGTGGGATAAAGGAGGTGACTGTGTGAGAACAAGGCCTCTCAGGAGCAACGAAATGATGTTGGAGGGGCTCAACCTTGAGATTTACAGGACCCAAGTGGAGGAATTCCAAGCCGCGGCAAAGGAGGGAAGGAAGAGGGGGTTGAAGTTCAGGTTACTTAATACGACTCAGGCTACATTGCTGAGACCAGATGGGCACCCCAGTCATTATGGGCACAGTCCACATGCCAATGTGACAATGCACAATGACTGTGTGCATTGGTGCTTGCCAGGGCCTATTGATGCATGGAATGACTTCTTGCTTCAGATATTGAAAATGGAAGGCGGAGAGTTGTCTAATGATAAGTTCTACAAATAATAGTGTTGAATGTTTCTTTCTTTGTGTTCTCTCTCTCTCTCTCTCCATGCTTTTTTTCCCCATGAGAATGGGGGTTCATGTGAGTATCTTTTGCTTTATATAAGAACCTACTGTAGTAGTGTAAGGGGGGTTATTTGAGAGGAGACAGGTATGCCTTAATTGCAGTGAAGGGGCCAATAAATTAGTGTAAATGATTTTGGATGGAGGAATTTCATGAATTACTGTAAGCCAAGTAAATTATTTTTGTTGGCCCACGTGAGTCCCACAAGCTAGTTCTCATATGGAGCCTATTTAGCATGAAAATTCTGTGCATCTATGTTGAAAGGGAAATTAAAGTTCTATCAAACACCTCATTGCCTTCGTAACCTAGGACCCAAATCTAGAGATCAAACTAAGCAACAGATGGATTATGCTGTGGTTGTGGTCAACTTTAAGAGTTGTATGAGCCTCCCAAATAAATGAAGGTGAATGCTTGAGAATAAGAACGAGAAATTGCTCGCACCAAGGCAAATACAACAAGAGGATATCGTTTATGGTGGGTAGGAATTTCCATGGAAACCAATTTCCACTCTTCTACTAACATCTATATGAGTAATGGTCCTGCGAGGACGGTCCTTAACCATTTTACTGTGCAGACCACCTAGTGGGACCCACCTTATGACCCATCCAAATAAAACACACACAACCCCCACAATAGTCAGTAATCCCATGGATTTGCATTTGCACATATCCGAATGGACTGAACCGTTGGATTTAAGATCACTTGTTGATGTTTTATATAAAATTGTTAAACTTTTGGACCACGAATGAAGGGGTTAGAGATATTAACTTCAAATTTGATATTTAGGTTGTCCCCAGTTTGATTGTCCCCACTTGGATCTTTCGATCCCCTCCCCCCGGCCCATGATATGTGGGGTCCCAAGGTGGGCCCCACTTAGTGGGCCACACAGTAAGACTGTAAGGACTAGCGTGCGTGCGTGTTATCCTAACACAATGAGAAGGGCCCTCCAAAGCTGCGCTTCTGTTATCCTAAGCAGCTTATAAAATTTTATCCTAAGCTCGCGCTTAGAAGAAGGAACCTCCATATCATCTTCCCTCCTACCGCGACCACATTATCACCCAGGTCTCTGCTGTTGCCTGCTGCCTCTTCAAGACCAAGACTAGATCGTCGCCCTCAGTCGAGCAGCAACAATCTACTACGGAGGTTATAGCCTCCTCTTCTTCTCCTTATCCTTCTCTGTATGTTTATTTTCTTTTTCTTGCTGCAGGAAAGGGGAAATGCGTTTTTTTTTTCCCTTTTGAAGTCATAACAAAATCACTGGGGGATTAACAAAAAATCAAACAATTTTCGCTATTTCTTTTAATTTCTAACGAATCCATCCAATTTCATTTTTCTCTCCATAATATACGAGATAGATGTATCCTAACGGCATATCCCAACCGTATCTTGCCGTATCCCATACAAGTATCCGTATTGGACTCTATCAGCATAGGTACCATGGGTGAAATGCCGTATCCGATTATCATAGGAGGCCACTAAGATCTATGTTATAGGGTGGCAACTTTTGACAGATTCTCTCTTAAACTATTTACTGCAATGCACATGAGTATGACACCACAACAATTAAAACTAGAGAAGACTATCGTTATTTGCTTTGTTGTCCTGATTGCATGGTAGCACTGTCATTCATTTGACGACCTAAAGTTTACATGTAATTATGGAACCTAACCAGCTATGAGTAACAACCAGACCTAATAGTCAAGCCACACCCAGTTTGACCCGTACCATTGGCTTGGATGGTTTGGTCCAACTTAAGCCCTTCAAACGGTAAAGAACCAGTTAAAATCATCAAAACTGGTATAAAGAAGCATGACCCAGCAATTTTAACCAATTTTATTTATTATTTATTTATTTTGATTTTGTAATCACGATTCACGAAGTTGCAGCTGGATCTGATTGAACCAACTAAAGAATTGGGCCGAAGCCTCACTTGACTTTTGCTAAGCACAGGTGTGCACGCTCACCATGGGCCAAATGGTAGACTAAAAGCATGCAGCATGATGTTAAGTCGTCCTAGTTTGGCACTTTACTTTTAAAATTAAATGGAGTGGAGTGAAATAAAAAGTATAAATAAAATATATAGTGGGTTATGATAATATTTTGTTTTTATTTGTATGGGATGGAATATTGTTGACTTTTGGTATGAGAAATGGAGTTTTTTTTGTCTTTTAGTTAATAAATGTTGCTTTTTACTTTTTGTTGGAAAAGTTGGAGGGAGTTTTGGTAAAAGTGATTTTGATGTGATGTTTAACTTGACTTCACTCCACTTGACTTTACAAGCGGAATTACCAAACTAGGCCGGGATAACTTTTCCTGCCTTTGATGTCTGTGAAGTGTGGGCAAGGTCTAGTCATTCATGGAAACTTATGATACTCATATATGGCGCAAGGGCACGGATTTTACTTATTTTGAGGAAAAATTAATCAGTTTTCAAGTATCTGGGTATCATTGCTGAAAACTCAAGCCTTAGCTCAGGTACAGGCATAGATACTCAGCCCATAGAAAGCCTTGTGCTACCCTGAGGCAGGGCAGACGTAGATCCAAGCTTATTGAAATTCAAGAAGCATTTCTTTCATCTTCAACTGTTTCTTGTTTTGAGGAGTTTCAACTTACTTTCTGGATCAAATAGAGGGTAATTTTTCCCCCTTTCAATGGTAACAGATGTTCTTAATTTATCGATAGAAAAAAGAAAGAACGGGCTACGGATGTTTTCTTGAAGAGGAATAGGAGACAAGAAGAACCCTCCAAGAAAAGCAAAACAAACATCATCAAAATTATGATGACAAGAGTGAGAAACAGGATTATGTACAACCTTCAAATTTAATTTATTGAAGAATAGTACTAGAATGCAGTATTGCACAAGGAATACAATTCAAGTTATCGAATATATTTTAGACAACAAGAATATAATTTCCACATGCTTCGGATAAGAGAGAATCATGGTCGATCAAGATCTTGATACCTGGGTCCGAAACAAGTAACTCAATGACTCATAGTCTAGGACCTTGGTCAAGTTGGGCGAATTGCTGGCGCAAAATTCTTCTCATGACCTTATTTGAAGCTGTTCGTGGAAGGGATGGGACAATGACAACCTTGTGAACCTACACAAACAAAATCTCATAAGCAACATATGTAACTGGGTTACTGGAAATACGAATGAAAGGAATTATAGGGTCCAGTTCTCAGCTACACTATATGTACAATTTTCTGAGGATACAACCACATACATTTGGAACCCATGTTTCAGTGATCCAGCTTGTTGAAAAAAGCACGCTACACCATCATCAGGAGTATATCTAAACCCCACAACCAGTCGCCCAAAACAGAAACAGCGCAGGAAAAAAGTTCAAACATAGGGCCAATAATATCGAAATTAGCAGATATTTTAACCATCCCTCATCTTAGCGGAAATTATCAGATATAGGTTTGGATCACCAAAGAATGGGTCCTAAATGTAAGGATTATTATCCAGCCAACACTTAGGACCTTAAAATTCTGCTATTGGTATTCCTGTAATATTCTAAGATCGAGCTGACAAACAAGTCATTACCCTGAATAATGGATTCAGCTTCTTCTGTAGTGATGAATTGAATGCCATTTTCAATAGGTCCAAGTCTGCACCAAAATTACTATCTTTTAAAACAACAGCAATGACCAACTGTTCCGGGCCGCCTCTTAATGGTGGGACCCCGATTGCAGCGGTCTCAAGAACATTGTTGTCAACCACATTACAGATGCGTTCAATCTCAATGGAACTCACCTAGTACAAAAACATAGGTATGGTAGGATTAGAATTGTGAACAAATAGAAAATAGGATCTTATATCACTACTAACTCATACTTTGATTCCTCCGAGATTCATTGTATCATCTGCACGACCATGTGCCCTATAGTATCCTCCAGCAGTACGCTCAAACTCATCACCATGCCTTCGAAGAACCTGAGAATCAACTACAGATTTGAATGAACTAGGATCCAGATAGGTATATGTTCAGAAGAAGTGGCTCATAAAGGAACCAGTTGAGATCCACTATGAAGATCCCCTGGCGTAAAAATCAGGCTAGTCCACTTATCAGGTCGTACAGGAATTTGAATTTAATGGGCACCACTAGCACTTTTAACTATTCAATAGTCCATTTGTCATGTAATCTATGTCGAGAATATTTTTTTTTATTTCTTTTTTTGCTAATTCTAGTACTTGAACTCATGCACTCACAACCAGCTGACCAACAGCCACATGCCCTGCCTAATTTTCCACGGCATCAGCCAAGCCTTCTTTATATGACATAGCATCTTTATAATTGGGACACATTTTGGAATGTGCAACCACTGGAAACAGATTTGCAAGCAGATAGAAGGTCAGCATACCTCAGTTATATGCAGATGGAGGAATAATTAACTTACCTTCCCATTCCAAACAGGCATGCCTTTGAAATAGACATCATAATGGTTGGCATTCAGTAATGTAGTTGAAGCTCCAAACATGCTGGGATGAAGAGCGAGTTCTCCAGTTCCTGCTGTGATTTGCGGCTAGGAATGGAGTAACATGGTCAGGCTTTGATTTATTTATACATCAATTCCAACACAGGTCTTGAAAGTTATATATGATGCTTTGAAAGAGAAATGTAGTTCTGTTTGACATTGCAACTCTACAGTGGGCCACTATCGAGCAAGTCAGACCAATCATACTTTGGCCCTATAATCTATTGAGTCATGCACCATCAAAAGTCACTCTTCACAGAATATCTCTTCTAGGGCCCACAACATGAATATCCTCGGATCACAACAAGGTAAGTTCCACTAGAGATTTTCTGGTATAATAAAGGAATGCCATTTTAGCTTGCTAGAAATTTAAAAAAAGGAGCTCTAGATGGACCTATGAGTTCATGCAAGTAACTGGGAGAAGGATATCCACAGATGCACGAACATCGGCAAGGCAGTTCGACAGCATATAAATATGAAATATTCTTTTTAAGGGATGAAGTGAGGCAATGGTCTAGTTGAATATTGGATAACACGAAAGAGCAGTACCGATGGGCCTCGTGAAACTCCTGGTCTTAATACTACATGCACATAAGGTAAACTTTCATTGCAAGCATATGAGAATTCATGCCTTCATCAGATGTCACTCCTGCATATCTGTAATGTAATTATGTACTAGACGATTCATATTCAAATTTAATTAGCAGAAAGTTGAGCAATGCTTACAAGAGGATTTCCATCACCATCAAGGATGAAAAGGGTACAACCCATAGCTGGTGTACTGAATGCAGCCAATGATTGGAACTGCAATAATGATCCAGTAACAAATCCACCGCCAATCTCAGTGCCACCACAATATTCAATGACAGGCTTGTAGTTAGCTCTCCCCATCAGCCACAGGTACTCATCTACACTAGATGCCTCACCAGTGGAGCTGAAGCACCTATTAGATGTCAAATAGAATAATCAATATATCACTAGTGACTTAAAGAAGGCCAAAATTTAAGTGATTTAAAAATCCAAAGTTCTGGTTCATACGAAATCCACATAACAGGAAAACGGACGCCATATAATGCTTTATAGGAAGAGAGAGCACTTTTTTTTCCCGATTCAGCATCAATCAGGTGTGTTGACTTTGTAATAATGAAAGCAATTACCTTGCACATTCCTATCAAGGAATTGACCATGCCGCAAGATCTCCAAATCAGTTATTCTTTTATTGGAAAGCCATCTATATCAGATGATCCTAACCATCTTTGAAAAATGGACAACTACAACTGATGATCCACATTAAATAGCGGATATTTGGACAGTTCGGATCATTGAATGGATGATTTTGGGGTGTCTACAATTCACCAAAGAGCGAACCAAATAATGATTTTGAATCACTAAAAGATGGTTCTGCTTATGGAATAGAGTTTGTCGGGCCAGGCGAATGTTCATTCCAATATTAATTTATTTCCTTAATGAAAATATGCAGACCCTAAAAATAAACATAAACGCCAGTAAGTAAAAAGGAAACAAGAAAACTAAAGAATACCTTTCACAACGTGCTTACCTTATGGTGGACCAATCAAGCCCAGCAGTGCAATTTGTATTTTTCCAAGCACGAACAATACTTGGGACCACACCAAGCATTGTTACCTTGGCATCCTATGGAGGAACATGCAACAGAAATATACAAGCATAAAATAAATATTCAACAAAAAATATGGTTCCAAAAAACCATGAACCCATGAATGATTTGGCAGGATACTAGAATTTATTTAAAAGATGAGGAAATCAATGAACTCCTGAGTCGAAAAAATAATTAACATGCAAATATTAAAAAATTTCTTTACAAAATGGGGAAAACTACAATGCCGTTTACCTTTTCCCCCACAATTAAATTTACACTATTTTCATACGTGTGGCCAAGCTTTGTTCATGAGCTGATATCTCAAAAGCCCCTACTTTCCATAGACCATAGCTTGAAAATCAATAAATGCTTACAATTTAACTTAGGACTTTATAGGAAAGAAACAGTGTTGATGGAACAGATTGCTTTAAGTTACATCCAAGCTCTAGTTTCAAAAAAAAGGTTCCTCAATCATCATCATCATATCATTGCACTACCCTTGTCATATCTGCACTACCCTTGTGCTGTCAATTCTGTGTCAAAGCCAAGATCTTGCTTCTGGTAGCCTCATCAACGAAGATCGAGTGAATGAAGACTAGAAGATCAGGTCTTAAAAGGTCCTGGATCATCGAGTCAAATTCTTCATGATGTGCCAACCTATTCAGGTAAAATGGACCCTAGGATTAACCAAGGCAAAGTCCTCAGAACCCTCAAACCAACTGGCAAATTCAATAGGGTGAATTGGGCAGAACTAAACAAGTTAGTGTTTTGTTTCCACTTTCCAGGCCTTATGATTAGCCGGAACACGACAAAAATAAATCATAAAAAATAATCAAGTATAAATCTTCAACACTCCCCCTCACTATGCCCAGCTTGGAGAAAACACCTGATAAATGGTTCTTAGAAACACCATCTGTAAGGAAATCAGCTCCTTGATCTTCCGACCTTGTGTCCCCTAATTGTCTCTTTCTTGCCAAATTTTTGTGAATGACATGATAATCAACTTTAGTATGTTTTGTATGCAAGTGATATACTGGGTTTAACGCTATGAATGGCTGCTCATTATCATAGTGCAATATTATAAAATATTTTCCCTTGAACCCCAATTCACTTGAGCGGAATCTTCAACCGCAACAATTCACACATTCCGTATGCAATTGCACTATATCCTCCCTACGAACTGAATCTCAAGACAATTAGCTGTAATACCCTTGACCCTGTTATAGGGGCTAGTATTTTACCTAATATTTTATATGTTTAATTTCCTTGATTTTTGGATTTATGATTTTTCTTGAATAATTATATATTTTATTTGGTCAATGGTTCAAAATAATGGCCGCTATGTTATCAACCGTAGCAGTTGAGACCGCTATGCTATTTTGAAAATAGCGGTGCTACGGTCTAAAACCTAGTAGATCCAATCATATTTTATATAAAACATTATTTTTCTTATTTTTTTCTCCTCAGTAGTCTTTACTTAAGTTGTCTCTACCCTTATATGGTTTAAAATCACTAAAAAAACACAAGATTGGCTGGTACACAATATTTGAATTCTTTTGACCACTTAAAAAATTCACGCCGCTATGTATCGCCCGCTACAAAGCGCTTTGGCCACCTCCCGTTACGCTCGCCGCAACCATTGTTTTAATCTTTGAATTTTGGTGAATGATGCTTTAATTTATATATGTATATAAAAGTATGTGGGACTCCTTTTGTGTAGCATAGAATTTTCTTTTAAATTGATCGTTGGATTTGTAAGGCCCATTGATTTTAAGATAATAGGATCAAATCATTTAGAATTATTGGTGGGACCCTTTGCAAATTAAATCATTTGTATTTTATTGGTGGACTTCTAATTTGGGAATTTAGAGATAATGGGACCATGAGAAGTGATTTAATTGGAAATTTGGAATTGTATTTTGATTATACGAAAGGACCGTGAATTAGAAAGAGGTACTTGAGTTAGAATCGGAAGGATGACTGCTTTTGTATTCTACAAGAACTAGAAAGTCAACCTTGTTGATTAAAAGGACTTCAAACACAAATTCGAAAAAAGACTTTCCTAGTAGAATTCGAATTAGGAAAATGTTAGTAGGTAGCCCCCAATTATAAATATATGTCTCCACTAGAGAAGCCTCCACACAATCTCACTTAGCATTCCTATCAAATACAACCCTAGAGAAGAACTAGCAGAAGGAAGATCGATTAATGTCCTTTAGTCGTCCACAAATAGCTATGGCCAGGTTTTTTAATGCAAAGGTGAGTAGACTTCTAAATCTACAAGTATATGGATTTCCCTTTTATTTGATGTGTTTGGAACCCTAATCTACTTGTTTTTCAACTAAATTAGTGTCTTACTATTGTAAGACTTGTGGGTTTAGTGTGTTTTAAGTGTTATTCTAGGGGTCATTGCTTTGGTGCAATGGTAAAAGCATCGGGTGCCATGCGTGATAACACAAGTTTGAGACCTGCGAGAGGATAGGTCTATCTCCAGTCTAGACCCTCCCAGGACCTTGCTTTTGGAAGGACCGCACTGGGTGATGACCTTTAGCGCATTTTAAGTGTTATTTAAGCAATAGTAGTCGGCAATCACTATTGACGTTACAGTACTTGCTACAGTAATTTTCTATAGTGGTGTGCTACAGTAACAATTTAGAATTAAATTACGTGTTCATATTTGGTTTTACATGTTCATATTTATATGACATTCCAAATGGTGGTTCTATTGTGCTATTTGTGAATGTGATATTACATGATTTTAAGATGGTTAAGGACTTGTAATTGTTTCATATGTTACCTATCACATATTAATGTTATAGTTGACTTTTGGTCGTTTGTGGAAGCATCTCAAACTTAGTAGGGCTAGTGATGCAATTGCTTTTACACGATCAGATACCAATAATGAAACATAATGGGGCATGTTAAACCCGAAATTCACGTAAAGGGCTGATTTCAAGCTACCTCGTTATAAGGCTTGAGAGCAATAAGAAATTATGTTTAAACTATGTTTATGTGGATCTAAGAATGAAATAACATGGTATAATTGGATCAATCAGGACCGACTAATTCAACATACCTAGACCAAGATCATATACAAGGCCATGATTGTTATTCCCTGACTCATAGGTCAGATTCGCTGTTCCCTGACTCATAGGTTGTAATACCCCAGATCCCGATTCGGGGGCTAGAATATTTTTAATATTTATAAATTTAATATCCTAGATTTACTGTAATTAAGGGATATTAGGTATATCTTGGACATTATATATATACATATATTGTGGTTATATAAGTGATTATTTGGATGATTAAAATTATTATTTATATGTTGGTTCTCAATTGGGGCGGCCCAAAGGAACCAATTGGGCAACTAACAAAAATTAGAATTTATAAGTGGATACCAACTCTGGAGTGGGCCCTGTGGCCTAATCCTTATCTAGATTAGAGAGGAACCTTTCTGGGACCCTTTTATCATCTAAGTAATTAAACTTGGCAGGACCCATTAATTTCTAACCAATAGGAGTTATCAACTTATACCATGGAGATGGGACCCATGTTTTGATAATTTAGGGAGTTACTGCATGATAGAAATAAGTAGAATCTATTGCACAAGGCCTGATAAAGAAAGGACTGCTTGCACTTGTCCTGAACTAGGAAGGATTCCAACTTCTATTGTAAGTTTGTTTGAAGTGCTTGATGTGTATAAAAAGAAAGAAACCCCCATCGCGAGGCCTTCACCACACCATCGACCCTCTCTCCCTCAATACCTCTTTATCGCTTGTTTCCCTTCCTCTTCCTCTCATATTCTCACACCGCAGAAGCCCCAATCTAGACAATTAGAATTACAAGGAGATAGAAGAGCCTGCATCGTGGAGTTTTTTTTTTTTTTTTTTTTTTTGCATGACTTACATATTCCCACAAGTGAATAGGGCTACTATATCATATACAAGTTGAGTGGAATTCCATATCTACTTTTGTATGATTCCCAAAATCTTATCTCTGCCTCTAAACTCTTTGCCACTCAGTTTATGAAGAGATTGGGGATAGTAATGATGATTTGATAGATACTCTTAGTTTTTGTATGACTGCTATAATGAAATCAGCAACATGTCAACTTGTAGTTTTGATTAAGAGCCTTTGAAATCTTTGTCTCTAGCCCTAAAGTTTACAGCAAGTCATCCCTCACTGCTGGTGGGACTATTAGGAGTTAACTACTACCCAAATCTCCCAAAAATATGAGAGAAATCCATATCGAAATCATGATTTTGTGTTTTCTGGTCGTTAATGTGGAGTTTTTCGAAACTGGTTGTGGGACCCACATGTCCCATTTGATGGATGATCTGAACCGATCATCTGAAAAACCACCCTTAGACGACATTAGGAGTCTAGGACACAAGGATTGGACTCCACCTAGCCTATCAACCAACAGACCCAAAACCCAGCCACGTGAAGCCTTCTTTTTGTAAGTTGACTTCTGTATCGCACCTGCACATGTTAGTATTTGACTAACATATCTTTAACCGGATCTACATAAATATACGATTGATCTGAATAACACAACATAAATCTGAAATCACATGTACCTGACTCCATCACATTCGCTTGATTTGAATGAACTGCTACCTTTGATTGAGGATTTACTACACTCCTCCAGTATGGTCATTCTACGTGATCTCGATGGGTCGATGGGGCAACCAATGTATTGTGTAGAGAGGAGCTGCAACCCCTAAACCCTATATAAAGGTTTACCTAGACAACTCCCTTTCCTTCATGGAGTCCAAATTTAATTAGGATTTAGCTTTCTCTTAGCATAGGAAACTCTCTTAGGTTAGCAACTTTCCATAAATACCAAAGACATCCCTGCCTTTCTTGTTTACAACGGAGTACAATAAGTTTTAAATAATTACAAGCCCCTCCCCTTTACCTCCTTGAATTCTTGAACTGTTTGAAAATTATAATTTAAGGACTGTTATTTCTTGCAATCACATCTAGCTTGATTCAGTTGTTTATTTAAGTCCTAAAAGTTTCCATATATCACAAATAGGCCCCTGATAATTGTTGAATTCTATGACTGAACTAGTATAAACCATGTAATTGAGTTCCAGCTATTTCTGAATCTACAAATAAGCCCCTGCCATAAGCTGATTTAACAACTAAAGTACTAAACCCCTGCCTGTTTTCTTCAAATTCTTATGTTCTGAAATTGTAAATAAGCCCTGATAAGGACTGTTTTACTTTCATACATACATACTAGCCTTGCCCTTTATTTTCTTGTGTTCATAATCTCCTAAAAGTCTCATATAAGCCCTTTTAATTCACTGCTTTTGTTATTTTCATGAATCTGAAGTTTGAAGTTGTGAATATTGTTGATGTACACATGCTGAATTTTTGGGTTTCCTTGTATCATTAATCGTTATTCAGTTAGATATGGTTTGGGTTCGTTGATGATTGGTACTTGTTCATATAAATTGTATACAACAAATGATGCGGGTGTTAATTAAGAGATGTAAATGAATTCGTGTGTCTGAATAATCTCAAACATACAATAGTTGGCTATGCCAATGCTCTTACACATCCAGAAACCAATGGTGAATCAGAGCGGGGCATAAATAAAAATCTGGATTTATGTGTAAGGGGCAAGTTGCAGGCTAACTTATTGTATGTGTTGGGGAACAATTGAGAGCATGTGGTTTACAGATGGAGCTTGTATAATATGAGGATTTGGAAAGACTTAATGATGTATTTGTACCTTGGACCCCTAGACTGCTCAGCATGGTACGGTGATGACGTCCACCTACCATGGCCTATGATGTTCTGACTATTAGTCAGCTTTGGGAGGATAATCTCCAGGTGCCGCCTTGATGATTCGGACGCTTGATGGTCACCTCGTATCGTGCACAAAGTTCTGTCTTGCACCCTTTAGGGCAAGAACCTTGTTGGCTTGTGCTACTAAGCAGTTAGGCGGCTGTCCATGGGAAAAGACCAATTTGACCTTATCAAAATAAAACATTCAGATTCAATGTAATTATGTGAAACTCATATGTTGCTCATTTCTTTTGTTTATTATGGCGAAATACTATACATGTGCTTAAATATATTTGGAAATCCATTCACTCAGGTTGTACTGATTTATGAATTTGCCCCAATCTAGGTAATCAGAATGTTGAATTGCAAGAAGACTATAATGAACAAGAGATAGGATTTAGCATGCATTCTTGAGCGACGGATTCATTTAGAAGCTCGAAGAGGATTAGTTCTTTTTATTAATTTTTCTGGACATTGGAGATTGTAGTTTTTGTTTTCAGTGGACTTGTTTAGTTGTTTCAAATTAATTCAAACTTAATAATTATTATTAAAAGAATTATTTAGGATTGCCCTAAAATGTTATTGTTACTCATTTAATTTGATTTATGATGAAGGTGATTGTGATACAAATACGTTGCGACACGGGATTTGGATGGCCCCGGATTCCTGGTCGTGACATAAGTAAAATATGTTCCTTGACTCTCAGGTCGGTTATATTAATCACCTGACTATAGGACAGTCGTTCGATTGACTATATGTTAGGCCCCTTATAGGTGATATGAGGCACCCATGAGAAGTATAATTTTGAAAGCTTGTGCATACTGTGGTTAGGTGGTGGTCGCAAGGTTAAAATTAGAAACCTTAACCAAACTAAACAAATAAACCTCATCGTGTTATATACTATGATGAATATTTCTTGTATTATATTATTGCCTATACACATACATGCAGACTTAGAAATCTATTCACTCAATATTACTGATTTGTGCATTTTCGCCCCAATCCAGGTAACCAGAATCTAGAAAATGTGATTGTGATAATCAGGAAGTCGTAGGACATGCACGATGAGAGGGCAAAGGATGGCTGTACAATTAGGGAATAAGCCTCATAATGTTTTAATTTCCATTACTGAGAATAATAAAGGTTTTGTCTTCTTTTGCATTAGTTTTCTTCATAATTTCAAGATTTATTAATTTATGCCCATGAATCTGAATTATTTATTTGACTTCTGCATGTGGGAAAATGAATACTCATAGTTGAGACAATTTGAAGGGCCCCTGGGTTCCAGGTTATGACACTGGCTGTTTATTACTGTTGGCATAAAAAACTCCAATATTCTATGGGGTCTAGGTCCAACAATTTATTGGGTCCAATGCTAATAAGATAAAACCCTCTGCCTTCTATGTCCACCATACATGTATTGTCTGGACTGGCGTCACTGAACTCTGCTGGAGCTATACACAGTTCAGGCAGGGAGAAAAATGAATAAAGAATGAAACACAGAAGCAGTCAGCTAATGGTAGTTGAAGTTAAAATCGTTTCCTCATTCATATAGATGGGGAAAAAAACCAAAAAACTAAGGGCATGTTTGGTAACGGTGATCGATGCGGAATCCTCGCCGGTTTTCGTCGCATGCGTGGAAAGCCCAAGTTTGGCTGACTGCAGAAAATGGAGGAGAGTCTTCCGTCTTTCCATCCGTTCAATTATTTCGCGCGTCCGACCATCCCCCTTCGAATTGTTGAAATGCGCGGATTGACGGAAAGGTGGTGCTACAGTAGATGAGGCGGGTGCACTTGAATCAACGGTTTTTGTGATTTTTTGACTTTTAATGGGTCCCACAAGGAGATCCAAACTGTTCATAAGCTTCAAAATGCCCAAAACGGCTGACTGACCAAATATCAACCATTGATTGCTCTTAGATTTTAAGATGTTTACAAAAACATTCTGACCGTTGGATCACAAAATCTGAAACTTTTATGGCCCCTTTTGCTAAATCTGGTAGGAATCCTTTGTGATTACCAAACCTTGATCTTTGCACAGAAATCCTCTTTGAGCATATCTTGATTCCAGGAGATGGAGGGAATCCTCTAAGCAGAGGATTCTTCTCTGATAGCCAAACGTGCCCTAAAGTATTTTACAAAAAATGTTTCCAAATGAGGCGTGGACTGCAGTCACATGTCCCTGAAAGGTTGGTTTTGGTCCCAAATTGAGTCATTTCAATCTGTTCCAAAATGAAGGAACTGGAAATGGGAACACTGATTTCAGCTGAACAGGTCCAAAATTTGGACAATATGTTTTTTTTTTCCCAAAGAGTTTGTTTGGTTCAGTTGTCAAACTGAACCAAATGGTTTTGGCCTTTTGGACAAACGGACACTGAATTGCTGAATTTGACAACTATTAGTAGGAATCTTTTCTCTTTTTTTTGGGTAAAATCTTGGTAGGAGTATTAGAGAAAAATATACAGTGCCAAAAGTATGCGTGTGTTTCTTTATCTTTCATGCAGAAGTATCCAAATCATAATCATTGAACGAAAACTTTGATTAGAAAGTTCTATTTACTTAAGACCAGTCAAACTGAAAGAACAAAGATGAAGTCCAAAAATACAGTATCCCCCTATATTATGTTTTATATGGCAATAAATAGAACTTGGAAATTGTTAGGTATTTCTGCCCAGGATTGCTTTTGTGCTTATGGTCACAACAAATATCACCATTTTGGTTGATAGTGTTACTATGGCTACATAAATTTCCAAATTAACGGAAGAGAAATTATGGGGTCCTATGCTGAAACAAATACAATGTGCAACATATTGAACCATGGTTCAATGATTTAAACTGCAATTCTAATGTCCCACCTTAGACGATGGTCCAAAAACCTCTTATATACCAAAAAATCATAGCAAAACATTATTTGGTCATTTTCACAGATCACTGTCAGTAGAGTTAGAATCCTCCAATCTGGAGAATTTAAGGCATCCCCTTTCCGGGAATGGGTTGACAGGCCATCATATTAATAGTCAGTATCAACAAACCATGGATCTAGCACAAATACAACATGGATACAACCAAACATGAATATGCAGGACGCTGTTTCTCCTATAAGACCGAAATGTAGTAGCCATCACCAACGATGAAACCATGACATTTCATAGTAGAATGGAAATGTATGGACAATATGAAGAAATATTACCTGTACAAACTTTGCAAATCCAGGTCCAAGAGGAGATCCATCATATATAGCAATGGAAGCCCCATTCAGTAGAGTTGCATAAACAAGCCATGGGCCCATCATCCATCCAAGATTAGTAGGCCAACAAACAACATCCCCTTTATGAATATCCATGTGGGACCATGCATCAGCAGCAGCCTTAAGAGGAGTTGAATGAGTCCAAGGAATTGCCTTCGGTTCCCCTATACCAAAATTAACAGGAAGCAAATCATGCAACATGTGATCTGTGAGAAAAATTGTTGTAATAGATGGATCCACTATTTGTAAATACGTTGTATGACTTAGCAAATTTGATGGAAGATATTTTATAGTCGTCATGAAGACAATAAATGTTCTTAGTTGCCTACAATAGCTCACTGTGTCATACAGGTGCAATTATATTGACAAGAAACGGACAGCGAACATTAACATGTATGTGCCTTTTTCCCAAAAATCCTTTCTTCTTCAATTTCATATTCTTCTTAAGTCCTCTTTGCTTCTTCCTAATTCCTTTCTTTATTTTTAGCGTCAAGGATAAAATGTTTGTACACATCTAATCTTGATCTGTACTGTCAGATTCACTGCTGATGCACTGGACAAATCAGCATTGAGAACAGATGTTACGGAATGGACCTAGATTTATTGAGTTTTTAGGAGAACTCGGTAAGAAGAACTGTCCCCGGTTGTTTCTCAGCTGGTTAGGGACTGTGTACTGTGCATGGGAAGAGCGAGAGAGAGAGAGAGAGAGAGAGAGAGAGAGAGAGAGAGAGAGAGAGAGAGAGAGAGAGTTTCATATGCGTCACCTTGGAACTCTGCACTGACATCGATAGGCTACTGAGCAGCTGGAATGACAGGTGATCCAAACAGCAGGAGTGGCTGACATCAGGCTACATCAGCAGCAAGAATGACAGGTGATCCAAACAGCAGGAGTGGATTGAATACACCTATAGATTAATTTCTTACTTGGACAAAAATCGTCAAACTGCAGAAGCTGCAAAGTCATCCTAGACAAGTCTTACAGCAGAGCATGGGTTTTGATAGATTTTGGATGGTAATTAAAGTTAAATGAGTGACAAGAAAGTGAGGAATGTATAAAGAATAAATAGAATTTAAAGGGAAACATTAGCAATACTTAAAAGGAAAATATGAGGAAATGCATTGAAATTGGGCTATGAATTCTGATGAAGTATGGAGATTAAATAGCAGATGGCATTAAATAGCTGATTGAAGAGATACCTGGAAATCAAAGTGGAACAACAGTTACATACATAAGGAAACTTGGTGGTGGAATTCAAGAGTCCAAATGGCAATATATGAACAAAGAATTACAAAAACAAGAAACATAGAAGGCTTAGAAAGGTACAAGAAAACAAGTGCTGCCTAGAAAGCCACAAGTCAAGTATGAAGACTGACAATTTTTATACGCAGTTGAGAACTACATACCAGGAGAAGAGTCTCTATAAGCTTGCCAAGATTGGAGAAGGAAAAACACGGCTTCAATTGAATAAAGTGCATAAAGATGGTCTTGGTAAAAGAAGAGGCCAAAGATATGGGAGGTATTTTAAATTTTAATGCCTTAGTAAATGCAAATATGGGAGAGAATCGATAAATAAATGATCAACTAAATATCTAGAATAGAAATCAAGATTGCTTCTAGGGTGAAGAAAAATAAAGCACTAGGATCAGATGGCATTACCTCAAATGGGTTGCGATGAACAAATTGATAAATGATTGGTCAATCTTCTTCTTTTAATGGATGACCAAATTGTTCAATAGAATTTGAGAACAGAAAGAATGCACAATCAACAGTAAGGGTCGTTATTCTTTTCCACAATAACAGAAGAGACGTTAAAAAATGCAAAAAATACCAAGTTATCAAACTTATGGGCCATAGAACTAAACTTGGGAGAGAGTAATAGAGCACCAGTTAGCCGATGAATCCACCTAATCTACCTCTACCTCAACGCCAAGTTATCCAGCTGTGTTGGATGCGTCCTCATCTATGTCTACCTGAGTTGTTGACTAAGTGCTACAGATTATGTTACAGGTATTCGTTCAAAGTTTCAAACACACATTCCATCCTCTCATGAGAGAGTCACAATTGCTAATAGTACATTCCCATGTGTAGCTGAGGAAGGATCCATTAACATTACACCGAATCTATCATTGTAGTCAGTCTTACATGTTCCATAATTTTCATTTAATTTTGTGACTGTTAGTTTAACCGAAACCCATAATTGTCTTGTTGCCTGTTTTTTTTTTTTTTTCCATCTCATTGTGTACTTCAGGGGTCTGAGGACAGGGCGAGTAATTGGTGGTGGCTGTGAAAGCAATGGTCTATAAATTTTAGAGCCCATGGAAAAAGAGTCGAGACCCTGCAGTCATCAACAGAGTTGGAAACATATATGTTATGACATTGATGGCATGGTCATTCACCATTGCAAAGTCTTAGGGTTTTTTCTTTCCTTGATATTGGAAATAGTATAAGAGAATTCAACTGTGAGATTTGTCAATATGCTAATAAATGTAGAAGTACATATCCAATTAACATGAATAAGAAAAGTCACATTTTTTTCGAGTTAATTCATTCTGATGTGTGGTGTGCTCCTCTTATATGTGTGTATGGAGTATGGACAGCAGTATTTTGTGACAATCATTGATGATACTACTCCCATGGGTAAACCTTATGAAGTCCAAGGATGGGTGACATCAGTATTTTGTGACATTTATTTTGTTCATGCCTGACATATGGTTAGGTATACTAATATGTTCCAGGAACACGCAAAGTAGAGTTGCGAACTTTCCCAAGTGAACAGTTACTAACAGCAGAGAAGCAACAAAATAGAACTATGAAGTATGAACAGGTTTGCAAACTCAGATCTGCGAAATCTACAAGATTATATCTAGAAAATCACATCTTCATTTGCATGGTCAAACTACAAATGGGATCTGCAGACAACTTTCTTCTGCACTGTCGAACTGCAGGGGATCTGCAGATGACCTTCGTCTTGTAGGGAAAATAAGACCCACATGGCATCATAATGGGTCCCTCAGATTTCCACACGTTTTCCTAGTTTTATCTTATTCAATTACAAATGTGTATATTAATGTAGTCTCCTGTAATTAGAGCTTAGATTCTGGGTCTGATCTGAGGATCCTTCCTTACTAGTATCCTATAGTTAGACCTTAGATTGTGGATCTGATCTCAGGATCCTTCCATACTTGTATATGTTCATTGGGTCATTAAACCCATTAAACACATTATATAAACAGATTCAGTCGACCCTAAGGGGATACACGACATTATTCCAACCTTTTCACTTCCATTCTATCAATCTCCTACACTTAGATGGTATTAGAGCGGGTTTCGACCCCGTCGTTCTTGTGTAGCCCATGTGGCTCCTGTCGTTCTTGTGTAGCCCACATGGTAGGCCCGTGCATGAAATCTGTTGGGCCTACATGTGAGGGGGAGTGTTGGGAAGTCCGACATCCCACATCGCCTAGGTCTTGAGTTGGACATGTATTCATATACCTGTTTGGGCCTTCCACCTATCAGCTTAAGCTTTTGGGTTGGTATACGGTATCTTACATGGTATCATAGCCCAGTTAGGGTCTTTGACTTCAACAACAAAGGGAAACTGTCTCTTCCCATCAGTTGCAAAAAGGAAGCAGAGTGGTGTTTCCTTCGTCACATTCTACTTAGCAGAAAGGTGCATCTAACCGTCTAATCACAAAGTGGGCCCCACCATATGCGTGTTAAACAGGCCCAAGGCCCATGATAGGATCCAGTCCAGCATGTTATCCCACGTGGTTTGATTTGGCCAAGATTAACACAGCTGTACATATTCTCTTAATTAGATTGGTTTCCTAACTTAGAATAGCAATTGATGTAATTAGATTGGTTTCCTAACTTAGAGCCTTGATTAAGGCATGTAATACTCTATACATTGAGGCTCGATCTCCAAAGGAAGTCACTCAATGATAATACAATCTCAAGCATTATATTATTTTAAGTTTTGTTCGTGAGTTTGCCATGGTATTAGAGCAAGGATCAAGGCAGTCTTGATCTTAGACATCTTCCAAAGCATTAAGGGAATAGGGATAAAGAGATATAAGTCTCTCTCGTGCAACAAATAGATCCCGGCTCTGTTTTCAAGAAATTTCCATTCCAATGACATCTTGTTGCGTCAGCGACATCCTTTTGGTGGCCCACCCCTGATCAATCAGATCAACTTTCGAAATCAACCCTTCATGGTCGCCTGATATTTCTAAGAGTATTGGTGATTTTTCCATAATTTTTTAGAGACTCCAGGTTGGTGTTTTACTCATTCTCAAGATTTTCCAAAATTTTACATTGTTTTCATCAAGACCGTCCAGAATCTTGGATATTCAGTAGAATCAGATCAAACTTGTTTCAATAGAAGCCAGAATAGAGGGCTTCCTCAGATCTGTCATCTTATCTGGGGTCAGAATCATAAGTAGGGCCCACATAGTGGATCTACAGCCACTGTCCAATTTGGCTGGGGGTTGTTTTTGCACAGTTATTGTGCTGTTTGGTTTTTTCTCCTCCCTGCTTGGTTGGATTGTGGTTTATACACACAGGAAAGGTGTCCTACATAATTTCTCGTGTCTGTTGCTAAGTCTTTATAGCTGTTCAATCGATTTCTGGCCAATATCGCTTTGAGATGGAAAACTCTGAAGTTACCTTGATCCGATTCACAAAAAAGAATTACCCCGCTTGGTCTTTTCAGTTCCAAATATATCTTGAAGCTAAGTAATTATGGGGCTATATTTCTGGATCTGAACCTAAACCCACTGAAAATGAGAAGAAGATATCCTTTTGGCATACTAAAGATGCCAAAATCAAATCATGGATCCTAGGATTCGTCGAGCCACATCTGATAATGAACCTCAAACCTTACCCAACTTCTAAAGACATGTGGGGGTACCTGAAGAAAGTGTATCATCAAGATAACTCAGCACGTCAATTTCATCTTGAATGTGTGATTGCTGAATATGCACAAGGGACCTTGCCGATACAAGACTACTATTCGGGATTCCGAACCTATGGTCGGAATACGATAGTATTAAGTATGCGGATGTGGCTGCCGATGTTTTGACCGTAATTCACGATCTTAAGGCCTCTAGTCAGAGGGATCAATTTTTGATGAAATTACGGAATGAATATGAAAGTGTCCGATCTGCCCTGATGAATTGGACCCCATTACCTTCCTTGGATGTAGGCTTGAATGAACTCCTTCGCAAAGAACAACGCATTGCGACCTCGGCCCACATAGCTTAACAAAAGACTGAGACCTATTCAGTCGCATTCTCGACAAATCCTTCTCAGCCTCCGCCTCGAGATTTGAGCAAAACACAATGTTAAAGTTGTCAAAAATTCGGGCACATTGCTACTCAATGTAAATAGAAGATCTGCAACTACTGTAAAAAGTCGGGACATATCATCTCTGAATGTCACCGCCGTCCCACAACGTCCATCATCACAGTATCAGCCCCCACAGTATCAGACTCTACAGTCACAGACTCCGCATGCTTATGTTGCTTCTTCGGTTATGCGGCTTATGCCTGCTACTACACACTGTTGCAAAAATCGGCCTAGGCGGCCGCCTAGGCGGCGCCTAGGCGCTAGTCGGCGGTCACCGCCTAGGCGGTGCCTAGGCGCTAGGCGGGGATTAATCCGACTAAGAGGGGATTAATCGGGCTAGGCGGGGATTAATCGGAAATTAATCCCTAGTCCATGCCCACCGCCTAGCGTCCGCCTAGCGATTTTTACAACATTGCTCCTACATCTGGGCCCTCATCCTCTCACTGCTGAATTGGTTCAACAAATGATTGTTAATGCCCTCTCTGCTTTTGGTCTCTCAGGTAACTCACCTCCATCTTCTACTTGGTTTCTTGATTCCGGGGTGTCTAATCATATGACATATTCCCGTAACCCACTCTCCAATGAGACAAGATACAATGGCAATCTTCAAATACAAACTGCTAAAGGAGGCAATGTTCCCATTATTGCCCTCGGAGATATCCCTGGACCCGTCCCATTGAAAAATGTTTACCTTTTTCCCAATTTAACATCAAACCTATTGTCAGTTGGGCAACTTGTTGAAAATAATTGTAACATATTTTTCTTTTTCTGGTTGTGTTGTGCAGTACCAGATGTCCGGGAAGGAGATTGCGAGGGGCCCTAATTGTGGACGCTTGTTTCCACTGGATTTTTTCTAAAATTTCTAGGAATAAATTTCACAATAATGAGTTTTGCTTTTCTATTAGAGATAACTGCCAATTGTGGCATAATAGACTCGAACACCCTAATTCCAAGGCTTTGTCCCTTATGTTAAATTCTGGTTTATTAAATAAATCTATTGGCTTATCTTCTTATGTGCCTTTTGATTGTACTACTTGTAAAATGAGAAAGAACAAAAATCTTCCTTTTCCTATTTCCACTTCACACAGCACTCAGTGTTTTGATTTAGGTCATAGCGATGTATGGGGAATTGCTCCAGCTCTATCTCACGCTCACTATAAATACTTTATGACTTTTATTGATGATTTCAGTCGGTTCACATGGGTTTACTTTCTGCATCCAAATCTGATGTTTTCAATATTTTTAAAATCTTTTTAGCTTATGTTAAGAATCAATTTTCCACCTGCATCAAAATCTTGCAATCTGATTCGGGTGGGGAATGTGTCCTCAAATTTTCAACAAGTTTTGCAAAACAAAGGCATTATTTCTCAAAGAACTTGTCCTTATACTCCTCAGCAGAATGGAGTCGCTGAAAGGAAAAATAGACATCTCCTTGATGTCACTCGTTCCCTTCTTCTTGAATCATCGGTTGCTACCCATTTTTGGGTTGAGGCACGGGCTACGGTAGCTCATCATATAAATCGTATGCCATTAAACTCTACTGAAAATCAGAGCCCATATGACCGATTGTACAAGACATCACCATCCTATGATGATCTTCATATTTTTGGCTCAGATTGCTTTGTGCACTTACCTCCTTCTGAGAGAACCAAACTTACCGCACAATCAGCTAGTGCGTGTTTTTAGGTTATGCGCCCTTCCTGAAAGGGTTCCTTTGCTATGATCCTCACATTCGTCGCTTATGTACCTCTAGGAATGTCGTTTTTGTTTAACAACAGTATTTTTTTCAAAAACACCTTGATCCTTCTGACTCTTCATCGTTGGTGTCTTTACCTAGTTTTTCTGACAACACATCAGTTGTTCATTTTAATCCTAACTTTGTGTATCACAGACGGAACAAAGAAGCGATTGCCAGGGATCCCCCTCCTGATCTTCCTCCAGCATCCGGTCCACCCCCAGCACTTGCCAGGGATCCCCCTCCTGATCTTCCTCCAGCATCCGGTCCACCTCCAGCACTTGGTCCATCTGGACATCCTTCCTTGCGTCGCTCCACTCGCATTTCGGTACCACCGGACCACTATGGGTTCTCACATACTTCCTTAATGGTCACTTTGTCTTCCTCTTTCATCCCCCAATCCTATTCTCAGGCTGTGCAGCACCAATGTTGGAACAAGGCTATGCAAGATGAATTGGATGTTTTAGAGAAAAATCATATGTGGGATATTGTCCCGTCTCCAATGGGTGTCAAACCTATTGGCTGTAAGTGGATTTTTTTCTCTCAAGTTAAAATCAGATGGCAATTTAGATCGCTATAAGGCGCGCCTTGTCGCTCCTGGAAATCGGCGGGAATATGGCATTGATTATGTTGAAACTTTTGCTCCCATCGCCAAGATGACCACCGTACGCATAATTCTTGTTGTTGCTGCATCTCAGTCCTGACCTCTATATCAAATGGATGTCAAAAATGTGTTTCTTCATGGTAATCTCAAATAAGACGTTTATATGCATCTGCCTAAGGGGTCCTCATCCGGGAAGGGCATAGTTGCCAAACTCCGTCGCTCTCTATGGTCTGAAACAAGCTTCCTCGCACATGGTTTGAGAAATTTCAAGATGCTCTTCTCCGCTTGAATTTTCATCTGAGCCAGTATGATCCTTCTATGTTTTTACATCATGCTCCGTCCGGGATTATTGTGCTACTTGTCTACGTTGATGACATAGTCATTATTGGTTCAAATGCACAAATGATTCAGGAACTCCAAGCTTCTCTTAATGAGACATTTCACATGAAGGATCTCGGCCCTTTAAACTATTTCCTCGGTCTTGAAGTTCATCAATCGACTAAAGGAATAGTTCTCAATCAGCACAAATACACTTTTGATCTCATTGACTTGGTTGGCCTTACTGCTTCAAGCTCCAGTAGACACGCCGGTCGAACTGAATGTCAAACTCAGTCAAGAGGATGGTGACCTTCTTCTAGATCCAACTGCATATCGCCAGTTAGTTGGTAGCTTGATCTACCTCACGATCACTCGTCCTGATATCTCCTATGCGGTCAACCTAATGAGTCAGTTTATGACTACTCCTCGTCACCTTCATATAGATGTTCGCCGCATCATTCGGTACCTTATTCGCAAACCGACTCGCGGGTTGTTTTTTCCACCCGACAATCCTCTCTCTCAAAGCTTATTCAGATGCTGATTGGGCTGGTTGTCCGGATACTCGTGGATCGACAACAGGATGGTGCATGTTTTTGGGTGATAATCTGATTTCCTGGAAATACAAGAAACATGAAAAAGTTTCAAAATCATCTACCGAAGCTGAGTACCGAGCCATGTCTTCTACATGCTCCGAAATTCTTTGGCTCCGAGGTCTGCTCTCTGCCATTGGATTTCCAGCAGCCAGAGCTACCCCAATCTATGCAGATAATACAAGTGCAATTCAGATTACTGAAAATCCGATGTTTCATGAACGCACTAAACACATCGAGGTTGATTATCACTTCATACGTGATGAGTTTAAACGTGATGTCATTAGCCTTCCGCAGGTCTCCACTGAGCTTCAAATTGCTCATAATCTTACTAAAGGTCTTCCACGACCACACCATCAGTTCTTGGTTGGCAAATTGATGCTTGTTGATTCTCCCGCATCAATTTGAGAGGGGGTGTTAAACAGGCCCATGATAGGATCCAGTCCAGCATGTTATCCCATGTGGTTTGATTTGGTCAAAATTAACACAGCTGTACATATTCTCTTAATTAGATTGGTTTCCTAACTTAAAGCCTTGATTAAGGCATGTAATACTCTATATAATGAGGCTCGATCTCCAAAGGAAGTCACTCAATGATAATACAATCTCAAGCATTATACTATTTCAAGTTTTGTTATCGTGAGTTTGTCACTGTGATCCAAATCGTGGAAGGAAGCCATCATCAGGATTGCCTATTTATTCTGGGAATTATCAGGCATTTTCTTCATTTTTTTCAAGCAACTAAAGGTTTGGTTTCTCTCTGGCATCAGTTTTGAAGAACATTTTTCTTCTTCTTCATTTATCTCTGCCTTTAACCGTTGGATCTGCTTAAATTTGGGTTTAGCTGCATAAAAAAATACTTATCATAACCTGGGATTGGCACTGTGGTCTCTGAATATTGGCTTTTGGAAATTCTGCTCCAAGAAAATTGGTCATCCAGGCCATTTTTTTTCCCAGTTTCCTCTATTGTCTGCGGTCTCCCTCTTTGACTTTAAATTGATATCTGTTGAAAGTTTTGACATTATAATGGACAAGGGAGAAATTATTCCAGTCAAATTAACTGGTAAAAATTATATGAATTGGTCCTTCCACCTTAAGAACTATGTGGAAGGACAAGGTATGTTGGGAATTCTGGATGGGTCAGATCCACTGCCTACTGCATCAGACAGTGTAGGCACTGCATCTAAAACTGCTGTTGAAAAAGCAATTACAACTTGGCGACAAAATAATGCAAAAGTTGTAACTAGGATTCTTAACTCAATTGTTCCATCTCTCTCTCTCTATCATTGCAAGCCTACACCAAAGCTTCTGAAATGTGGAACCACTAGAAGAAACTGTATCACGAAACCAACAATGCAGGGAAATTCTATTTGGACACTGAATTGGCCAAATATTGGCAAGGGGATAAAAATGTTCACGAGTACTAAAAATCGTTTCCTTGCACTATGGACCAAGGACTCCATGCTTCTTAATACTGTACCTTCCAATTTCCTCCCTTATGCCCTGAATCTACATGAAGAATCTCATGTCAGTAAATTCTTAATGAACCTGTGTCCTAAGTTTGAATCCATTCAGGGTGTGCTCCGACAAATCGGGAAATCTCTCCTGATCTTGATACTTGCGTGCAAGGAGTTCTTCGCGAAGAAATCAGGCTCCAGTCACAGCACAGTAATGACCAATGTGTAAAGAAACAGATCAGGTCCATTCGACCTAATGGGTCAGCTCGACCCATGTTCTGGTCAGCCCATGTATTAGATTAGATAGATACTAATCTGCTGTAATCTTGTGATTAGATTGACTGTAATTAGAGCTGAAATCTTGTCATTAGATTGACTGTAATTAGGTTTAGTTCCTTATTCTTTTCCTTTGATTATGTAATTAGTTTTCCTAATCTAGGCAACAATGTATTATAAATGGATATCATCGTCAATACAAAAGACACAGAAAATCTTCCAAACATTTACTGTTTCGTTTGTCTTCTCTTGTATGCATCCAGTTTAGTTTGATATCATTTTACATGGTATCAGAGCCCTCCAGCACTAATCATCTATCCATTCCAGCATAAGGAGAAGATCTGCAACTGAATCGATTGTTCTGATCATCTGCTAAAGCACTGTATCGGCTGTGATCAAAGGTGGCCCACCTATTGATCACCCACTGCCCAGAGAAATCCTCCCACCCTGGTCGACCATCTCTCCTGGAAATTATACACATTTTTTCCATATTTTTTTTATCATCTGAGGTAGGCCATCTTCTCTGATTTGCAATTCTCCAGTTTGAGCATATTGTTTTCATCTCGACCGGCCATCTTTCTGGTCTCTTGAGCTTTCATCAAAATTCCACCTAGAGGAGTTTCGGAATTTTGAGGCCTAACTCCCTGTAAGATCCGATCATACAGCTGATCAACAAGTGGGGCCCACAGATCAGATCTGTGCCCAGATTCCTGCTCGCCTGGGCCATTTTTGAGCATTTTTTTGCCCTGTTTAGATTCTGCTTGCTTCTGTTTGGATCTCTGGCTGTGATCATCCATCTGATTATTTAGTGGAGCCCACAGCACTCCTCTGTGCTTAGATTCAGGACATCTGATTCGTTGCTGTGGCTGACATTCCCATCTGAAGTGATTTCTGGGGACTGGTTTTCTCTCGGTGTCCAATATGTCTTCTGATCGTACTGTAACGGGTATTACCATCAAACTTGATGGCACTAATTATCCCTATTGGTCCCACTTAATGCAAAATTTCCTTAAAGGTCAGAAACTTTGGAAATATGTTGCTCAGCAGATCCCTCAACCAGATAGTAAGGCGGATACGTTTGAAGAATGGGAAGCTTCTGTCGGAAAAATTAACTCTGGGATTGCCAATTCAGTCACTCCATCCATTGGGAATCAGTTGGCTAAATTCAATTATCCTAAGGCTGCTTGGGATTATTTAGCGCAACTATACACTCAGTCTAATGCTGCTCGTCGATATCAATTAGAATGGGAAATCAAAAATGCAGATCAAGTCCATTCATGATTTCTTCATCAAAATGACTGCATTATGGGATCAACTGGCTCTAATGGAGCCCACTTTTAAAACAACCGATGATGCTCACACCTTTGAAGTCTATAGGCAGCAGACTCGTCTGGTTCAGTTTCTTATGGCCCTCCGCCCTGATTTTGAACAAGTTCGTTGTCGGTTATTACATCGGTCACCACTGCCTTTTGTTGATATGGCGCTCTCGGAACTTCTGGCAGAAGAGCAAACTCAACTTTCTCTTACAAGGAAGAAACATGTAGAATCCACACATGTCTTGTCCGTAAATGTTGGTACCCCTCAGAGTGATCGATCTTTTCCTCCCGGTACCAATGACTTTTGCAACTACTGTAAGAAGAAAGGACACTGGAAACGGGACTGCCCCATCAGACCTCCAAGGCTTAATACTAAGAACAAACCAACTGGTCAACAATCCAATCGAGGTCCAATGCACTCTTATCCACAGAGAACCTATGCAGCCAATGTTACTGACGATGATAGATTTGTGCCTCCGCAAATGGATCTTACATCTCAGATTCAAGCTATGGTTGATGAGCGTATGCAACAATTATTTCTGGCTTCCTCTCCTGGTTTTGCTTCTCAGATAACCACCACACCCTCAGCTTCTGGTTCTGCCATGTCCATTTCTGGTCCATCAGGTACTCTTGATTCTTCATGGATTTTTTATTCTGGTGCATCCTACCATATGACAAATGATGTTTCCAAACTTCACAATTGTTATACTCCTGCTAGCTCTCTCATAATTCATACAGCTGATGCCACTCCTCTCCCAGCCTCCCTTATTGGCTCCATTTCAAATAAGTTGATCTCTCTCACTAATGTTTTGTGTGTTCCTCACCTATCTATCAACTTAATATCTGTTAGTCAATTGACTTCATCTGGCTTTCTTGTCTCATTTTCTTCTACTGGCTGTTCTGTGCAGGATCCGCGCACCGGGAGACAGATTGGGACCGGCCTTAGGTCAGGAGGACTTTACTATCTCCACTCACTGCACCTTCCATCCTTCGCCATCTCCCCTGCAACACTCGTTTCCTCTACCTCACCATTTGCCCTTTGGCACTCTCATTTAGGCTATTTATCTTTAAATAAAATGAAATTTTTATTTACTAGTGGTGTTTTTGGAAACATTTCTATATCAGACATTTCTTCATGTTTTGGTTGTCAGTTTGGTAAACAACATGCTTTCCCTTATAATAAAAGCACTTCTTTTACTACTGCTCCTTTTGATTTGGTGCATTCTGATGTCTGGGGTCCTGCCTCACAGCCAACGAAAGGTGGTTCTATTTATTATGTGCTGTTTATTGATGATTTCACTAGATATACTTGGTTATATTTAATGAAAAATCGTTCTGAGTTATACTCCATCTACACTGCTTTCTCCAACATGGTTTCCACTCAGTTTAACAAAAAGATTAAAATCTTCAGGTCCGATTCCGGGGGAGAATACATATCCCACAAATTCCGTTCGTACCTAACCAGTCAAGGGACTTTAGCTCAATTATCCTGTCCTGCCACACCACAGCAAAATGGTGTAGCAGAACGGAAACACAGACATATCCTTGAAACTGCTAGATCCATGATTTATTCCACATGTTCCTTTGCAATTTTGGGGGGAAGCAGTCCTGACTGCCATATATCTGATTAACAGAACACCTTCCTCTGTATTATCTGGCACATCTCCCTATGAAAAATTGTTCTCTTGTAAACCTGATTTGTCCTATCTCAAAGTTTTTGGCTGCACCTGTTTTGTCCTGTTGCATGATCATGAGCGAACCAAACTTTCTCCTAAATCCACTGTCTGTGTTTTCTTAGGGTATGGCATCGAACAGAAAGGCTATCGATGCTATGATCCTAAGACCAATAGGTTACGGGTCTCTCGTAATGTCACCTTCTTGGAACATATACCTTTCTATACATTACCTTCTCAATCTCCTTCAACTGAGCACCCTACAGTCTATCCTCTTGATCCATTTCCAGACCTGTTTCCCCTCCGATACTCCTCCTCCAACCCTACAGGTATATCATCGTCGACCCAAACCTCCGTCTGCTCCTTCGGAATCTGCAATCTCACTTACTCCTGATCATGGGCCTATCTCCTCTGCTCCAGATGTGCAGGATCCTCCTCAAGCTCCAAGGTATCCTGTTCGCACCAGAATCCCTCCCTCTCGTTTGGCTTTGTTTGCACTGATCATTTTTCTCCATCATATAAGTCCTTCCTTGCAGCAATTCATAACTTGGCAGAACCACATTCCTATAAGGAGGCCATTGCTCATCCAAACTGGAGGTCTGCCATTGCATAAGCACTTGCTGCTCTGCAGAAAACTCAAACATGGGATCTTGTTCCACTTCCCTCAGGAAAACGGGCTATCGGTTGCAAATGGATATTTAAGATCAAGACCAAATCTGATGGATCTGTTGATCGTTACAAGGCTCGCTTAGTTGCCAAAGGCTATAATCAAGAATATAGGATCGATTATGAGGAGACCTTTGCTCTGGTTGCTAAGATGACAACTGTTCGTACCTTTATCTCTGTTGCTGCTGTTAGATAATGGCCTCTCTATCAGCTCGATGTCAAGAATGCCTTCTTGAATGGTTTTCTTCAGGAGGAAATCTATATGCACCCTCCTCCAGGCGTTGTGAGACCTCCTCATTATGTATGTCGTCTCAAACGTGCTTTATATGGTCTCAAACAAGCCCCTCGAGCTTGGTTTGAACGATTTAGCACAAGCATCATCAGCATTGGTTTTTCTCAGAGTGCTCATGACTCCGCTCTCTTCACTCGCTATTCGCGATCTGGCTGTGTTTTTCTGTTACTATATGTCGATGATATGATTATCACTGGCAGTGATACATCTGGTATTCTATCCTTGAAGCATTTTCTTCATCAACAATTTGAGATGAAAGATTTGGGTCATCTACGCTACTTTCTGGGCATTGAGGTTGCCTACTCCCACACAGGATATCTTTTGTCACAAACAAAAATACTGCAATGAAGTTCTCCAACGTGCTGGTCTCACCGATCTTAAGCCTGTCTCTACTCCGATTGAGCATAATTTGAAGCTTCGAACTGCTGATGGAGATCTTCTTTCTGATCCTACTCGTTATCGGGAAGTGGTAGGTAGTTTGGTTTATCTGACCATTACCAGACCTGACATTGCCTTCGCGGTACATGTGGTGAGTCAATTTGTCGCACGACCCACTCATCTTCATTGGGCTGTTGTACTGCGCATACTCAGATACCTACAAGGAAGTTCCAATCGTGCCCTTCTCCTTTCCTCCAGTCAAAATCTTACCCTGCATGGTTATTCTGATTCCGACTGGGCAGGAGATGTCAATGATCGGCGCTCTACAACAGGTTTCTCTATTTTTCTTGGCTCCTCTCTTATCTCTTGGAAGAGCAAGAAACAGGAAGTTGTCTCCCGTTCTTCCACTGAAGCTGAATATCGTGCTGTCTCTCACACAACTACTTAACTTATTTGGCTTCGCTGGTTACTTCAGGATTTAGGAGTTAAAGTTCCTAAATCTACTCCTCTTCACTGACAGTGAAAGTGCAAAGAAATTGGCCACAAATGATGTCTTTCATGAACGATCCAAACATCTTGAAGTTGATTGTCATTTCATCCGTCAACATGTTTGGAGTGGTACTATAAAGCTTTTTCAAATATCATCCGCTGCTCAGATAGCCGATTTTTTCACCAAAAGCCACTCCACTTCTCGTTTTTCAGAACTAGTTTCCAAGCTCTCGATGGTCACTTTCTCCCATCCAAAGCTTGAGAGGGGGTGTAAAGAAACAGATCAGGTCCATTCGACCTAATGGGTCAGCTCGACCCATGTTCTGGGTCAGCCCATGTATTAGATTAGATAGATACTAATCTGCTGTAATCTTGTGATTAGATTGACTGTAATTAGAGCTGAAATCTTGTGATTAGATTGACTGTAATTAGATTTAGTTCCTTATTCTTTTCCTTTGATTATGTAATTAGTTTTCCTAATCTAGGCAACAGTGTATTATAAATGGATATCATCGTCAATACAAAAGACACAGAAAATCTTCCAAACATTTACTGTTTCGTTTGTCTTCTCTTGTATGCATCCAGTTTAGTTTGATATCATTTTACACAATGAACCACAGGCCTTTGTCGCTCCAACATCTGAAAACACTGCACTTCTCACATTTGCAAAACAGAAAACCCAATGTTAAGAATGTAAGCGCTATGGCCATATAAGCCAAGGACTGCAGAAGTTTTTTTTTTTTTTTTTTTTTTTTTTTTTTTTGCAATTCTTGCAAGAGGACAGGGCACATTATCTCAGAGTGCACAAGGCGATCACCTCGACGGAATGAGCAATCTCAGCCAAAACTTCACAACCAACAGACTGCCCTCCAAGCTCACTCATAACCAGCTACCTCTGAAAGCGCATCTTCTCAAGCAATGACAGTGTCTCCCGAGCACATTAAAGAGCTGAATGAATGCATCTCTTGCTTCTGCATTTACCTACATGGGTATCTCCGGTCAGTCTATTTCTACCTTTTCTGCACTTCATTCATCTTCTACCTTTCCTGCATCTATTACTTCTTCAGCATGGGTTTTAGATTCTGGTGCATCTAACCATATGACCGCCATTGCACAAAATCTCATTCATACCAAACCTTATGATGGAAATGAACACATTACAGCTGCCAATGGCCACCATTTACCTATTTCCGGCATTGGGTCTTTGGAATTCACCACTCCACAACAATGTTCTCTTAAACTTTCCAATGTTTATTTTGTTCCAAATCTCTCTGCAAACCTTATATCAGTTGGCCAATTGGTTGATAGTGGATACTAAGTGCAATTTTCATCTTCTAGTTGTGTGATACATGAACGGCTGCCTGGGAAGGTGATCGGGACAGGGAGTAAACTTGGACGGCTTTTTCTGTTGGACAATGGACAAGCATCTGTGCTTACCTCCTCTTCCAATGCCTTGAATAAACTATGGCCTCTTTGGCATAGACGGCTAGGCCATTTAAATAAGAATAGACTTTCTTTCTTGTTTTAGCATGGTTGTTTGGACTCTTCATTTACTAATAACACGATTTCTCATTTTAAAGAATCTAAGTATGAATCCATTTGTTTAAGCAAAAGTCAGATTTTACCCTTTCCCGGGCATTATTCTAGAGCTGCTGCATCTTTTGATTTAATACATACTGATGTGTGGGGAATTGCCCCTACTTTAAGCAGACTAGGATTTAAATGCTATGTTGCCTTCATTGATGATCACTGTCGTTACACGTGGATTTACTTTCTGCGTGCTAAATCTGATGTTTTTAGTACATTCCAAAAATTTTACAACATGGTTCACACACGGATTGGAAAATCTTTCAAAAGCATTCGGTCTGACTCATCGGGAGAATATACATCTAGCTCATGTTTGGCAACCAAATCTTTAGGGAAAAGATTTTCGGTTTCCCTAAAGTTGCAATAAATCCATGTTTGGCAATTGTAAATTGCTAAGGATTTGGACGAATGGAAATCTTCATTTGATAGGATTTTCAGATCCGACCACCCCCATAAGATTTGAAAATTCTCACTTAAGTGGATTTGCACACCGAACCCTATTTTTCTCAGCTATATTCATCAATGTGAAATCCTCAACTATACAAATCCCCAGCGAGGAATCCTTGTTCCAATGGTAGTGAAGAATCATAAGATCTATGGATTCCTCGCATGTTACCAAACATGCCCCTAGTGAATTTTCCACCTTTTAATCTGAAAATGGAATTATTCATCAGAAGTCATCTCCTCATACACCACGACAGAATGAAATTATTTTATCCTTAGCCAAATCCTCAGATAAGTTGCATGCCTTCAGAGCAATTTTTACTACCTCCATCCATGTCCTCTTCAGCATATATTTATATTAACCTATATTCCTAAAATTACAAAAGGAAAAACTTCAAGATTTTCACATTTACAAATCAGTCCTTTTTTGTTGCTCAACAAGTTTTAGATTGGAATTAGGATCAAGCAGGGTTCCCCGTAGAGCCATATTCAGTTTCCTTGGTTATGGACTACTTTAAAAACAATATCCTAGATGAAGAATGTACTACCCCAAACTCTCATTTAGGGGCTAGAATACTTTTGTATATTTATGTATTTAATTTCCATTTTCTTGGATATATGTGTGCGATACCATGTACCAACCTAAAAGCTAAAAATGATAGGTGGAAGGCCCAAACAGGTATATGAAGCCATGTCCAACTGAAGACTTAGGTGATGTGGGATGCGGAACTTCCCAACATTATGAGGGTATTATACTTGTCTTGGATAAATAATATATGTGGATGATTACTATTATTATTTTTATTATTATTATTATGATAATAATGATCTTGATATTTTATTTTATTTTTGATAAATGATAAAATTTTATTCCACCAGAAACCAGACAAAAACAAAGACAACGAAAGCTACAACGAACAAGGGAAAAACACTAGAAATTATACATCAAAAGAAATACAAGCGCGAAGAACACCTTCCATAGTTGTCAAATTCGTTTCGATTCGGACGAAATGTCCGAGTTATTTCGTTTCGAAACCAAAATCGAACCGAACATCTCACCTGAAGATGTTCGATTCAGATTTCGTTAAAATTCGCCGAAATATAGGGTTTCCTTCAAAAAACCCTAAATTCGGACGAACAATATCCGAATCAACTGATTCGTCCGAATTAGGGGGAAGACCGTTAAAGAAGAAAAAAATTGAATGAATGTAGGAGGAGAAAAAAAAATAGAGAGGAGAGGAGAGAAGAGAAGAGAAACAAAAAAAAAAAAAAAATCGGCGTACCTACACCGACGTCGCCACAGCCGACTCCCATCTCCATCGTCCGCCACCATCATCCGCAAAGACCTCCTCACCTCCACCATCATCGTCGCATCCGCAAAGACCTCCTCACCTCCACCATCATCGTCGCCTACCCTCTTCTCCCTCTCATGTTTCTCTTCTCATGTCCGATCTCTCCCTCTCTTTCCATTTCTTCTTCATTTTTTCTTTCCATTGCTGTCGTCTGGGTTTGATGTGAAAAGGGGGTTTCGAGAGAAGGGGGTTTCAAGAAGAGGGTTTTATTAACAACGGTTGTGATGGACTGATGGTGCACAATGTGAGGCCCACTGTTTTATTTTTTCTTTTTCTTTTTTGGCTAAAGGAAAGGCATCATGTTCCCTGGCCACTTCTTTTGGCTAAAGAAAAGGCATAACATGAGGGCAGTGAGTGTTCTAATTGACTGATGATATGGCTCACATAACGTGCTACTATCCAACCCTTGGCCCACTTTTTTGCAATTTCCATTTAGTCAATAATTTGGTGGCTGGTGCATATCCTCTTTCTGTGAATATTTTTTGCACTTTATTTGATGTTATTAAATATTTCATTAAACAATTTTTTTATGAGTTACAGAATGTGAGGCCACTTATTAAATATTCCATTAAACAATTTTTTTTATGAGTTACAGAATGTGAGGTCCAATTGACTATTTATCTTTAACCTGATGATGTGGCCCAATTTATTGCAATAAACATTGAAATGTCTCTCAATTGACTATTACTATTGCACCTGAGGTCCACTTGTGATTCTCCATCCATGTATTGACAAACATGGCTATTTGCTAAAATTTTATAATCGCTTGATGACACCTATAAATTATTGAAACATTAAACTTATTATTATACTTGTCTATCATTTTGTGATATTTGAGGGGATGTATTTGAAACTTATCTTTTGCAAATTAAATTTTTTATGCTTGGTAGAATAAAATTTTCTGTATATTTTTAATATATATATATTTTTCTTATATTTTCCGAAACAAGTTTCCGAATTGGAAAGCGAAATGTCCGAATAACCCGAGATGTTTCATTTCGGAACCAAACCGAAACGGCATCCGAAACGAACTTGACAACTATGACACCTTCCCTGGCTAGACCATCCGCCATAGAATTAGCCTCTCTTAAAATATGATGGAAAGAAGTACCCAACAGACTTGAAATATCGTGCACCTCCTCCACCCAATCTGCTAGCCTCCAAGGATAAATAGCTCTTCCAACATTTATTAATTGATATCCTGGTTCGCTTGGGTAGGCCCAATGGAGCCATTTGGACAACTAAAGAAAATAAGGTTTAATACAATATGTACCACCCCTGAATATGGCCCTGTGACCTAGCCGATATCTTGCACCTCTTCCACCCAATCTGTTAGCCTCCAAGGATGAACAGCTCTTCCAATATTTATTAATTGATATCCTGGTTCGCTTTGGTAGGCCCAATGGAGCCATTTGGACAACTAAAGAAAATAAGGTTTAATACAATAGGTACCACCCTGAATATGGCGCTGTGACCTAGCCGATATTTTGCAAATTTGTATAAGGAACCCATATGGACCCCACAAGTCTTTTAATTTGGTAATGGCTTAAGGGGTTTTGTGTAGGGCCCAGTGGCCACCCAACCCATATTTATCAAATCCAAGTAAGAATCTTGTGGGACCTTTATGTTCCAATAGCATTAGTTTTCATCTCTTCTTGGTAGGACCCAATAGTCATCAACTAATAGGATTAAGTCTTTATATGTGAGTGTTGGGACCCATATTTGGATTATTAGAATTCAAATTGAAAAGAAAGGGCCATGTGCACAAAACCCTTAGGGATTTAAGTTGTGCGCACATCCCGAGGAAGCGAGGACCTAAAGACCTTATGTGCGAATCCTATTTGGGCTCTAATAGTTGCCGCTAGTTATTTAAAAGACTTAGGGTCTGTTTGGCAAGTCTTATCCATTTGAAATAGATTTGTTTCAAATAGATCTGTTCGATATAGATCTATTCTAAATTGATCATTTTACAAATAGAACATTTGGTAAGACATGTAGTATATCTGTATCAATTAGATCTATTTAAAAAAACTTGTTTGGTAAACATACAAATGAGAGCTTATTACAAGGGTAATTTTTGTCTTTTCCTCAAAAAAAGTATTATCATACAATTATATTGCAAAGTCATAGGGGGGCCCACGTAAAACTTATAAATGAATTTTAGGTGTCATAAAATGATGTTATATGTTCCAGCAACGACAAAATCTACATTATCGAAAGGCATTATTCATCCATCGCGACCCAATGCCCACACTTCCAATCTCATAAAAAGAAGGAGAAGCAATATCTTCGGTGCTTAATCAATATCCACTTTGAAATAACACAACAACCCAATGCCTGCCCATCACACCCAATATGAGACTACAGACCTCGTTCTCTCCAGTTGGGTTCAATCAAGAAAAATGTATTCAAATCCCAACAACAAAATTCAGAAACGAGTAGAAAATAAAATCCATATGCAATACTTCAATTATTTAATAAAAATAATAGGAAAAACCATCAAACCCATGTGCAATTTCATCAAATTAATAAATCCAATGAGCAAAAATGAGTTCTTTTTTTGTCAAACCATTTACATAATGATATCTTTCCATCTCTTGCCCCAATTTACTACCATCATGTATCTAGGCATGCACTATTATTGGAACACAATCTGCTTAATAGAGGAGTTTGAGTCTAAGAGATGTGTCCAAAATGTGACTTCTAAGAAGTAGCACACAGAGACGTGAGCCCATCTTCTTTGCATAACCCATCTTCTTTGGATATAGAGACAGTGATTTAGAAATCCCACTTCTCTGTGTGTAGAGATACAAGCCCATCTTCTAAGAGGTTCTTCTTCCAAAAACATATACTTCACACAATATCATACTAAGAGCGTGGCTATCAAATCAATGGCGTATCCAAACATAAAAAATTCTTGAAAATGGTCTGGATCGATGTTAGGGAGGTACCGAGCGTTGGAGACAATGAGTGTCTCTCATCTTCGCTAGGGTTTTCTCAGGAGAGGAAGAGAAGAGATTGGGAAGTGGTGTATCCAAACATATGGGTATTGTTGTCATATGATAAATCAATTGAGGGCAAACTTGACCATAGAAAAATCACATGTCTTTCCGCTTCAGACTTGAGGCTCCGATTGAATTATCACCCAAAACATAACTTTTTCAAATGGGGCTAATACATCTTAAAACCATTTCAAGTAGAGATTTGCTTTTAAGGTCCCAAACGGCCTAAAATGCTAAAAACTCTATTCCAATCAGTTTTAAGTCCAAATAGAGGTTAGAAACAGACTCGCCAAACGGGCACCTTAGATACCTCCTTTGGCTTATTCCTCTTCACATGACCCCTCTCTCTCTCCCATCTCCCATCTCCCATAGCCATTCCTATCAACTAGAAACCCCAAAGCCTAGTTCTTTAACATAAAGAATAGAGAGATCTAGAAGATTGAAGAGAAACTAAGAATAGAAGCAAGGACCGGGAGATTTGAGGTTTGTGAATGACGTATAAAGCTTTCCTCAAAACATTAAGGCAACTTTACAGTGCCTGAGGTGAGTGGATCTTCTAGTCTAGTTGAATCTAGGATGATTTGTCTTCTAAGATCTAGAGAATTAGAAGCCCTAATAGGAATATCTAGGTGTTTGGTTTTTATATTTAATGGTGGATTAACTTGATTGAGAGGAGGAAGCAATAGAGGCAAAGCCCTAAGTGGCCGTCACTATTCACGCTAGAGTATGTGCTATAGTAACTTGCTAGAGTGTGCACTACAGTACTATTTGGGGCTTTGGCTAAAGGCGGCCATGTGAGAACCCTAAATTGAGATCCCATCTTGCTAGAATTATGTCGGTTGGTTACTTCAATGTATTTATGTTCCGATGCACGTGTAGGGTTTCTAAATTCATGACTGATTTTCAGATTTGATTGCCCATTCATGCTAACTTTTTACTTGTGTTAGTAAATTGAAATATAAAAACGAGATTGATGCGAGAAACCCTACAGTGAAATTTGGGCGATGCCGCATCAAGTATGATAACATGAACCAAGGTCGCACTCGCACCCCCTATGTTGGAGAAAGGGTGCTGGCCGAATCCTATCTATACAGTTTTGGAGCTTGTTACATTAATTTCAATGAGATTCTTCATATAGTTCCTATGGGATCATTTTTTTGAATTATATGGATGCCACATAATGTTTGATGCAGTTATTTATAAAAATGAAATTGAATATAACAAATACCTCTATGACACCCTCTATGTGCTTGTTGAAATTCCTATATGAAACATGGTCGTGGTCATATATATATTCTTATGAGATAGGTGATTCATATGCAATGATGAATATGTTTCGTGCTGAAATTATTACATATCTGTGTTTGATGATAACTCATATTTATGTGTTTGATGATACTCCTATATACCATGATGAACAACTACACGTTGTATGAGATTGGTGGTCCTTATGTTGTTTCACATACACTATGTAGAGAATGTATAATGTTGAATTTATGAGACAACTGTGTAATAGGTTGAAGGTGAAGGTGATGTAATCATTCCTACACTAGTGGATACCAATTATGATACGAAGTGGAGTAAGACTAAATCCGACTATGTGTAGAGGCTGATTACACACAAATAGCCAATTTATGTGATGAATGTTTTGTATGTTTCAGTGCTATGAGAATTGGTAGATTTGGACTATGTAAAAAACAAGAACCATAGAACCCCTAGTCTGCTAGCACAATGTGGGGTGACGATCCTGCATTTGGGTCTTATGTTTATGTGAGATCTATGGTAGATGTTTTCCAGTACTAGCTATGGTATGGACCCTAGTTGTCGATCGATGTTATGTGTGTGCTATGCTATGGACCCTTTCAGTGAGGATTGTGTTTATGGACCGTTTGGGGAGAACTATGTTGATGGACCCTTCAGGGCGGATTATGTTGATGGACCCTTCAGGGCGGATTATGTTGATGGACCCTCGTGGTCATTATGGATCATGCTACGGACCCTTAGTGGGTGGGAGGAGTTATAAGGTGGATTATGCTATGCTATGTTATGAATTGCCCCTTTCGGGGCCACGATTATGTGACCTGTACCGCAATGCGGATCGGTGGTAATCCATGGGAACAAGATAATAAAGATTTCACTAATCACAAATGATGATCTGTGTTACTATATGATGTTTATGTCAATTATATTCTACTTGTGCAATATTCTATGCTTTCATGTCATTGCTAAACTAGGAAATCGATTCACCAGTGTATACTGATGAGTAGTTTGCCCACTTCAGGTAACCAGATTCTATAGAATGAGCTTGTCATGATCAGGATGATGCTGGCTATTGTCATGGACATTGAGAGGACAAAGACAACATAACAAATAGAAGAACTAGATACATAATGTTTTAATTATTGTGAATAATATATGGTTTGTCTTTTCCTGCATTAGTTTTCTATATAAATTTCAAGATTTATTAATTTATACCCAGGAATTTGAAGTAACTGTTTGACATATACATATGGAGATTCATATATCATAGCCTTGATGAGGAATCCAACAAGGCCCCGGATTTCGGGTTGTGACAAATAATCACGGTAAACATTGTTTGTAGATGATATCTTACTCACTAATTAGAGAAGAAAACGGGAAATGATAATGATTGAACTTTAAAGAAAGATTTACGAGTCATTTGAGTTAAAAATTACATCAAAAACAGAATATACGGAGTGTAGGTTAGTGGTTCTGTCAGCAGAGAACATTTTAGATAAAATTGAAATTAACTTGGTCCCACAAACATTTATTAATTGATTTTGATATCTTGGAACAGTTTTTTTTTGGTAAGATCTTGGAACAGTTAAAGGGGAAAAAAAGGAAGGTTTTCGAATTAAATATAGATAATAAGATCAATGCAACTTGGTAAAGTGGAGACAAGCTAGAGGGATGGCTATGCATTTAAAGTGTTGTTTTGTATGGAACTTGTAAGATCCTGATCCTTAATTAGTACATAACACTAATTAATTGTGTTTAGTTAAGCTCTAAGCGTGTTTAGGTGTTAATTACCTTAGTTTGCACGTTAGAATAGTGTTCACGAACTTTCGGGAAGTTTCCAGTGTTCGAACATGGCTCGGTACCTTAAACGATTAACCGGGAAACTTGGGGACCAATAAGAGGTATTTTGAGAATTTCACAGAAGTCCCAATTTAGGTTCAGCATGAGGTTCGAGTGATTTCGGACAACTTTCATGTTCAACTTGAAGCCAACCGATGTCCCGAAACCCTTCGTTTCGCGACCCTTTTGGGACAGTCGTTTTTTCGGTAAAAGTCAGATTTCCGCTAGCAATGATCGAAATAGCGGTTACGGCAGGTGTAGCGGCCAATAGACAAATCGCTACACAGCAGGCTATACGTAGCAGCGTAGCGGTGTGAATTTTTTCAGTAGTCAAAAGAATTCAAATCTTATGTAGCAGCCAATCTTGTGTTTTTTTTTTTTAGAGAGAGATTTGGAACCTGTAATATCCTAAGTCACTTGGGCCTACGATTAGTCTGGCCCAGGTAGTATCTTAGTTATAGTTTGGCCCAAGTTATAATGGAAGTAGAAGTCCATGCTTTTTGTAACTTGGTAAGATAAGACATCCCACGTGAGAGAGTTTGGAATGGAATAGAGTTGTATGACAACTCTAAATAGGAAGTTTGAGAGGAATAAGAATTCCATCTTCCTTTTATAAATATGGAGAACCAACGACCTTACTGTTATATTCTATTCATTGGAGAAAAGTCTGAGAGCAAAGTATTGTGGATTGCAATTTAGGAGAAGGAGAGGAAGGCTGCTGATGTCAAATTCGCATTCAAAGGCGACGATCGTTTACCAAAGGTGAGTGGATCTTCCTAATTAATTAGTTAATTAAGCAAGATGATTGATATTGAGATGTGATTCGATTAGTCTGTTAATGGATATGGGAATGCTACAAATAAGAATGGGATACAGATTCATGAAACAGACTTGAAAATCTGCTGAAACAGGGACTGTCGACAGGATGAATTTGGACATAGGAGGGCTGTGGGACCCCATGGCCCACTGTATGATTGATCTGGGCCATGGAGAAGGGTGATACTCCTGGTCGACCTGTGTAGTCCTGGAACCATGAGGAGTGGCCCCCATCTGGGCCCTCATCCGGTCACTTTGATGCAAAACAGGCGACTGTTACTAGAGTTGTAGATTCTCGTCGTCAGATTCTTCTGGAATTCATCTGATTGTCTGATTGGAAATCAGATCTGATCATCTGATGTAGGACTCCTGGGCGACCATGGAGAAGTGGAACATCTACAATTTGGACCAGTAGAATTCATTATCCAATAGATTCAAGGAGCCCAGGCGTGAATATGTCAGAAACTGGGTAAGATGTCGACAGTCATTGTGGGACCCATCAGTGGGCCTGATCTGAGATCAGGACCACACATCTGTTAAAGAACCCCTGGTCGACCATGATGTAGTTGGACATCTGATATTTGAATCAGTAGGACCCACTGATCAATGTATTCAAAAATATTTAGGCGTGATTTGGGGCAGAAAATGGCAGATGACGATTTTGAGTTGTGGACCCCAGAATATGATTTGATGATGGATCAGAACCAATGAATAGAAGAGTAAACCTTGGGTGAACATCACCTAGAGGTCTGATCTTGGTTTAGCCATGTGGGACCCACTGGATTTTGTCAAGGGATTCAGACGTGAATTGCTTCTCTATGTGTTCTGTGCAGGAAATAAAAAGGAGTCCATTTATGGAAATAGACTTGGAAACTGTGTAGAAATAAAAATTTAACTTTCTTAATTGAGTGAATTTAAGTTTTGTGATTTATAACTATGATTAACTAAATAGACTGTGATTGATTATTATGATGTAAAGTTGTATTACACATAGTGTGGGCCCACTATATCACTCTATACCAATTTTGATAAGAAGTGGGGCAACAACCAGTGAAGTGTGTATGGGTTGGGTCCACACTACTGTTGTGTAAATTATTAATAATGAAATTTAATTACTATATGATTATGAGATATGGTGCATTGGGTTTCATATTTGGAATGTTGGACTTGTGTCCGGATGATAGATGGCTTCGGGCTATGGTGGCTGTTATAGCGGCTGGTCCTTAATGGACGTGAGAGGCCATTATGATGGCAGGTCCTTGGTGGACGTGTCTGATGAGACAGGGTCATTGTGACCGGCATACATGTATACGATAAGGCCTTTGAGGCGTGGTAATGTGCATGGGCACGGATTTGTACGTGAAATAATTTTAATAATATTTGATATTGATTTAGACTTACTAAATTATGTGATGTTATATTATATGTGACTTGTGTAATTAGGAATATTCATTCACCAATAGTATTGATGTTGTGTTACCCCCTTCAAGTAATCATGCTGCGGGTGGGACAGAGCAGAACGATGTTCAGCACGTAGATTTCAACATGCGTGGCTGACAAGAGAGAACGAGAAAAGATAATTTAGTAGATAAGGGGATTAGCCCTTGCTTAGGAAAGTTATTTAATGTTTTAGTACATTATTGATGCAGACAGAACATATTAAAGTATGAGTATTTATAACTCATTGATTAATTGAAATTATTATTTGATTTAAATGCCAAATGCTTATGACAATTATTTGATGAATATATGGTAAATATTGCCAAGTTATCACGATCCAGAGATCTGACAGGGCCCCAGAATTTGGGTCGTGACAAAGTGGTATCCCAGTATAAGGTTTTGGGCAATTAAAAGAATTAGCAACCCATAGGCCACGTGGTGAGGACGTTGGGGTGTCAGCGGTAGAGACTAAAGTAAGATATGTCGTTATTGATCTTTTGGCTCACAATTTTTCTTTTTGCAGAGGAACTAAGACAATGACTAACGCTGTTGGAAACGATAATGAGAACAACAATATTCAGCAGAACAATGGGAGTATAGAAATGCCGGAGTACACCCGGCAAATGTTTGAAAGTTTTATGAAAGCGTATACGCAGGTTCAAGAACAGATTTCAGCTATTCATCACCTCTAAAGTGAGAATGGCGAGGGAAACAGCAATATCAAAGGTGGATCGGGCGAAGGCAGCAACAATGGAGGCAGAAATCGTGAGGGATACTCTATACAAGAGATTCAACGAATTTCGCCCAAAGTGTTTTGAAGAAACTACTAACCCATGGGATGCAAACAAGTGGGCAGAACATATGGAAGGCATCTTCGAGGTCATGGATGTACTGAACAACAGAAAGCTATATTAGCAGCGTTAAAACTAGAGAGCTAAGAGGTCCTTTAATGGGCAAGAAGCAGAGATCACCTGGATCTTCTTCAAGCGTGAATTCATAAAGAAGTTTATACCGGATCATATTCGGGCGCAGAAGAAGAGAGAGTTTGAAACTTTGGTACAAGGCAATCTTACCGTAGCCAAGTATGCTATCAAGTTCACTGAACTGTCACACTTTGCAGAGACATTAGTGGCTACGGTAGAAGAAAAGATGGAACGATTTGTTAATGGCCTAAGACCAGACATTAAGAAAGACGTGAAGCTGCACGAGCTGAAGACTTACGCAGAGGTGCTAAAGAAAGCTTTCGTTTCCAAAGAAGCAATTGAAGATATAAAGAGAGACTGTAGCACCACTATTTTGGCTCTACTAAGGTTTATGAGGAGAAGTAGGAAAAGCGGTTTCTTAAATTAAAACTACTTGGCTCTACTAAGGTTTAGACTGTAGCACCACTATTTTCAAAATAGCGTAGCGGCCTCAACCGCTATGGCTGATGTAACGGCTGCTATTTTGATCCATGTTTACTAGCAACCTCAAAAAATTATGATTTCTGGTTCATTGGAAATTTTATTTAATTTTGAGAAACTTTAGAAAAGACCCCGTACCCTTTTGATGCCCCGCAGACCTTCATTAAAGCTGAAATCACCGCGTACACTCAATTGGTGGCAAACTTGTAGTTTCCCAAAAGTTACTTTATATAAAAGCAATCCATGTCCCATCCAACCCACTTTCCATTGTTCTTCCAAGCTTTCTTTCTCTTTATTCCTTCTTGGACCACAAGCTGCCATAATCTGAGTTTCGAGTCGCTGAATTTGTTTCCGACACCACCAAAGTACTCCAAGTTACGTATTGGTGTATTTTCGTGGAATTCCGTCGGTGGGACGCCTTCCAACGACCAATCAGAGCTCTGTTAACTAACCTAGAAGTAAGGGAATCCCACCAATTCGAATGTGCATGCTAGTAGGGCAATTTTAGCCATGGATTCCCGATATTAGAGGCTAATTCCTTTTCTTTCTTCCTTAATTGAATTTTAGGGAGTTCTTTTGGGATGATTTGGGGGTTTTGTTGTTTAGGTTGATCCCACTCTTTTCTCAAGTTATAGAGCACCTAAAATAAGCTAAGGAACCCCTGGCAAGTACTCAATTTGAATGACACAACAAGCATGCAAGAAATTCCATGTCCTACTCTATATTTTCCTTTCTTAGAAATCACATGTTAGTATATGTTTTGGTGCCTTAGTCATTGATTTATATGGATTAAGTACATGTGTATTTGATGTATAAGGAGTCCTGAATTACCTTCCTAAAATACCATCATAAGATGGGCTGAAAAGGAACGAAAACACCCCCACTGACTAGTGTGTACGAGGAGAACCCTAACAGGTCACGGCTAGCCGTGGAGTGTCCCACAGCTAGCGGTGGACCCATGTCCGGCCAACCATTTATGTGACCGGACATGGCTTGTCAGGGCCATGTCCAACCAGTTTTGGGCCCATGTCCGGGGAAATTCTGATGGCCCCTTTTGGGCTGGATTTCAAAATTGTTTCAACCTCTTGTCCTTGCACACTTTCCAACACACTTAGGGGGAATAAAATGGGACCCTTTGGGATATAGTTTTCCCTTTTTAACAGACCATTTGGTGGACCTAAACAATGGGTTCTATGGGCTGGAATCTTTAACTTTAGGACATGGATAGTGACTTGGAACCCAAACCTTTGTGAAACATGAACCTGGACCTTCTAAGAGGGATGTTGAGTGGGTTCGCATCCCGAGAACTTGGCCAGAGACGCGCTTGTGCTTTCCTAGGTCTTGTGTATGCTAACTTAAGGTTAAATGTCAATCACTCCCCTAAGCACCAAGTGACTTGTAAGCATAGCATTTGGACTTTAAGCATGCATAGACTGGAATGGTAATGTGTTGGCCCATCAATGGCAATCTGGAGACTAAATTAAGACTTCTTTGTGGATCCTTGACAGTTAACATGGTGGAAGTCAATCATAGCACTAGTCTTTTATTTCTTCACATGCAAGGGCATGAAAAACCTATTATAAATAACATGTACCCTATTTATGAGTAGTCATACCCGTACTCTACCCGAGACTTACCTGACCTTCGTATTATTGATTTTAGTACTTTGATGTCAGGTCCTTCGGAGTGTGTGCATTTTGGTGCCACATCTACCTTAGGACTGACGGGATCCTCGTAGTGGTTATGTGGTTGGTGCCACAACTACCCAAGGATGCCACACTACCTTCCTAGGATCTACGTAGATTGGGATCCACCAAGGTAAATGGATACACGTAGTTGTCAAGTGGATCGGGATCCTCATAGTGGCATCCTAAGATCCTTCCTCGTTAACCCGATCCACTTGATTTTTTCCCACTTCGGGCATCCATTTCCTGCCAAAATGCTGTCCATTTGAACTTAAGGTAAATGATCATTTTTATGTGTTAAGTCAAGTCCGTTTAGCTATGGTAAGTCCGACCCAATTTGGCTTGCTTAGCTTTCACAGGTCCATTTTACTTCGTCTACCCGTTCCTTAGGATTATAAGTATGGTCACACCTGTTTGTACAAGTCTTCGAACATTTTTTACCCCATTTTGGCCGTAACATGGCATATGTTTGGAGATGGCATGACATGACCCAATAGACCTTTGCATTATATTTTTATTGCCCCAACGTTCAGTAGATACCGACGCCTCTGAAGGGCTGCGGCCCAATGTTCAGTACATATCGACACCTACGAAGGGCTACAGATGCGTATCATGTATCATGCCGTTTGCCTTTCCATAGCTATGCCGCAGAGCTACTATGTGATTGGGATCATGTTTGCCCTTCCACGGGTATGTTCCAGCGCTGCTGTGTGATTGGATCCACTAGATGCACCGCATATCATTGCATCATGATATATCTGTATATTATGTACTACGACTATTTGCTAGAAATATCTGATGTTAGCTGTTATTGCTCAATCCCGTAATTATTCTATTTCAGCATGATATACTTAGTTGTCATTATTGCTTTCATAGGATCACATGTCTTTCGAGTTTCGATCCAGTATTTATGCACATGCTAGTTCATTTACATTGAGTATTTGCTAGGCCGTCGTATCTGATGTTTATTACACCTTGGTGATAAAGGTGACGACCCCCTTGCCTTTGCCCCGGAGGAGGACGCGGCTGAGGAGCCCCGAGAACTAGTAGAATGGACCGCAGAAGATGTACTTTAGAGCACCGTACCTGCGACGGAGATCGTGATCACAAATTGGATTATTTTGTTTACGTTGTACTTTTAAATGGCCGTCTTTTGTGGGCCTTTTACTTTTTGGGGTTGAACATAAAATACTTTTGTATTAACAACTTTTATATGAATTGGAATGCCATCTTTTAAAATCGCACTACTCTGATATCTTGTCTTGTTATTATTAATGTTTTGATGGAAATGTATCTACTCATCCAGTGTGGACGAGGGTCGGTCGATGTCACGACCCAAATTCTGGGGCCCTGTCAGATCTCTGGATCGTGATAACTTGGTAATATTTACCAAATATTCATCAAATAATTCTATTAAGCATTTGGCATTTAAATCAAATAATTCTTTCATTTAATCAAATGAGTTATAAATACTCAAACTTTAATATATTCTGTCTGCATCATAATGTACTAAAACATTAAATAATTTTCCTAATCAAGGGCTAATCCCCTTATCCACTAATTATCCTTTGTCGTTCTCTCTTGTCAGCCACGCATATTGAAATTTACGTGCTGATCATCGTTCCGCTCTGTCCCGCCCGCAGCATGATTACCTGAAGGGGGTAACACAACATCAGTACTACTGGTGAATGAATATTCCTAATTACACAAAATCACATATAACATCACATAATTTAGCAAGTCTAACTCAATAATCAAATATTATTTAGATTCTTTCACACACAAATCTGTGCCCATGCACACCACCACGCCTCAAGGGCCTTATCGTATACATGTATACCGGTCACCATGACCCTGTCTCATCAGACACGTCCACTAAGGACCAGCCATCAAAGTGGCCCATCACGTCCATTAAGGACCAGCCGCTATAACGGCCACCATGGCCCGAAGCCATCTATCATCCGGACACAAGTCCAACATATGAAACCCAAATGCATCATATCTCATAATCATACAGTAATTAAATTCCATTATTAATAGTTTACACAACATTAGTGTGGACCCAATCCACACACTTCACTGGTTGTTGCCCCACTTCTTATCAAAATTGGTTTATAGTGATATAGTGGGCCCACACTATCTGTAATACAACTTTGCATCATAATAATCAATTACAGTACATTTAATTAATCATAGTTAATTAAACATTGATCACAAAACTTAATTTCACTTAAGTAAGGAAGTTGATTATTATTTCTACACACATTCCAAGTCTATTTCCATAAATAGACTTCCTTCTCAAACTGATCTATCTGTACAGCAACATGTAACAGAATAATATACGTATGAACCTCTTAGTACAATCCAGTGGGTCCCACAGGTTGTAATCCATAATCAGACATCTAGGTCTTGGTCGCCCAAGCCTGATGTATCTCACTAATGAATCTGATTCATCATTGGATTCTTCACTGGGGTCCACAAACCCAAAACGGATTTCACATTAACTCACGCCTGGGATTTCTTGAATTTACTGGACAGTGGGTCCCACTGGTCCAAACTCCAGATGATCAACTACACAAGGGTCGACCATGTGTCCCCTTTAGGATGTGTGGTTCTGATTCCAAATCAAACCACATCGTGGGGTCCACAAATTAAAATCGGTAATCTGCTGATTTGTTCTCAACTCAAGCTTGAAATCTTTTGAACACATTGATCAGTGGGTCCCACTGATTCAATTATCAGATGTCCAACTACATCTTGGTCGACCATGAATCTGCTACAAGATGTGTGGATCAGATTTATCATCCAGTGGGACATGGGGTCGCACAGCCTCCTACAACCACTCTTCCTCATTGACGACAGGCTTCTGTTGTACAGATACTTGATAGAATCTCAAAAAGAAACGTGAGTTTAACAACTCCATGGACATTATACACTTCACGGTCGAGATTAATAAGATTTACAAAAGAATTTCTATGTAATTCATGGTTACAGAAATCATTACTTTAACTACATAATTTCTAACCCAATAGAATCATGTTCTATCATCAATCCCATGATCAAAGCATCCAAAATTAGGAAGATCCACTCACCTTTGGTACACGATCGCCGCCTTTGAATGCGAACTTGACATCAGCAGCCGCCTTCCTCTCCTTCTCCTAAATTGAAATCCACAATGATTTGCTCTCAGAGGTTTTCTCCAATGAAGATGAAAGGGTCGTTAATTCTCTATATATAAAGGAAAGGTGGGAATTCGTTATTCCTTTCAAACTTTCTATCTAGAGTTGTCATACAACTCTACTCCTTCCAAATCTCCTTCCAAATCCATTCTCGTGGGATAACTTACCAGTTACAAAAAGTATGGACTCTACTACCAATATAACTTGGGCCAAGCTATAACTAAAATACTACCTGGGTCAGACCAATCCTAGGCCCAAGTAACTCAGGATATTACATGCTCCCCTCCTTGGGAAATTTGGTCCTCCAAATTAAAAACATACCTGTGACAAAAAGATGTGGATACTTGCTCCGAATGTTGTCCTCGAGCTCCCAAGTAGCCTCCTTTGGATCATGATGTGTCCATAGCACCTTAACTAGTCTGACTGTTCGTCGCCGTAACACCATGTCCTTGGTGTCTAAGATTGCAACAGGTCGCTCCTCATATGACAAATTGGGTTGTAGATCCATTGACACAATATCTAGTACATGGGATGGGTCTGGTTCATATTTCTTCAGCATTGACACATGAAACACTTTGTGAACTCTAGCTAGCTGTGATCGTAGGTCCAATTCGTAAGCATTCCCATCGCTCACACGTCCTGTAATCTTAAATGGTCCAATGTATCTCGGGCTGAGCTTTCCCTTCTTGCCAAATCGCATCACTCCCTTCGTTGGAGAGACTTTTAGGAATACTGAGTCACCAACCATAAATTCCAATTCTCGTCGTCGTTTGTCAGCATAACTCTTCTGGCGACTCTGAGCAGTCTTTAATCGATCCCGAATTTTCTTAATATTCTCAGTAGAAGTTTGCACCCATTCAGGGCCTAAAATTCGTCAATCGCCCACTTCTTCCCAACAAATCGGAGAACGACAACTCCTGCCATACAAAGCCTCAAAAGGAGCCATCTGAATACTCGAATGATGGCTATTGCTATAAGCAAACTCTGCCAGTGGTAACTGCTCATCCCAACTGTCTGTGAAATCTATAGCGCAAGCTCGAAGCATGTCCTCCAACGTTTGATTTGTTCTTTCCGTCTGTCCGTCCGTCTGCGGGTGATATGTAGTGCTAAAATGCAGTTTTGTACCCATAGCCCTTTGCAAGCTTTTCCAAAATTGTGAAACAAACCTAGTGTCTCTGTCTGATACGATTGATGCTGGAACGCCATGTAACCTTACAATTTCCCGAACATAGGTTTTGACTAATTGTTCCATCGTAGTTTTTCCTTTCAGTGGTAAAAAGTGTGCCGATTTGGTCAACCGATCCACGATTACCCAAATTATTTCATTATGTCTTGAGGTTCTAGGAAATCCAGAAATAAAATCCATAGTAATATGTTCCCACTTCCATTCGGGTATTGGCAACGGCTGCAGTAAACCCCCCGGCTTCCTATGATCAGCCTTCACCTGTTGACAAGTAAAATAACGGCCGACAAATTCAGTAACATCATTTTTCATGCCGACCCACCAAAATCTGATTTTTAAATTCTGATACATCTTAGTACTCCCTGGGTGGATAGTATATCTCGTATGATGTGCTTCTTTCAAAATTTCAACTTTGATTTCTCGAACATTTGGTACACAGAGTCTGCCTCGAAAATATAATACACCACTAACAATAGAGAAATCTGGTTTATTATCCATCTTGTCGAAGATTTCGGCCAATGCTTTATCGTCCTGCTGGTGGTCCTTTATTCTTTGTATTAATTCGGGTTGAACCTTGAAGCTTCCCAATAATACTTTGTTGTCAATAGACCATAAGTTAACATCCAAGTCTTTGATCTCTTCAAGCAATCTCCACTCAGATGTCAAACAAGCCATCTGTGCTGATTTTCTACTTAAGGCATCGGCTACAACATTCGCCTTTCCTGGATGATAAAATATAGAGAAGTCATAGTCCTTGAGAAATTCCATCCATCTTCGTTGTCTCAAGTTCAACTCCTTCTGAGAAAACATGTACTTGAGGCTCTTATGATCGGTATATACTTCAAATTCTTCACCGTAAAGATAGTGCCTCCAAATTTTTAATGCAAATACCACAGCCGCTAACTCAAGGTCATGCGTAGCATAATTTTGTTCATGGACCTTTAGCTGTCTGGAAGCATACGCAATCACTTTTCCATGCTGCATGAGAACACACCCTAGTCCTTGCAACGACGCATCACAGTATATAACAAATCCACCACTCCCAGCGGGGAGGGTGAGTATTGGCGCCGATGTGAGTTTGCCTTTCAATGTTCGGAAACTATTTTCACTGTTCTCATTCCAAGTAAACGGAACATCTTTCCTTGTGAGTATGGTAACTGGCCCAGCAATCGTAGAAAATCCCTGCACGAACCTTCGATAATAGCCTGCCAAGCCTAAGAAACTTCGAACTTCGGACACATTAGTAGGTCGTTTCCAATTCATAACTGCTTCAATTTTTGTAGGATCTACTGATAGTCCTTCTCCTGAAATAATGTGGCCCAAAAAGGTGACTTGTTTTAGCCAAAAATCACACTTGCTTAGCTTGGCATACAGCTGGTTGTTCCTCAACAACTGCAAGGAGATACGCAGATGTTCTCCATGTTCTTCCCATTCTTTAGAGTAAATCAAGATGCCATCAATAAATACCACCACAAATTTATCCAAATAGGGTTGGAAAACTTGGTTCATCAGTGCCATGAATGCAGCTGGGGCATTGGTCAAACCGAAAGGCATGACTAAAAACTCGTAGTGACCATACCGCGTCCGAAATGCCGTCTTGGAAATGTCTTCCCCCCTCACTCTTAGCTGATGGTAACCGGATCTGAGATCAATCTTGGAAAAGTATTTCGCACCTTGTAGTTGGTCAAACAATTCATCGATGCGAGGTAGAGGGTACTTGTTCTTGATAGTCACCTGATTTAACTGTCTATAATCAATACACATTCTCAGGGTTCCATCCTTCTTCTTCACAAACAACACCGGTGCTCCCCATGGAGACACGCTAAGTCGGATGAATCCTTTGTCTAATAACTCCTCCAATTGATCCTTGAGTTCCTTCAGTTCCGCAGGAGCCATTTGATAAGGTGCTTTAGAAATTGGGGTTGTTCCTGGCAGTAACTCGATAGTAAAGTCGACCTCTCGAATTGGGGGTAACCCTGGCAAATCATCCAAAAATACATCGGGAAATTCCCTAACAACAGGGATATCTTCTAATCCTGGTTTCTTTTTATCTTCTGTGATGTAAGCTATAAAGCCTTTGCACCCATTCCTCAGTAGCTCGACGGCTTTGATGGCTGAGATGACTATTGACCTAACAGGTCTCCTCTTTCCCACTAGACTAACATGGGTAAATCCATCCAGGTTAAACCAAACTACTTTATTAAAGCAATCTAAAATAGCCCGATACCTAGCAAGCCAATCCATTCCCAAAATGACATCAAAGTCATCCATATGTAACACTACCAGGTCTGCCGGCATCTGAACTTGTGCAATTTCTAGCATACAATTATAAAATATGGTGCTAGAACGAATGTGTTCACCCATGGGTGTTGACACTACCAATGCATGATTCAAAGTTGAGGGGGAGTTTCCTATCTTAGCAGCAAAAGTATGAAAAACAAAAGAGTGCGTTGAACCAGAATCGAATAAAGTACTAGCTTCATGATTGGAAATTAAAACCATACCCTCAACCACATTATTTGCCGCTTCCGCATCCTGATGGGTCAGAGCAAAGACTCTCCCATTCTGTTGTTGTCCAGCTTGGCTCCCCCCTTGATTATTCCTGCCTTGATTGTAATATTGTCCTTGAGGTGGGTTCTGCTGGTTTCCTCAGTGCTGGTAGGTCTGATTCTGTTGGTAGGGACGCTGGTTCTGAGGACGCTCTTGTTGACGATCCTGCTGATTTTGCCTAAAGGGTTGCCCTTGTGTTTGGTTCTGATTACTTCCTTGCTTCCTAGGACAGTCCTTTACCTGGTGTCCTTCCTGCCCACAGCCGAAACATCCGCAATTTCTTTTGATCTGATTTCTTTCCCTAGCCTCCGGACAATCCTTTACTTTAAGACCTCCTTTTCCACAACCGAAGCACACACCAGATTTCTTTCGACATTGACTTGTTTCATGGAATCCTTCACAGTGGTTGCAGACTGGCTTAGTTCCAGTTTTCTGTTTCTTGTTGGGAGACTGGTGTTTATAATTATCTGATTGCCTTCTGTTGTCACCAGTTGGGTTTCTCTCTTTATATCTTCAATTGCTTCTTCAGAAACAAAAGCTTTCTTTAGAGCCTCTGCATAAGTCTTCAGCTCGTGCAGCTTTACATCTTTCTTAATGTCTGGTGGCAGGCCATTAACAAATCGCTCCATCTTTTCTTCTTCTATAGCCACTAATGTCTCAGCAAAGTGTGACAGTTCGGTGAACTTGATAGTATACTTGGCTACAGTAAGGTTGCCTTGCACCAATGTTTCAAACTCTCTCTTCTTCTGCGCCCGAATGTGATCCGGTATAAACTTCTTTATAAATTCGCGCTTGAAGAAGGTCCAGGTGATCTCTGTTTCTTGCCCATTAAAGGACCTCTTGGCTACTTTCCACCACTCCTTCGCATCGCCTTCAAGTTCAAACGCTGCTAATATAGCTTTCTGTTGTTCAGTACATCCCATGACCTCAAAGATGCCTTCCATATGTTCTGCCCATTTGTTCGCATCCCATGGGTTAGTAGTTTCTTCAAAACATTTTGGGTGAAATTTGTTGAATCTCTTGTAAAGAGTATCCCTCTCACGATTTCTGCCTCTATTATTGCTGCCTTCGCCCGATCCACCTTTATTATTGCTGTTTCCTGAGGCCATTCTCACATTGAAGTTGATGAATAGCTGAAATCTGTTCTAGAACTTGCGTATACGCTTTCATAAAGCTTTCAAACATCTGCCGGGCGTACTCCGGCATTTCCATACTCCCATTGTTCTGCTGAATATTGTTGTTCTCATTCTCGTTTCCCACAGCGTTAGCCAATGTCTTAGTTCCTCTGTAAAAGAAAAATTGTGAGCCAAAAGATCAATAACAACATATCTTACTTTAGTTTCTACCGTTGACACCCCAACGTCCTCACCACGTGGCCTATGGGTTGCTAATTCTTTTAATTGTCCAAAACCTTATGCTCTGATACCACTTTGTCACGACCCAAATTCTGGGGCCCTGTCAGATCTCTGGATCGTGATAACTTGGTAATATTTACCAAATATTCATCAAATAATTCTCATAAGCATTTGGCAATTAAATCAAATAATTCTTTCATTTAATCAAATGAGTTATAAATACTCAAACTTTAATATATTCTGTCTGCATTATAATGTATTAAAACATTAAATAATTTTCCTAATCAAGGGTTAATCCCCTTATCCACTAATTATCCTCTGTCGTTCTCTCTTGTCAGCCACGCATATTGAAATTTACGTGCTGATCATCGTTCCGCTCTGTCCCGCCCGCAGCATGATTACCTGAAGGGGGTAACACAACATCAGTACTACTGGTGAATGAATATTCCTAATTACACAAAATCACATATAACATCACAAAATTTAGCAAGTCTAACTCATAATCAAATATTATTTAGATTCTTTCACACACAAATCTGTGCCCATGCACACCACCACGCCTCAAGGGCCTTATCGTATACATGTATACCGGTCACCATGACCCTGTCTCATCAGACACGTCCACTAAGGACCAGCCATCAAAGTGGCCCATCACGTCCATTAAGGACCAGCCGCTATAACGGCCACCATGGCCCGAAGCCATCTATCATCCGGACACAAGTCCAACATATGAAACCCAAATGCATCATATCTCATAATCATACAGTAATTAAATTCCATTATTAATAGTTTACACAACATTAGTGTGGACCCAATCCACACACTTCACTGGTTGTTGCCCCACTTCTTATCAAAATTGGTTTATAGTGATATAGTGGGCCCACACTATCTGTAATACAACTTTGCATCATAATAATCAATTACAGTACATTTAATTAATCATAGTTAATTAAACATTGATCACAAAACTTAATTTCACTTAAGTAAGGAAGTTGATTATTATTTCTACACACATTCCAAGTCTATTTCCATAAATAGACTTCCTTCTCAAACTGATCTATCTGTACAGCAACATGTAACAGAATAATATACGTATGAACCTCTTAGTACAATCCAGTGGGTCCCACAGGTTGTAATCCATAATCAGACATCTAGGTCTTGGTCGCCCAAGCCTGATGTATCTCACTAATGAATCTGATTCATCATTGGATTCTTCACTGGGGTCCACAAACCCAAAACGGATTTCACATTAACTCACGCCTGGGATTTCTTGAATTTACTGGACAGTGGGTCCCACTGGTCCAAACTCCAGATGATCAACTACACAAGGGTCGACCATGTGTCCCCTTTAGGATGTGTGGTTCTGATTCCAAATCAAACCACATCGTGGGGTCCACAAATTAAAATCGGTAATCTGCTGATTTGTTCTCAATTCACGCCTGAAATCTTTTGAACACATTGATCAGTGGGTCCCACTGATTCAATTATCAGATGTCCAACTACATCTTGGTCGACCATGAATCTGCTACAAGATGTGTGGATCAGATTTATCATCCAGTGGGACATGGGGTCCCACAGCCTCCTACAACCACTCTTCCTCATTGACGACAGGCTTCTGTTGTACAGATACTTGATAGAATCTCAAGAAGAAACGTGAGTTTAACAACTCCATGGACATTATACACTTCACGGTCGAGATTAATAAGATTTACAAAAGAATTTCTATGTAATTCATGGTTACAGAAATCATTACTTTAACTACATAATTTCTAACCCAATAGAATCATGTTCTATCATCAATCCCATGATCAAAGCATCCAAAATTAGGAAGATCCACTCACCTTTGGTACACGATCGCCGCCTTTGAATGCGAACTTGACATCAGCAGCCGCCTTCCTCTCCTTCTCCTAAATTGAACTCCACAATGGTTTGCTCTCAGAGGTTTTCTCCAATGAAGATGAAAGGGTCGTTGATTCTCTATATATAAAGGAAAGGTGGGAATTCCTTATTCCTTTCAAACTTTCTATCTAGAGTTGTCATACAACTCTACTCCTTCCAAATCCATTCTCGTGGGATAACTTACCAGTTACAAAAAGTATGGACTCTACTACCAATATAACTTGGGACAAGCTATAACTAAAATACTACCTGGGCCAGACCAATCCTAGGCCCAAGTAACTCAGGATATTACAGTCGCACGTGCGATGAACCCGGACAGATCCACACCGTCGCGGCCCCGGAACCGACTTTGCAAATCGGGGTCGTGACAGAACTTTGGGTTGGGCAACCAAGAAACATAAGAAGTTATGATACATGTGTTTGAGATATTCATGCTAAGGTGGATGTGTAGAGCTACATGAAAGTATGTATTTAGGGGTCGTTTGTCTACACCCATTTACGTATGGTGAATATGCGTCAGTCATGTTTGTCTACAAGTATTTACCCATCTTATGTATAAATCAGATGTGTAAACGGTGTGAAAATGAGCCCATTTTCATACAAAGATTTGAACACCTATTCAGATGGGAAAAGATAATACCAAGCCACATGTAATTTCAAAGAATACCCATTGGAGCCAGACGGTTTGGTTTTGGGGCAATTTCTGGGTTCGACCCTCCAACGCATTTACAAAATAATAATAAAAGATGCATCAAGACTGATGAAACCTATGAATGAAAACCCTCCCTGCATCTCATCCCTTTTTACGAAGATAACCTCTATTTCTCTCTATTGCCTTGCTATACCAAAAAAAAGCTTTAAAAAATCTATTTCTATAATTGATTAATATTAGCATAAAGCCGGTGCGATGCATGGGTTAAGTTTTATGCAAATTGAATAATGAATTAAGATAATATTGAACTAAATATTAATTAATAAAAATATTAATAACAATCCTATTTTCTTAACCATGAAACTATAAACTCATATTTCCTGAACCAAACATGTTGGAACACATTTTTTTTAAGGTGATCATTGATAGATATATATATTTTTGAAAAGTATATTTCATGTTGAAAGAGATGTTCTTTTTAAGGATATAAAATGAAAATAAAAACCTTGATATAAATTAGACCTTTTTTGTCTCCTTTTCATATCATTATAGTAGAATATAATTTAATGACTAATAAGTATCATTTACAAAATCGTTTAATACATATACACATATCATTGAAACAAACATAGAAAAATGGATCACGTGTAAATGATGCGAAAATAGTGTTATTAGACAAACGTTGTAAAAAGAAACGCATGTGTAAACGTTACATACTTAAAATTTGAATATTCATCATTTACATGTGTAAATTGTATTTAAATATCCCACGCGTAAAAGACAAACGACCCCTTAGAAATGACTAAATCAAGGGAAACCTGCACATAGCTCTGAAAACAGGGGAAAAAATGAAAGATGCTGTTTGAGATGGTTCAGACACAAGTATATTAGGCCACAAACAGCCCCTATACAACAGAGGGTACAAATTCAGGGAACTAGAAGGCAACTGAGGAAAACGCAGTCATGAAAGAAAAGTTAAATGCCATAATTACATAGAGCATGGCCTCAAATATCGTTTAAAACTCATAAAGACGACTAAAAACTGATAATGGTAAGCTTACGGTGATCTTGACGATCTTTTGAGAAAAATTGACAAGTATGAGGAAACATAACCAGCACTTTGTAACACTCCCATGGAGTATGTGCAAAACTTACATCAACTTATGATCATAACCTCATTATCTCTCTGTCCAGAAAGGCCACTATTCATAGTACTAATGACTTCTGCACATCAAAGCATATTAATTGAAACTACTTGAATTATTAAGAAGCCTTATATGGGCTTTTAAATAATTGATCCCCTCTCTACTGGCCATAATTCCCACTCGATTTAAATCCTCAATCCCTGTGTTCAGCTAAGCCTAACAATAGCTCTCTCCTGATTGTCAGACCAAAGAGAGATGAAGACAGATGATAGTTTGTGAATTCGATGATCCCTTTGAGGGTCACGATCTTTCATTATATAGAGATAAAGTTTACAAGAATGTTTACAGTGATTGAGAGAATTAACTAAATTAAAGTAATCATAATCTAATCATAATCTAATTAACATCTAATCAAATCTCCTAATAAGGCATAAAATTAACTAAATTAAAGTAATCATAATCTAATCAAATCTCCTAATAAGGCATAAAATCAATTACATATCTGTACAAGAGATACTTGTTTTGACCCACAAGTTGGGCTCAATTTGTCATGGGCTGAGACCCACTGAACTAGGCCCATTGGCCTAGTTGACACCCCCCCCCTCAAATTGATGCGGGTGAATCCATGAGCATCAATTTGCCAACTAGGAATTGGTGTCGTGGCCGAGGAAGTCCCTTGGTAAATATATCTGCAATTTGAAGTCCGGTAGGAACATGAGGAAGAGCAATTGCGTCACGCACAAATTCATCACGTATGTAATGACAAGCCACCTCAATATGCTTTGTGCGTTCATGAAAGACGGGATTTTCAGTAATCCGTATGGCACTGGTATTGTCCGCATAGAGAGGTGTAAGGCCAGATTGTGGAAATCCAAGCTCGGAAAGAAGACCCCGAAGCGAGACAATTTCAGATGTGGCAGCCGACATTGCACGATATTCTGCTTCTGTGGATGATTTGGAGACTTTATCTTGTTTCTTACACTTCCAGGAGATCAATGAGTCCCCTAAGAACATGCACCAACCCGTGGTAGACCGTCGACTATCAGGACATCCAGCCCAGTCAGAATCTGAATAAGCTATGAGAGAAGTCGAATTGCCCACAGGAAAGAAAAGGCCACGAGATGGTGTATGAAGAACATAGCGAAGAATGCGCCGAACAGCAACAAGATGGAGATGGCGAGGTTGTGTCATGAACTGACTAACCAGATTCACCGCATATGAGATATCAGGCCGAGTGATAGTCAAGTAGATCAGGCTGCCGACTAAACGGCGATACATTGTGGCATCAGGGAGAAGATCACCCGTATCTTGTGCGAGTTGAAGATTGGCCTCAACAGGTGTATCTACAGGAGTGGAGTTTTGAAGGCCAACCGTCTCAATAAGATCCATAGCATATTTGTGTTGATCTAGTATAAGACCTTTTTCTGACTGATGAACCTCAAGGCCTAAAAAATATGTGAGTGGCCCTAAGTCTTTCATATGAAAAGATTCATGTAAGGATGCCTGTAGATAGGTGATCATGTCAGAATCTGTCCCAGATATGATGATATCATCGACGTATACCAAGAGGACAGTAATCCCTTTTAAGGAACGATGAAGGAACATAGACGGATCAGAGGCACTTTGAGAGAACTGTAGAAGAAGGAGAGCATCTCTAAATTTCTCAAACCAAGCACGCGGAGCTTGCTTTAGACCATATAAAGATCGTCTTAAGCGTGCGCAATCTCCTACCGAAACACCCGTAATGCCTTGGGGAAGTCGCATATAGACTTCTTCCTTGATATCACCATGAAGAAATGCATTCTTGACGTCAAATTGGTAAAGAGGCCATGAGTGGGAAGCAGCAATGGCAAGAACAGTACGGATTGTTGTCATTTTTGCAACTGGAGCAAATGTTTCTTCATAGTCAATGCCATATTCTTGTCGGTTGCCCAGTGCGACTAACCGTGCTTTATATCGATCCAACGAGCCATCAGACTTAAGTTTGACTGAAAAAACCCATTTGCAGCCAATAGGTTTTGCAGATGAGGGACATGGAACAATATCCCAGGTATGATTCTCCTGTAATGCAGCTAATTCTTCGTGCATAGCTTTTTGCCAACAGTCATGCTTCACCGCCTGTGAGTAAGAAGAAGGAATAGCAATAGAGGAGAGTAGCATGCAAGGAGGTGTGAGTGAACCCATATTTTTCTGGAGGCTTAGAGAGACGGGTAGAGCGTCGAAGCTGAAGTGGAGATGGAGCATCATGTGATGAAACGTGGTCAAGATCAGGTGCCGGTGAGGGATCCGGAGGGGGAGGCAGTAGTGGAACATCCTTATAACGACGCCGTTCATAGACAAGGAGTGGAGAAGAGATTGGGTCAGAAAAATCTGGTAGATGAGAAAATGATGGTAAATCCGAGGAATGGTTAGGAAAAAAACTTTGATTTTCGAAAAATGTGACATTTCGAGAGATGCGAAGACGGTTGACCACAGGATCATAACAGAGATACCCCTTTTGGTGAGATGCGTAGCCAAGGAATGCACATTTGGCGGACTGAGCAGTTAATTTAGTACGTTCAGTCGAAGGAAGATGAACAAAACATACACAGCCAAAAATGCGCAGGTAGGTATAAGAAGGATCTTTACGAAAGAGACGAAAGTATGGTGTTTGATTTGTGAGGCGATAGGATGGTAAGCGATTGATCAGGTGAACTGCAGTGGCTAACGCTTCGGGCCAAAATCTTGCGGGAACTGATGATTCTAGGAGAAGAGAACGAACAGTATCGAGGAGATGTCTGTTTTTTGCGTTCTGCAACTCCGTTCTGTTGAGGAGTGTAAGGGCACGATCGCTGTGATAAAATCCCGTGTTTTTGCAAATAAGTTTGAAATTGATGGGACATATATTCCCCTCCGGAATCAGATCGGAGAATTTTAATGCGAGTAGAAAACTGATTTTCAACATACGCCATAAATTTTTGGAAAATATCAGACTTCAGATTTAGAGTGTAAGAAATAAACCCATGTGAATCTACTATGATCATCAATAAATGTGATAAAATATTTGAAATGTGTATGAGAAATTACAGGTGTAATCCCCCAGACGTCACTATGAATAATGTCAAAGCAATTTGAAGCCATAGTAGATTTGGAAGAAAATGGAAGGACTTTGCTTTTTCCAAGTTTGCAAACAGAACACTCATCAGAAATGTGACTAAAAGATGTTTTATTTTCATTAATACTACCAGTGTTCAACATCAAAGATAACAATTTTGAATGAGGATGGCCTAATCTATTGTGCCAGAGCCTCCAAACATCTTGAGGAGAAAAACAAGAAAAAGCAGAGATTTGTTTATTCTGAGAGGAAGGCATCACAAGAGGAAACAGGCGTCCACACTTAGGCCCCTTCGCGATCACCGTCCCCGACACTTGATCCTGCACAACCCAACCAGAGCGAGAAAAGGAAACATTACAATTATCATCAATCAGTTGTCCAACAGACAGAAGATTTGTAGTAAGATGAGGAGATAGAAAGACTTTTGTGAGAGGTAAAGAATGAATGATATCACCAGTAGCTGTAATAGGAAGCTTTTGACCATCAGCAGTATGGACTTGCAAATTCCCTTTGTATGGTTGTAGGTTAGAGAGATGAGTGGTGGAGGAGGTCATGTGATTGGAAGCTCCAGAATCAATAAACCATATGGAAGAAGAGGAATGTTGGTTACCTGATATGCCAAGTGCAGAAAAGGCATTGATGATCATTTGTTGAATAAGCTCAGGGGTGATCTGAGGAGCAGTAGTGGAGGCAGGTGGTGGCGAAGGCATGACTAATGCCGAAGAACTATCACTGGAAGTAATAGCATCAGCAGTGTTGATATGATATGCTCGTGGAGTGCGATTTTGTGGCCGCCGTTTGCATTCATTGATAACATGACCATTGGATTTGCAGTAATTACAAAACTTGGTCTTACACTGTGAGGCATAGTGTCCATAACTCTTACAGCCAAAGCAATGGATTTTGCTGAGATCTCTTGCAGGAGTTTGTCTTTTAGCAGCAGCATTAGTATGATGAATAATCCCTCCCGGACCATAAGAGACACCAGGAGTGTAACTGGTAGTGGCAGTGGCAGCATATGCTACATCAGGAGAGTTTCCGGAGGACTGTTGCTTCAGAACATGCTGAGTGAGCTGACTTTGTTCCTCTCGCAAGAGTTCATTAAGACACTCATTCAGGGATGGAGATGGAACTCTGCTCATCAGATTGGAACGAATGATCTCATATTCAGATCTTAATTTCATTAGGAACTGGTCTCTATGAGAAGTTGCCTGTAATTTTTGAATCTCAGAAAGAGCTGCCTCAGATACATTGAAGTATTTGATTTCATCATATTCTGCCCATAAATTGAGAAAACCCGTATAATAGTCCTGGATAGAAGAGGTGCCTTGGGAATACTGAGCAATCTCTAGTTCAAGTTGATATTGACGGGCAGAATTCCCTTGGTGATACACTTGTTTCAGATAATCCCACATCTCCTTGGAGGTTTTGTAAGGTTTGAGGTTCAGTATATATTGTGGTTCAACGGAACCAAGAATCCAGGTTTTTATCTTGGCATCCTTAGTATTCCAAGAGAGTATTTTTTTCTCATCTTCCTTAGGTCGTGGATCCCATCCTGAAACAAGTCCCCACATTTCCTTTCCTTCAAGATAGACTTGAAATTGATACGACCAGGAAGTATAATTCTTTCCATTAAATTGGATCAATTTAATTTCATGCTTTTCCATTTCAGTCAAACAGTATATCTATCAAACTGTGCAACAAAAACCTCACTGTTCTTCAATCAAACTGATGGATCAGATCACACACCAATCAGATCACAAATAATATGACTGATGGATTAGATCACACACTAATCATATAACAAATGATGGATCAGATCTCAAACAATCAGATCAAGTGGCGAGAACTTGTTCCCAGAATACAGAGAATGAACAGTGCACAAAAAGGATGCAAAACCAACCCAGACGACCCTGTCGTCAGTGTGTAATTCTACACGTGGGGCCCACCAAGTGATCTGTATACAGATCTGAAGATGAAGATGGGTGAGCAGCAGAATTCTGCACCTACTGGAAGTGGTCTCAGACAAAACGGATCCAAATCAAAGATTTTGGACGGCTGTGATGAAAAGAAATTGACAAAACAGATTTTCCACAAAAAATGGTAGATGGCCTACCTCAGATGGATGAAAAAATCTGAAAAAATTGCCAAAATAAAGAGCATAACTGGTCGACCAAGATGCTGGGAGCTGTTGATGAGGTTGGTGACGATCAGTGGTGGGCCACAGATGCCAGCAGACGATCAGCGTGGAAGAACCCTGCGAAACATATCCGTGATCTGTTCTGATGCCAAAAAAATATCGAAATATCTCCAGAAAGTCTAGAATATTCAGACAATTAGAGGGATTGTGATATCCTGATGTGATGGTGATGATCTGGGGTGGGCCACGAGAGATCACAGGATGATCTGGCGACTTCCACTGCTTGGAAGATGAAGAGAAAAAGTTCAGAGAGTCTCTCAGAGACTATGACAGCTTCCAATGTTTGGAAGATGGAGAAGAACACTCAGAAGTTTGGCTCTGATACCATGTCAGACCAAAGAGAGATGAAGACAGATGATAGTTTGTGAATTCGATGATCCCTTTGAGGGTCACGATCTTTCATTATATAGAGATAAAGTTTACAAGAATGTTTACAGTGATTGAGAGAATTAACTAAATTAAAGTAATCATAATCTAATTATAATCTAAATAACATCTAATCAAATCTCCTAATAAGGCATAAAATTAACTAAATTAAAGTAATCATAATCTAATCAAATCTCCTAATAAGGCATAAAATCAATTACATATCTGTACAAGAGATACTTGTTTTGACCCACAAGTTGGGCTCAATTTGTCATGGGCTGAGACCCACTGAACTAGGCCCATTGGCCTAGTTGACACTGATTTACATATAATGGCACAAAAAATAGATACAGCAAAGTTATCAAAGCAATCCTGTTAGGAATGAAAAAGAGTCTGCATTTACAAACAACTGGGTCCCCATCTTCCTCACAAAACCATATAGTTAAGATAATCAATAAGCAAGATATAGTTTCATAACATATAGCTAAATTTGGGCTCCCAAGAAAAATTCCAAATATTACAATTTTTATTTCTTATAGTCCCAGCAAGGCATATGCACTAAATTCAAATATATATATATATTTGTAGAACTTATGTTCTTGCAAACAATTACTTGAGTCTCTTAGGATCAGTACTAGCTAATTCTGTTTTCATTTAGAGGGTGAAGAACTAGGATGTTGATTTAATGAAAAGGCTGAAAGCATTCAGGAAACATAAAGATATCAAGGTTCAATAGTGCAAGTTACCAGTAGTTCCTGATGAGAAAAGGATGTTTGTGGGTACTTCTATAGATTGATCTACTGCAGTATAATCAATAGCTCTGCAATTTTGACAACTAAGACACGATTAGAACTCCCAGCATCAGTGCCACACAAGCCTAACAAAGTCTCAAATCAAGAAGCAACATATTCATCTAAAATTGGACAATATGACTAGCAGGAAAAATATAAGCCTAGCAGCAAAAGACAGCCTCAGAGAACTAAATATATCATGTCAAGCACAGCATCATAATCTTCCCAGAAACATAGCATTCCTAGGAGATTCGCATTTTTACGATTCAGCAGCATATATGCCTCGGTCTTGGTTATTCTCCAGAAGATTTACTGCTACGTACCAGTGTAGCAGTAGCAAGGACCATTAACAGTCGACAGACAGGCTATCTCCCATTTTCAGTTTTGAGACAAATACCACTTATTTTTTTCCTTTTCTTTAAAGATTATTGGAAAGATTTTAAAGAAAGGAGTACAGCAAAGAGAAAGGAATTATACTAAAGGGAGCAATATCCTAAAATAACCTTTGGTTCAGCAACGCCCTCTCTAGCGAGTGTCACATTTATGTTGGCCTTGGTATAATAATGCTTAAAAACCAACGCAAAAGGGAAAAAGATTTTCCTAATTTTCTCTACCCAATTAAACAATCTCAAAGGTGGATACTATGGTGAAGCCCAAACTAAGTTCACCCAAAAAGCCCTGGCCTTAAAACAGCTTTTTGCTTACACGAAAGAAGCAATTCTTTGCAACCCACCAATAGAGCATTTTGAGCAGACTGCATGGGAATCACAAATAGCAATAGGGCCCGAGTAAGAAGCAAATATAGCCCAAAATTCATCGTGGACAATGGCTCCAAAACCACAAACTATGGGATCCCCATTGAACTCCAGATTATCAGGTTTTTTCCCATATCTTGCATTTCGTTTCTTCCTACTGCCAGGCTAAACTAGGAAATGATTTCTTAATAATCCTAGATGGATTTCATTTTCCATTTAGTATTGAGAGGAGAAACTAAGACGAGATAAAAATAGGTTGAATGGAGTGCCCTTCTTCCTAGTGGGTGCTCCCTTTTGTGTACACTGTCAATCAATTTACAATCCCTTAATTGGGGAATTATGATCATCCAAACTAGGAAAATATAGTCGGTCCCTATTTAATGTAATTAACTGGATCTTGTGTTATTTACACAATAATGTACAATTTGGTGATATGAGGGACACCATCCGAAGATGATGACAAAGGATAGTGGTTGTGACGAGATCGAACGAGACTGATGAAAACAATGAGGGAGGTGCTCTCTAGAGTTCGCGGTTGGGTTCTATGATCTCTCAATCTTCAACGATGACAGTGGAGAGCCGAGCAATGGTGATGGCGACCAAGGATTAAAATAACAGTTGCGACGGGGCGTAGCCGCCGGCAGCCAAAATGCTACGTAGCTGGCGATACGTAGCAGTAGCAGCACAATTCGAAAAAAGTGCTAATTTTTTTTAAAAAATATCCAAAAAGTCCAGAATATTGGAAAATGTTAGAATTTAAGGTTTTTATTTAATAATAACTAATATAAGGGGGCGTAGCGGTCCCCTCATTGCAAGGTATCCTACATCGTTGTATGATTATGAAATAATGATATTAGACTGTAATTTGGCTATGGCCATTTTTCCTATTAGATTAAATTTTTGTTGGGCCCTATTTCCTATTAGAGTGAAATTTGGCTGTGGCCTATTTCTAGTTAGTGTGAAACTTAGTTGGGTTCTCTTTTCCATTAGTGTGAAAGTTGGCTATGGCCCTATTTCTAATCAGTGTGAAATTTGGTTGGGTTTAGTGCGAAAGTTGGCTATGGCCCTATTTCCAATTAGAGTGAAACTTGATTGGGCATTATTTTCAATTAGAGTGAAATTTAGTTAAGGCCCTCATTGAAATTTCAATTAAGATTCGACTAAGGCATGACCATTTTTATTTTAATACTTGGGCCTCATTGTGGAGCCTATCAATGGTTAAGGGATGCAAACTTTTTTTTGAAAGAGAGAGCAAGTTAATTAGGTGGGCCCACCACCGCAACGGCCACACGTTACTCTAAAGTAAAAGAAAAGAGGAACGAAAGGCATTTGCTACCCTAATTTTTCATCCGGACAGAATGATTGAGAGAAGCTTATGAAGAGGGAAAGGAAAAGAGGTAGGAGGAGAAGAAGAACGGGGAAAGGAGGAAGATCAGCTGCTGCCTAGTGCGATGCTTCTACTGCCTATTGCAGTGCTGGGGACTGGGGTGCAGCTGGCTGCTGCTACCTCCGGATACGGTTATCAGCTCCACAACCACCTCCTCCTTTTTCCCATTTTTTCTTCTTCTTCTCCCACAGTCAAACAAATGAAGTGAGATCCGGGTAGTTTTTTTCCCTTCCTCTTACGTTTTGTAGCTTATAGCGGCCACCGATACATATATGTTCGGTGCATATCGGCCACTACGTAGATATTTTGATCCATGATGGCGACAAGACATCGATGATAGGAGGCGGATAGGTAGGTGCCCTTCGCTCGTTCTCTCTCCGCTCCTCTCTTATTCTCGCTTCCCTTTTTTTCTCATGTTGGGGTTGGGGTTACAAAGATAGAGAAGGTGGTCAAGAAACTAATAGGGACTTTATGGTCGGCAGTGAGGTTAGGTGAGTGGGTGGGTGGGGGGTGTAATCAGATCAAGATAGAGAAGGGGGATATGGGATTTATGAGAAGGTTTTGGTATTTTGGGTTTCGTTTCAGTTTGATTGCGGGACTGCATGGTTCAAAATAGTGGCCGCTACATTGCGTAGTGGCTGCATTATCGGTCATAGCGGTCGAGTCCACTACGCTACTTTGAAAATAGCAGAGCTATGTCTAAAACCTATTTGAGCCAAGCAGTTTAAATTTAAAATCATGTTTTTCCTATTTCTTTTCCTTGATAGCCCTTCCTAAAGTTGTCTCTACCCTTATATGATTTCAAATCACTACAAAAACATAAGATTGGTTGCTATACAGGATTCGAATTTTTTTTACCACTTAAAAAATTCACACCGCTATGTATCCCCGCAACCGCTATGTATCGTCCGCTACGTAGCATTTTGGCCACTGGCCGTTACACACCCACAACAACCGTTATTTTGATCCTTGCAGGACTGGCATGTTGGATTTTTTTTTTTTTTTTTTTTTTTTTTTTTTTTTTTTTTTTTGGCTAGAAGGGTGAATGGGATTTGCAAATGGGTTCCACCGCAAGGGTTGAAGAGATTGGGGCAGTGGTAGGGTTCTAATTTGGGTTTGGAAAATTGGAGCTTTCGGGATTAAAGTTCGGATTTGGGTTAGGATCTTAAATTCAGTTTGGGGAAGTTGGTGATATTGGGTTAGGGTTTTTGGATTTGTGATGTGGCAACGGATTTGGGATTCGATATGGGGGTTTGGCAAGGTATAATGGAGTTCGGTGGAGTGGGATCGTTGGTGGTGGGGCTACGGAAAGAGGCAATGGAACGGTGATCGTGTACACGAACTATAACACGAGGGAGATGATGAATCACTTCGATCGAAAATAAAAACCAATGCGGATATTCGCTCTGATGCCAAATGATGCAGGCCCAGGGAATAGGGCTCGCGTGGAAGTGTCGAAGCAAGCGTCCACAAACATTATAACACGTCTCTGCAAAGACTTCTTGCAAGGACGCACATCAAAGGATAAAATCTACTCAATTCAATTAATTATTAGAGTCTGAGATTTTCATCTCTACAATGCAATATAAATAAGAAAAATAAAACTTAGTGGCTAAGAAACCTAATCCAACTAGGAAACAGGTGCCAAGTTAGAAACTATCCTACTTGCAACTCTTTGAATAAAATTAGAAATCCAACGACAATTCATTAGGAAAATAAAAAAAGCTAACTATTTTGGGTGGTCCCACACACGGGTTCATCCGTTCTACATCAATTACTAATAGATTGTAATCACCCAACTCTTGGGTCAAACTTGATGTATATAAACATACAAAGATCTAAATAAAGAGGATGAAGCCACACAATGAGATTACCCAACTCCAATCCAAATAGTACCTTGTGATTGTGTCGACGATGGTAAGATCCTCATATGGATAACCTTCAATGGTGCAAGGATATTATTATGAATGGTCACTGCATTTGTTTGGCCAACATGAAATCTATGGACCGTTTATTGCTAATTGTAAGGTGGCTTTAAGTTTCCAGTAATCGATGCCATTGTTTTAAAAATCGAAATCGTATCGCAAATCCTTTGATGGGATGAATCGAATCATATCATAAATTAAATCATTACGAGAATCGTATTGGCGGGGCCCCGGATCCGCGATCAAGCAGTAGATCAATCTTTGAGGGATTGATCGAATCCAATGAGGGATTCCAGCCACTAGGGCACAATCACAACCATCAAACACACCATAATTGAAGATAACTCAAGAAAATCTCTAATTAATTGGAATAAGAATTGCATTACAATTGTAATATCCTGAGTACTTGGGCCCAGGATTGGTCTGGCCCAGGTAGTATCTTAGTCATAGTCTGACCCAAGTTTTAATGGAAGTAGAAGTCTTAGATTTTTAATAAACTTGCATTCCACGTGAGAGAGAGAGATTGGGAAAGAAGAGAGTTGTAAAACAACTCTAAATGGAAAGTTTGAAAGTGATTGGAATTCCCATCTTTCCCTTTATATATGAGAACCAACGACCCTTTGTGATATAATTTTATTCATTGAAGAAGAGTCTGAGAATCTTGTGGATTGCAAATTAGGAGAAGAAGGAGAAAGCTGTTGATGTCAAAGGAGACAATTGTGTATCAAAGGTGAGTGAATCTTCTTAATTACTCGTTAATGATGTTCCAGACGATTGGAAATTTTGAATTAAAACTATGTATTAAGGTGAATTCTATGTTTTTGTCAATGGAAGTAGGTTATATGTCTATTGGGATGATATGAATGACAGTAGGATGCAAATACAGGGAAATCCATCAAACAGGAAGTCGTTTGATGGAATTCTGAAGCCTGTCGTCACTAACACAGTTTGTAGTCTAAGGATTGTGGGACCCACTCTATGATCTGATCTAAGATCAAGACCCCACATCCTAAAGGGGACGCATGGTCGACCATAGTGGAGTTGGACAACTGATATTTGAATCGGTGGGACACACAGATCAATGCACTCAAAGAATTTCAGGCGTGAAAATCCCAGAAATCACTGTACATGTCGTTTGTAGTTGTGGGACCCACCTATTGATCAGATCAAGGATCAAGATCACACATCTGTTCAAGGATACCTAGTCGACCATGGTGTAGTTGGCTGATCATGGATTTGGATAGTGGGACCCACTGTACAGTGAACTCCCTATGATCACAGGCGTGAATAGCTGTATATCATGTTTTGATGTTTGTGGACCCCAGTGAATGATCCTATGATGAATCAGAACAGTTGGAATGATGCAATAGCCTTGGTCGACCATTGTGTAGATGGACATCTGATGTTTGGATCAGTGGGACCCACTGATCAATGGAATAAAAAATAGTCAGGCGTGACTTTGGGTAAAACTTAGCAGATGTCGGATTTGATTTGTGGAACCCAAGATATGTTTGATGATGGATCAGAACCAATGAGTAGAAGAATAAACCTTGGACGACCATGACCTAGAGGTCTGATCATGGTTTAGCCAAGTGGGACCCACTGGATTTTGCCAAGGGGTTCAGACGTGAACTACTCCTTGATGTTGTTCTGTGCAGGAAGATAAAAGGAAGTCTATTTATGGAAATAGACTTGAAATATGTGTAAAATTAATTAATTAAATTCCTTACTTAAGTGAAATTAAGTTTTGTGATCAATGTTTAATCAACTATGATTAATTAAATATACTGTGATTAATTATTATGATGCAAAGTTGTATTACATATAATGTGGGCCCACCATATCACTCTATACCAATTTTGATACGAAGTGGGGGCACCAACTAGTGAAGTATGTATGGGTCGGGTCCACACTACTACTGTGTAAATCATTAATTAATATTTGATTATGAGATATTGTGCACTGGGTCCAGATTTGGGATATTGGACTTGTGTCCGGATGATGGATGGCTTCGGGCCATGATGGCCGTTATAGCGGCAGGGTCCTTAATGGACGTGATGAGCCACTTTGATGGCTGGTCCTTGGTGGACGTGTCTGATGAGACAGGGTCATGGTGACCTGTATACATGTATACGATAAGGCCTTTGAGGCGTGGTGATGTGCATGGGCACGAATTATGCGTGAAAGAATCTAAATAATATTTAATTATTGATTTGGACTTGTTAAATCATGTGATGTTATATTTTATGTGATTTGTGTAATTAGGAATATTCATTCACCAGTAATACTGATGTTGTGTTACCCCCTTCAGGTAATCAAGCTGCGGGCGGGACAGAGCGGAACGATGATCAGCACGTGAATTTCAATATGCGTGGCTGACAAGAGTGCACGAGAAAAGATAATTTAGTAGATAAAGGGATTAGCCTGGTTTAGGGATATTATTTGATGTTTTAATACATTATTGATGCAGACCGAACATAGTAAAGTTTGAGTAGTTACAACTATTTGATTAAATGAAATTATTATTTGATTTTAAATGCCAAATGCTTATGTGAATTATTTGACTAATATCTGGTAAATATTACCCAAGTTATCACGATCCAGAGATCTGACAGGGCCCCAGGATTTGGGTCGTGACAACAATCAGGCCTAACATCCTTATATAGAGGAGTCGGCTTGATCCCTAAGAAGCAATATTTCCTAATATCTAAATAAGCCTGAACAAAATAGGAAACTAACTAATATTAATCATACTCAAATAATACTCCTAAATAAAGGGATGTCCCGTTGGGCCTATAGGCTGAACCCAATGGGTTGACTAACCTATTGTTTGTTCTACATCAATATGATTTTTACTTTCTTATAAGAAATAATTAACTTTTTCAAAAATGTAGGTTTTCATAATCCATCCATAGTAGCATAAATCATCATCATCGTCATCAAAGCCTTGTCCCAACTATGTTGGAGTCAGCTACACAAATTATGTTTCTCCATTCCGATCTATCTAGAGCTAAATTCTCAGATAAGTTAGACTTCTTCATATCTATTTTTTACCACCTCCATCCACGTCCTCTTTGGCCTACCCCTTCCCTTGGTGGGCAATCAACCTTTATTGCCAAAATTTTCCTTACCGGCGCCATTGCAGGCCTACGTTGGACATGCCCAAACCATCTCAAACGGTTTCTCTAATTTTATCCACTATTGTTGTTACCCCTAAATGCTCTCGAAAGCATTCATTTCTAATTCTATGCTTCCTAGTTTTACCATACATCTACCTTAACATTCTCATCTCTGCTACATCCATTTTGTGCATATGTTCCTTCTTGATTGGCCAAAATTTTCCTCCATTGGTCATAACTGGTCTAATCGTTGTCTAATAAGACTTTCCCTTCAATCTTGTTGCAATTCATCGGTTACAAAGCACTCCAGAAGCAAGTCTCAACTTCAACCATCCCGCTTTTATCCTATGTTCCACATCTTCATCAATCTCCCCATCCTTACCAACTATAGAGCCAAGGTAACGAAAAGAATCAATTTGTGGTATCTCATGGTCTTCAAGTAGTTTCAGCTCTTTATATGTGCCCATTGAAGTTACAATCCATATATTTGGGCTTTGTATGGCTTATTTTAAAGCCTTTGGATTCTAAAGCCTCTTGCCATCTCAAGTTTTGCATTTACACCATCTCTTGATTCATATGATACCATCATATGAACAACATCATTGACATATACCAATATATTATAAATGATACCTGTAAATAGTTCAATATCTTTAAAACGACTCTTTTTTTTTTCTTTTAGTCAAAAAATGAAAAAAAAATCCAAATCATCAATCTTACATGTTTGGATGTCTCGGAAGTGGAAGCAATGAGGTAGGGTTGCAAGAGGGTCAATGTTTGAATCTTCACAACATTCTACTAGAGGGAGATTCACTTTACACCATTAGATGGGTATTTGGCTTGTGCAATCCTCTAGGGACATTCGTCGATGTTGTGGAGGTCTTTGACTTGAGCAAAGCTTTGGAGGATCTTTCCACTAGATAAAGAGGCGTGCAAATGGGGTGGTTAATCTATTGGCAAAGTCTGACTATTGATGAGGATGAATCTCTTCTTTCTCTTCTTTAGATTTTCGTTTCCCTTTTTTTTCTTGGAGGTCAATTAGGCAGCTTCTCATTATATTTCTCTTCTACAGATAAAGCTACCTTTAATAAAATTATTTACCCTTCAAAAAAATAGTCAGTTCATCACTATGTTAAAAATACATACATAAATAAATAATGATTCTTTCTATGTTAGAATTTATGATGTCACCTTAACACGGTTTTCTACACATTAAAAGCCTTTGTATTAGTAAATATCCTTAATTATTTATGAACTTAAGAGAAAGCAAGCAGGAAAGTAAGATCTGGACATGTTTAGAATGATAGTGAATGGAAATCACTTTACATGCAAATAGAAAAGGACAGAGGAAAGAAATCATACAGATATAAGTGCGTACTTTAAATGTTTGACTCTTTCCAGAAAGGAATGCCAAGTTATGTCACAGTCACGCAACTCCACAGTGCTGTTGGAACCTGTAGCAGGCGCTACAATGGCCAAAGGTGCATGGGCATCAACAACACGCCTGCAACAAACATGCTATGCTATGAGAATACCTACATTCCATAGAGTAATTTTTGTTTAATGGTAGAAAGAACTTCACCTATACAAGTGCAGGCTTTTGCCACCACGGAGAATAAAATCCTAGGAAAACAACATTTAAGCAGATGAAATGTTAGTAAATGTGGTACAAAAATAGAACTTGATTAAAATAGTCCAAATGTATGAATCAAACGAAGTACCTAGCATCTATGAAGCAATTTAAAAAAAGAAAAAAGAATCTGCTTTGAGGGGAACGTAAAAAAAAAAAAAAAAAGAAACAAAACAAAAATATTCAATGTACAACCGACATACAAGAAGATGAGAACATAATCTAAACATAAAATGAACTGTGGAAATGATAATTTTAAGACACCAACCACTAATTAGTGCATTTAGAGTTAATTAATTGTGTTGTTAGCTTATTAAGGGGGTTTAGAAGTTAACTAACTTAGTTTGAGGGATAGAACAGATTTTGAATAGCTTTAGGGTGTGCCAAAAACCGTATCCCCCATCTTTCATCATCTTCCCCTGCCCGTCCCGCATCGATCCGTCGCCTGCATCGGGGATGGCTTCAGACCTCACGCCTAACTTGAATAGGCCTCACGCCATACATTTCGCAAGAAAGGGTAGAGATAGCAGACAACAGTCCAAATTTTCTTATTTTCATCAGTCATTAATTGAGAAGCCAAAAGGCTTTACAATGACAATATAGGAAAATGAGAAAACCTAGAAATAATCTGGACCATCCAACACATCGATGGCCAGGATTAAAACATCCAATCTACTTAAAACTTCAACAACAAAATAAAAATAACTCTAAGTAGACTAAAGATAGGCTGGGCCCAAAGGTGGGTTGACCCATGGAGACCATGGAGCTGCCCTGCAAGGCTGCAACCCCCAAGATCCTATTATGGAAGAAGAAGGGAAGGTGATATTGGGAAAATAAATTCTTGGTTTGCAAATTCTGTTGATCCCACCATCAGATTCCAACTTGCATAATTTGCTCAACTAAAAGATGCTTAGGTTATCTGGCCCATCTATATGTTCAAACCAACTCTACTAAGCACTATCAGTTGGAAAGGAAGACCAAAAATGCTCAAAAGGTGATAATTCTACACATCCTCCTACTTGAAAATGACAACTCTATGGGACCAGTTGTCATTTATGGAGCCCTAGTTTGTCTGTATCACTGACTCGGCTACTTTTGAGACTTGTCGTCAAGGAACCAGACTTGTCCAGTTCTTGATAATGATGGCACTGCATCATGAATATGAGAATATTGAGAGTAAGCTTTTGCACCAGTCCCCTCTCCCCTCAGTAGATATAGCATTGTCTGAACTGCCATTAGAGGAGCAAACACAGTCTTCTCTTGCCACAAAGCGAACGGCAGATGTGGACCATGTACTTGTTTCTGCCTCACCAACCACATAGACTAGGCTTCTTGGTCCACCTCGTGAATAGGTTGGACCAGACCGACATCGGCAATCACTGCAAAAACAGATGACACTGGGAGGATTGCCATCTTCTCTCAAAAGGTCCACCTCAGCAACCAGTTCATTCTCCGCTTCGTCCACACATGAAGACTCTGCATACAGCCATTTCAAATACTATAAATGCTCGTCTCTTTTGATCTCACTATTAGGTGCAGACTAGCATTGTTGAGCAGCTCCAGCAGATGATGCTCTCTTCTGGCACTGGGTCTTCAGCTTCCTAGTCTTCAGTAGCCTTGCCATCGATTGCCCTCTTCTCTCCCACAGGTAACAAAGCTATCCCTTGGATATTTGTGTGAAGGACTGAAATGTGAGAGACTGAAATGAATAGTGATCGATCCCTTTTAGGGTCGTTTGTATCTCATATAAATAGGGACTGAAAATCCCTGATTACAATCAATCAATCCTGATTACAATCAATTAAGCAAATCTACACTAATCTAGATCCTAATAATTAGCTAACTAATATAGTATGTACATGAGGCTGTGACTAATGATAAGAACAAACGATGGGCCTAAATGGGCCTGCGAGATTGGGCTTGGAGCAGCTTCATTAACACCCCCCCTCAAATTGATGCCGATGAGTCAACCAGCATCAATTTGTCTGTTAAGAATTGATGACGTGGTCGAGGAAGTGCTTTGGTGAAAATATCAGCAGTCTGGAGACTGGAGGAGATGAACGGAAGGGAAATAACATTGCGAAGATATTCATCTCTGATAAAATGGCAAGCAACCTCGATGTGTTTAGTGCGCTCATGAAAAACTGGATTCTCAGTAATCCGAATGGCACTGGTGTTATCCGCATGTAACGGTGTAGGAGATTTCTGTGAGAAGCCAAGTTCCTCAAGGAGACCTCGAAGCCATATAATCTCTGAGCATGCGGCAGACATGGCACGATATTCTGCCTCAGTTGATGATTTTGAAACTCTGTCCTGTTTCTTCACTTTCCAGGAAATAAGAGCATCACCTAAGAACATGCACCAACCTGTGGTGGACCGACGAGTATCAGGACAACCTGCCCAATCAGCATCAGAATAGGCAGTCAATGTCATCTTAGAGCCAACAGGAAAGAACAAGCCTCTATGAGAAGTGCCAAGAAGATAACGAATAATGCGCCGAACTGCTGCCAGATGTAGATGATGAGGCTTTGTCATATACTGACTCATTAAGTTGACTGCATAACTGATGTCAGGACGAGTAGTAGTCAAATAGATAAGACTACCGACAAGCTGGCGAAAATATGTCGGATCGGACAGGGGATCACCACTGTCACTATGGAGTTTGAGATTCAGTTCCAGAGGAGTATCCACAGGGGTGGAGTTTGACAGGCCTGCGGATTCAATCAAATCCATGGTATACTTATGTTGATGTAAAATCAACCCTTTCTCGGAGTGATGAACTTCCAATCCCAAAAAGTATTGCAGAGGGCCCAGATCCTTCATATGAAAAGATTGATGCAACGAAAATTGGAGATCTTGAATCGTTGCTGTATCTGTCCCAGTGATGATGATATCGTCTACATAGACGAGAAGAATGGTGATTCCTGTTGATGCGTGATGCAAAAACAACGATGGATCATAAGGACTCTGCTGAAACTGTAGCTTGAGTAACGCATCTTTGAATTTGTCAAACCATGCTCGTGGTGCTTGTTTTAGCCCATACAACGATCGTTTCAGAAGAGCAACTTGATTTTCTGATGATTTTGTGATACCTTGAGGCAAACGCATGTAAACTTCTTCCTTAAGATCACCATGAAGGAATGCGTTTTTCACATCAAATTGAAAAAGAGGCCATGATTGAGATGCAGCTATAGCAAGGATGGTACGAACAGTAGTCATTTTTGCGACAGGCGCAAAAGTCTCTTCGTAGTCAATGCCATATTCCTGTCGGTTGCCAAGGGCCACAAGCCTAGCTTTATATCTATCCAAAGTGCCATCTGCCTTTAACTTAATAGAGTAAACCCATTACTCCCAATAGGTTTAACCGAAGCTGGACAGGGAACAGTCACCCAGGTTTGATTCTGCTGTAGAGCACCAAGTTCTTCTTCCATAGCCTGTCTCCAGCACTCTTGTTTTGCTGCTTGTGAATAAGAAGTAGAAATGGATACAGAAGATAAAGTAGCAAAATATGAAGAATGAGAGAAGCCGTATCGATCTGGTGGACGAGAGATACGAGCAGGAACGACGAATAGCAAGTTGAGGCGAAGATGATGCTGGATCAGGATTCTGGACTGGTTCTTGCAAAGGAGGCAAAGTAGTGGCATTTGTTCTTTGTCGACGAGTATACACCTTGTCCGGATGAAAACGCAAAGGTGGAAGGAGACAATCATCAGCAAAGGATGGTACTTTAGAAAAGGAAATTTTTGGAGACGAATCAGGATAAGCCTGAAAGAAATACTGATGTTCAAAAAAAACAACATTCCTTGAAATGCGAAGACGCTTGGAAGTGGGGTCATAACAAACAAAACCTTTTTGGTGGGAAGCATAACCAAGGAATGCACATTTTACAGATTGAGCGGATAACTTGGAACGTTCGTGTGGGGGAAGATGAACAAAACAAACACAACCAAAAGTGTGAAAAGATGTGTATTGTGGTGCAGTTTTGAAAAGACGAAAATATGGAGATGTGTTTTGAAGTTTTGGAGAAGGAAGTCCGGTTGATGATATGAGTAGCAGTGGTTAAAGCTTCTGACCAAAATCTGGGTTGAACGGAGGATTCTAATAATAAACATCTGACCATGTCTAGAAGATGACGATTTTTTCCGTTCTGCCACACCATTCTGTTGGGGAGTATATGGACAAGTCCGTTGGGAGATAATCCCTGTCTTGTAAAAATTCCTGAAATTGTTTGGACACATATTCCCCCCCTGAGTCGGTTCGAAGAACCTTAATACAAGTTGAAAATTGATTTTGAACATAATTCAAGAATTTTTTAAATACATCAAAAACTTCAGATTTGGCATGTAGAAAATAAATCCATGTAACCGGCTATAATCATCAATGAAAGTTACGAAATACTTATACTGTGAATGAGAAATAATTGGTGCAACACCCCAAACATCACTATGTATTAAATCAAAACTTGGGTAGCAGAAGAGATATGTAAAGGAAAAGGCAAAGTTTTGCTTTTACCCCAGCTTACAAGTGTTGCAATCAAAAACAACATCTGATGATAAAAATTTCATTTTATTAATATGACCAGAGTTTAACAAAGATAACAAGATGGTTGAATTGGGATGGCCTAATCTATTGTGCCACAACTGCACATTATTCCTAGAAACAACTGATAAAGCAAACAAGGACATATCTGGAGTCGGTGTTACTATGTGAAGAGGAAACAAACGCCCACACTTAGGCCCCTTCACTATTACCTTCCCCGTCTCCTGATCCTGCACCACACAACCAGAGGAGGAAAAACAGACATTGCAGTTATTATCAACCAATTGACCAACAGAAATTAAGTTGGTAGATAGATTTTTGGAACAAAGGACATCATGTAAAGGTAGAGAATGAGAGATATCACCAACAGATGTAATAGGTATAATGGTTCCATTAGCAGCATGGACTTTAATCTGGCCATCATATGGTTTAATTGTGGAGAAATTTTTGGAGGATGATGTCATATGATTAGAGGCACCAGAATCAAAATACCAGTGAGAAGGAGATTGATGTTTACCGGATATACCAAGAGTGGACAATGCCTGGAAAATCATCTGTTGGATCATTTCAGGAGAGACTGGAGCAACAGAAGCAGGTGCTGAAGAAGATGCGGAAGATGAATCAATGGTTCCAGTAGCAGTAATCGCCTGGTAAGCTTTCGGATTTCTGTTTTGAGGACGTTTGCGGCATTCATTGATCGAATGTCCAGATGCCTTGCAGTAATTGCAGATCCGCTGCTTGCACTGATTTGCAAAATGGCCGAAAGTTTGACACTTGAAGCACTGTACTTTACTCAGATCTCTGTTCGGCTGTTTCCCCTTGGAAGAATGACCAACACTGACAGAGGAGGTTGGTGATTTAAAAGTGGGTACATTGTAAGCAACCTCCATAGTACCTGGACTAACCTGCTGATGCACCTCAGATTGCGTCAATTGTCGCTGTTCCTCTCGCAATAATTCATGAAGACAGTCATCCAGAGAAGGAGAAGGGACCCTACTCATGAGATTGGATCTGACCGATTCATATTGAGATCTTAATTTCATGAGAAATTGATCCCGATGACTAGTTGCGAGTATATTCAGCAATTCTGGAAGAACTTGTGCGGAGACATCTGCATATTTGATTTCATCTAATTCTGCCCATAAATTCTGGAAACCAGAATAATATTCTTGAATTGAGGAAGTGCCTTGCATATAGTTTGCGATTTCAAACTCCAAATGATACTGGCGTGCAGAATTCCCCTGATGATATATTTTCTTTAGATAGTTCCACATATCCTGGGCTGTTTTGTAAGGTTTCAAATTCATGAAAAACTGAGGTTCCATGGACCCAAGAATCCAAGTTTTGATTTTAGCATCTTTCGTGTTCCAGGACACAATTTTCTTTTCATCCTCTGTTGGTTTGGGATCAGTCCCAGAGATATGGCCCCATAATTCTTTACCTTCGAGGTAAAGTTCGAATTGGAAAGACCAGGATGGATAATTGGTACCATTAAACTTGATTAAATGAATTTCAGATTTCTCCATTTGTAACAACCAGCAGCAAAAGATCAAGCCAAGATCTGAGATCTGGATGACCACGTGGGACCCACAGAGATTGACAACCAGTCACAATAATTGCAGAAGGAAGAAACACAGCCAGCCAAACAGTCAGCCAAACAGCAAAGAGCAGCACAACAGATCAATAGTAGCACTGCCAGCGAAACAGTCAACCAGCAACCAAAAAAAAAACTCCACACGTCCACAGTCGTTAGTGGAAAAAACTCCACGTGGGCCCCAGATGATGATCAGAAATCTGATCAGATAGTGAGGATAAAAGGACAACCAAAATACGACACTAGTGGAAGAAGATCCACTCCAATTGGATCAAAATCCACAATATTGGACGGCCGTGATGAAATCTTCTTGATATAACATAAATATCACATAAAATTATAGATGGCCTACCTCTGATGAGCCATAAATCTTGAAAAAATGATCATAAAACAGAAGAGCACCAGACGACCAAGATGGGTGATTCCGCTGATATGGTGATTATGATCACAGGTGGGCCACTTCTGAATCTGAGTTGATCCGGCCTACTTCTGGATGATCAGAGTGAAATAGGAAGCTCTGAAAAGCTTCCAGATCCTGGAAGATGACCAACAGCAGCTGATGATGATGATCACTTGTGGGCCACTCCTGATCTGATATGATCAGGGATGATCAAAGAAGATCAATAGCTTCCAATGCTTGGAAGATGACTAAGAGATGATCACAGATGATTAACCTCGCTTTGATGGCTCTGATACCATGTGAAGGACTGAAATGTGAGAGACTGAAATGAATAGTGATCGATCCCTTTTAGGGTCGTTTGTATCTCATATAAATAGGGACTGAAAATCCCTGATTACAATCAATCAATCCTGATTACAATCAATTAAGCAAATCTACACTAATCTAGATCCTAATAATTAGCTAACTAATATAGTATGTACATGAGGCTGTGACTAATGATAAGAACAAACGATGGGCCTAAATGGGCCTGCGAGATTGGGCTTGGAGCAGCTTCATTAACAATTTGACCCTAGTGCCTCTAGTCATGTGACCTCTGATGCTTCACTTCTTACTCACACCTACTCACCCTCATCTTCCAGTTTCATTTATGTCGTCAGCGGTCGGTTTGCTTTCTGTTTTCTCAGTTCTTTTCATTCCCAATTTATCAATGAATCTTTTCTCGGTAAGCCAACTTGCTCACAATGGATATGTGACTGTATTTTATTAGTTTACTCCACTTTCCTCATCCATCTGCTGTTGCAATTTTTGCTGCCTTTATTGCATCTTTGGCATTCTAGATTAGGCCATCTGTTTGTTACTTGTTTCAAACAGTTAATTTCTTCAAATACTAAGGGAAATGTAGCTTCTGAGGATTTTTCTAATTGTTTAAGTAGTCGTGTTTCCAAACCTTTTTCTTTACCCGTTCATATAGAATCACTAGTCACACTAAACGTGCTTTGATTTGGTGGACTCTTACTGCCTCCCAACCCACCAAAGGAGGCTCTGCTTATTATGTTCAGTTTATTGATGATTATACCCAATATACATGGATATAGTTAATGAAACATAAACATGAATTAATGGACATATATGTTTCATTAGCTCGCATGATTGATACTAAGTTTTCTACCAAAATTAAAACTTTTCAGGTTTTGACTCTGGCAGTGAATACCTCTATACTCAGTTTCGCAACTCTTTCTCTCACCAGGGAACTATTCCTCGGCATTCATGTCCTTATACCAATGAACATAATGGCGTTGCTACACACAAACATAATTACCTCCTAGATACCATTCGCAGGATTCCTCATTCTTCTAATCTCCCTCTCCTTTTAGTAAGAAGCCCTTCTCATAGCCACCTACCTAATTAAATCATTATCCCTCCTACCTAATTAAATCATAATCCCTCCTCTGTTCTATCTGGCTGCACCCCCTTTGAAGCACTCTTATATAATAAACCAGGCTATTTTATCCTATGACCTTTTGGGCATACATGTTTTGTTCTTCTTTCTCCTAGAAAACGTTTTAAACTTCCTCCCAAATCCACCATTTGTTTCTTCCATGGCTATGATATTGAACATAAACGGTTTCCTTGTTTTTATCCTAAATCCAATCATCTTTATATCTCCTACCATGTCACCTTCCTCGAAAACATTCAGTTCTATTCTCTACACGTTATATCTCCTTCTCCTCACTCATATTCTCCTGATCCATTTCCTGATTTATTCCGAGTCTAGTCCTTCCCCTCTATCCTCTGTTCTTCCTCTTCATGTTTTTAAACATTGACCGCGTGAGCCAACCACTGAGCCGCCTGCCTTATTACCCGAGCCTATTGCCTTGTCTTATGAGACGACTCGCAGGTAACCTCTTTGAAATTGCAAAGCTGTTGATCGTTATGGCTTTACTGCTTTTCACCATTTTTGTCAAACCTACAAATAGTTTCTCTTGATTCTTATACTGAACCACAGTCCTATAAAGAAGCATCCACCTCACATCCTCACCACACTGGCAAGCTGCTATGATAGAAGAACTTGAAGCTCTTCACAAGACTCATACATGGGATCTTATTCCATTCCCTACTGAACGGCATTCTATTGCTTGCAAATGGGTGTATAAAATCAGGACCCAATCTAATGGCAACATTCAATGCTTCAAGGCCCAACTTGTTGCTAAGGGCAACAAGAAAGAGTGACATTGCTTATGGAGAGACCTTTGCTCCAATCACCAAGATAACCGTTGTTCCTACTCTCATATCTGGGGTTTTTACTTGTCACTGACCCTTATATCAAATGGATGTAAAAAATGCCTTCTTAAATGCCTACTCCTGAAAACCATTATTTTATATTTTGTCCCTCGTGCATCCAAATTAGAATGAGAAGCGTCAGAGCTTCAAATGCATCTCAAAGCAATATTGTATCAATACAAATATGGAGATTAGTATTATGAGAATGCATTCTACTTTTAGCAGTTCATTAGTTTGATGCAAGAAAATCTGACGGTTATTAACTATACCTACCAATTTCAAGAACTGCTTTATTCATATATATTGGAAGAGAGTGGTGCACATGATTTCTCATTATCTAAGAGATCAAAGATTGAACATGTGGGACTATAAATTTCTACCAAAACACTCAAGAAGCATATAATGAAGCTCTCCATGCTGATGACGGACTTCAACGGTCTCACATGAGACGATTTAAGTCTCAAGCAAAGAAGTTCCAACAAAGAAAAGTTCATCTTGTCAACCCAAATGGGTTATCATCTACATTACCATGCAATCAAGGAAATCTTCTCTGAAGCGACTTCACAAGGATCGCCAATATGTCTTATTGAAGCAAAATGCCAAAAATATCCTCAAAGTGATGGTGTGCCATAACTATGCAAAAGAACCATCAAAAATGGATCATAAGTAAGAAGAACCAAAGAAAAAGAAAAAGGAAGAATAACCAATAGAAGTCATGACTCCAAAAGAGTTGAAAACTATGACGAGACAACAAGGATTACATACAAAAGCATAACGGGCAAGATCTACCCCAAGACCCATGGTTGAACGGTCCTTCAGTATCTTTGCTAGGATTGCTAAGTATCGTCTTTAATTCAGTATCACATTTTTTAAAATCTAGGTTCAATGAGGTTTTTAATTGTAAGGAAAAGAAATTTAAATGTAATATGGATATTAATTTTTTTTGGAATCCCATTAAAGCCTATTTAAGGACTTCACATTTATTCTGAAACTATGGGAGAGATTTACTGGAGGAAAGACTTGGACAAAAGATCAAGATATCTGAAAATCAATTTGGTTTCATGCCCTGGTGGTCAACTATGGAAGTAATTTTCTCTCTCACGCAATTAATGGAAAAATACTAAGAGAAGAAGAAAAATTTCCATATGGTCTTATCGATCTAGAGAAAGCATACGACAAGGTACCTAAAGATTTAATTGGTGGGTTTTAGATTAAAGAAGTGTACCAAGAGGTTATATTGAAATCATTATAAACATGTATAAGGGAGCAATAACAAATATGAGAACTACCTATGGAGGGACAACTGAGTTTCCATTGACCATAGGTTTGCAACACGGGTTAGCCTTAAGCCCTTATCTGTTTACACTAATAATGGACGAGTTAACTGCTCATATTCAAGAGGAGGTACCTTGGTTTATATTGCTTAGAGATGATACAGTGTTGGATGAATCAAGAATTGGTGAGAGTTTAGAATCTAAGGGCACTAAAATAAATCGTACAAAGACAAAAATATATGGATTGCAACTTTAGTGGGAATATACAAAGAGCTGAAAATACTGTGAGAATTGAAGCTCAAAAGATACTAGAAAGAGATTCATTCAAATACCTTGACTCGATAATTAGTAAGGATGGAGAAATTGAGGAGGATGTGGAACATAAGAAAAGAGTGAGATGGTTGAAGTGGAGACATGCTTCTAGGGTGCTTTGTGACTGGCGCATACAAACAAGATTGAAGGGAGAATTTTAGATGACAACAATTAGACCAGCCATGACTAATGGAGAAGAATGTTGGCCAATCAAGAAGCAATACATGCACAAAATGAGTATAGCAGAGAAGAGAATGCTAATGTGGATGTGTGGTAAAACTACTAAATATAGAATTAGAAATAAGTGCTTTTGAGAGCATCTAAGGGTAGCATCAATATGTGACAAACTAAGAGAAACTCGTTTGAGATGATTTGAACATGTCCAAAGCAGACCGACAACGGTGTTGGTGAGGAAAAGTTTTTCTACACAGGTTGATGGCCCACTTAGAGAAAAGGGTAGGTTGAAGAGGACGTGGACAAAACTACTAACATTAGTTCTGGGGAGGTGAAGCATATGCAAGGATTTAGCTCGGGATAGATCGGAATGGAGAAACGGAATTGATGTTGCTAACCCCAACAAAACTGGGACAAGACTTTGATGATGATGATGATGATATGTATTCTGAAACTCATTCATCAATAAAATTTAGACATTCTCCTCTTTAGCTAGAACCACCAAAATTACTTTTGCGTGCTTCTAGGTGCTTGCGTTAGAGAGGGTCCTCCCAACATTCAGTTGCGCAGATATGGGGGCAGAAAGAGAAAGCGAGAAAAGATCTATCTCCTTTCAAATACAATTTGGTGGGCTTGAGGCCCCAAAACCTTTTTTGGAAAGGAAATAGTACATCTTCAAACACATTGAACGGTTCAGATCATAAACTAGGGGCCCACAAAAGTTAAAGAAATTAGAAACTGGGATCAAATTGTTTTCCTTTTTTTGCATATTTTTAAAATCCATGAGGATCTAAGATATGAAAATTCATGCATTGGGGTTTACATATGTAGGAGAACATCCAAAAGGTTTCAATCCTCAATTGGGGTCCACAAAACTAAAGATTATCAAAAAGTGGGATTTAAGTGTTTTGGTGTTTTCCTCATTGTCTTCTCAAAATCTGTGAGAATACAAGATGTGAAAATTATTTTCTTGAGGTTTACAATTTATATGAGGACATTGAATGGTCAAGATCATGAATTAGGGGCCCACAAAAGTGCATAGAATTAGAACCATATGACTAGGCTTTTCTGCTTTTGCCACAATTTCTAAAGATCTATTAAGATTTAATATATGAAGCAAAAATTTATGGGGCTTATTAGTTCAAAAAAAGGGAAAAAGAAATTGAAAGATTCCAATTGCACTCATGGACCCGCAAGACTACAGAAAAATAAAAGGTGATTGGGGAGTTTCAATCCTGTGTCGATTACAGGTGGTAATTGTACTGATGCCTCTCTAAGATGTCGGGTGTGTAATGATCTCACACCTGGAGAAGTGTGAAATTTTTAATGTGAAAGCGCCCCCCATTTACACACCATTTTAACAACAAAACTTAAGCGTGTGATGCGTAAATGAATGCAAACTAATGTGTTCATGCGTAAACTTCATGCATGTAACATTTATGTAAATGAGTGTAAACAAAGGACCCCTAAGGAGTCCAGAATAAGAAAACAATGATGAAGTAATCTTTGAGAGAATAGATTTTTAAAAAATTACTTATAAAAAATCCCTTAAAAGTTCATGGATAAAAGAAGCGAAGAACTCCAAAGAAAATTGCAAATGCCCCAAAAAATGCGTGTATGAGAAAATCTATGCACCAAACATGCATTATAAATGATCATGAGATCATTCCTACAAAAACAAAAAACAAAAAAAAAGAACGACAAAAAATAGCACAGATTCAGAGTTTTTATATTTTGAAAAGGAGAGCCCCCAAGCCACAAGTGGGATATCGGCTTTGGTTCTTCAATGTGAAGTGTTTTCTATTAGTTTTCTTGGGGTAGAAAGGAACAAAAATCTCTTCACTATCTTTCCCTTGCAAAAGAATATACAAAAGATAGCTCTTTGGCTTTGAAAGGGATCATCCGATAAACAGTTGGGCATATCAGCCGACATGTCCAATAAATTGGCTAATATGCCCCAGTCATTGACTGATATGCCTATGAACAGCGATAGAACGGGAAAAGTGGCATGGCATTAACTGATTGGCTGACTTTGGCCTCTAAATATTTTGATCCATAACTAAATGGGAATCGTCAGATGCACATCTAATTCCGTACCCAAATAGATCACATTTTCCTGTAGTACATTAGCAAATAGCAGATAGCACTAGCCAAAAATACTATATGTATGATGGTAACTGATAAACAGAATTACACCTACCTACTGTGAGTCGTATCCACAACTGGAAACTGCAGTGACACAGGCTCATAATAGAAAACTGACCTGAGTGAATATAGCTTTGGCATTTGATATTTTGAGCCTCAAGGATATTTCACGTGGTGCAAAGCTATCTGCGATGGATACAACCACATAGCCAGCCAAAACAATTGCTAGGTAGATAATAACAGCAGTAACATTCATAGGCATGTCTATCGCAATTGCAGATCCTTTCTTCACACCCAATGTTTCAAGTGCATTTGCAACCAGACTGCAAAATACAATACAGAATAATTGCACCAATATAACCATTGTGAATTTAGCTTTACAAAAAAGTAGTATTCAACATGTGATAGTTGCAACATTCCTTTTATCTTATCCGGTAAACCTAGCAATAAACAATAGTAGCACAAGTACTTTTGCAGCAAATGATTGAACCAAAAAAAAAAAACCACCATACGCACACATATAAATTCATACGGGTTGAGTACTCCTAAGAGACAATTGTGAGAGAGCAATTTTTAGGGCCCACCTGGGGCCCTGCCAATCATGGGGTGGTGGGGTTGGAAAGATCTCAATGAGACTTAGTTCTCTGCAAAATATCAACCCCAAGAGATCATCCTAACCCTTCGATCCTGTAGAGAAATAGTTGGATTCATTTGCTATTTTGGGTCATTGGGTTTATTTGCAATTTTGGGAGTAAGCTTCCTAAATTAGAAATAATTTTAAGGATAGAGTTTTAATGTGAATAGGATTTTCTAATATGATGTAATTACATTGTTAAGGCTAGAGTTTTAATGTGATTAGGATTTCCTAATATGATATAATTACGTCTCCTAGTATAATTAGGACTAGCACAACCACTCGTGCTCAACACGGTTGCATTATAAATTAAAAATTCTTACATTAAAAAGGTTGTATGGAGTACCTCTTTCCATCCATTAAGTTGCATAAATGAAAATAAAAAAATTGGACAGAAAGGGAGTAGAAGAGATGGCGTAGAGCAAGAGACTTAAAAAATGAAGAAGTGGAGTTAAAGTGGAGAGTAGTGGGTGGTTTGATGAGATAAGGATATGAGTGGGTAGTTATATGGAGAGAATGTGAAACATTTTAGTAAAGTGGATTAACTGTCAGTCAAGATCATAACTGACAGTCAAAATTAGATCCAAAACCTTCTAGCTTAATATATTATAATTAGGTTTCCTAGTTCGACTTAATGTCTTTGGTTGTAATTTATAAATAGCCATTGGCTACTCACAATAATACAATCAATCAGATTTAGAGGATAACAGATCAAACAATTCAATAAAAATTTATACCTAAATTTCAACAAGGTATCAGTGCAGATTCCTTAGGGTTCCTCACTTCCTTGCTACAATCGATTGTCACTTTTTCATCATCTTTTTGTTCTTAGTTCTTTCCTCTTTCCTTTGGTTCATACATCTCAAATCCATCGTCCCAAAATCCTTGGTATCAAGTTCAAGCTGGTATCTTTTTTAAATTTCCTATGCCCTAATGTCAATAGATACCCAAGAAATCTATTCGATCCAAAAGACAGCTTCGAGAGCTCAATTTCATTTGTGCTTATAGTAAAAAACCCAAGAAAAGTCCAGAGAGAGAGAGAGAGAGAGAGAGAGAGCAGGACACAAGATCCCAAGTCTAAAGGGATCTGCTCAAGATCCCTTAATTCGATGCCATCACAAAGGAGAGTGCACTTGTCTTCTCCACCTCCTAGGGTTCAGCAGGTTTGTGCGCGCACACAGCAGATTTGTGTGCAGATTGCAAAGAGCACAGGGTTCAACAGTTCAACACAGAGTGACAGATCTGCACAAGTAGATTCAATTCTGACAATCCATGTGTAATATCATGAGTTACTTGGGCCTAGGATTAGTCTGGCCCAGGTAGTATTTTAGTTATAACTTGGCCCAAGTTATAATGGAAGTAGAAGTCCATACTTTTAGTTCACTTAGTAGTATCCCACGTGAATGGTGTTGACAACTCTAAATAGGAAGTTTGAAAGGAATAAGAGTTTCCATCTTCCCTTTATATATGGAGAACCAACGACCCTTACTGTTATATCATCTTCATTGGAGAAAAACTCTGAGAGCAAAGCATTGTGGATTTCAATTTAGGAGAAGGAGAGGAAGGTTGCTGATGTCAAATTCGCATTCAAAGACGACGATTGTTTATCAAAGGTGAGTGAATCTTCCTCGATGATTTCTAATTCATGCTGTAGTTGATGGGTAGATGTTTGAGGAACCCAGTTTTTGTGAGATTATTATCTGTGAATTGGTCAACACGCTCAGACTTAGGATGTAATGGATTTCATGGTGGAATAGGATGGTTTGGATTTCCAGTAATAATCTGGCCTTTGATTATGATTCAGTTTGAAAGAAGAAGATCAAATAGTGAATCTGTGCAAATTATGCATTACTGTGTCTCTATCAAAGGAGCAAAATTGATCACGTGAGGGGTAGTGGGACCCATCAGTGGACCTAATTTGAGATCAGGACCACACATCTCTTAGAAGAACCCTGGGCGACCTTAGAGGAGTTGGACATCTGCAATTTGAACCAGTGGGACCCACTGTCCAACAGGTTCAAAGAATCCCAGGCGTGAAAATTGCAGAAACTTCTGTTCTGATCGTTTGTAGTTGTGGGACCCACTACATGGTCTGATTTGGAATCAAGACCACATATCCTAAAAGGAACACATGGTCAACCCTTGTGATGGTGGACATCTTGTACAATGGGCCCCATCCATGATAAATCTGTTAGCCATCAAAATTTCAGGCGTCAATGCACAGTTTTGGTCGACATGAGTAGTGGGACCACTGGGCCCACCTGATCATTGATCAACACCTTACATCTTAAAGTGGGCCCAGGGGCGACCTGCATGGTGATGGTTCCATGTGGAGTGGACCCCTCTGCCCCCACCATCCATTAGTCACAAGAATCTCAGGCGTGAGACCTCTGTTGCATGTCTGCTGAAGGTGTTTTTGATACTGTGGACTCTTGGAAATCATCTGATGATGCATCAGATTTGATAATATGAAAGCTAGTAATGGTTGACCAAAGATATCAAGTATGATCAGGGATTAGATCTAGTGGGACCCACTGGATTTTATGACCATCTGATTTAATTAAGAGTTTTATGTATGTGATGATGGATTTTATGTACTGATTGGGATATGTTAAATATAATTTTGTTATTTGTGTATAATGCTAAGAAGGTGGGCCATTCCTATATCATCCTTTGAACCATTATGATCAGGAGTGGGGTACTAATCTAAATAAGGATTTGTATGGGACTAGTTCCACACTACTGAATGTTAATATTGTGATTTATATTGTCATATATGTGATGATTTATGGTGTACTTAGAATTATTGGTACACGTGAAAAGATGATTGGTATACAGATTTATTGTGTTAGGCATGGTGTTTGGACCATGTGGGCCATGGGGGCCGTTGTCCTTAGTGGACGTGAGTGGCCATTATGATGGCTGGTCCTTTGTGGACGTGTCTGATGAGACAGGGTCATTGAGACCGGTATACATGTATACGATAACGCCTTTGAGGCGTGGTAATGTGCATGGGCACGGATTTGTATGATAAAGAATTTGATTATTGATGTAGATTTGCTAAATTATGTGATGTTATATTATATGTGATTTGTGTAATTACTAATTAGGAATATTCATTCACCAGTAGTACTGATGTTGTGTTACCCCCTTCAGGTAATCATGATGCGGGTGGGACAGAGCAGAACGATGTTCAGCACGTAGATTTCAACATGCGTGGCTGACAAGAGAGAACGAGAAAAGATAATTTAGTAGATAAGGGGATTAGCCCTTGCTTAGGAAAGTTATTTAATGTTTTAGTACATCATTGATGCAGACAGAACATATTAAAGTATGAGTATTTATAACTGTAATATCCTGAGTACTTGGGCCTAGAATTGGTTTGGCCCAGGTAGTATTTTAATTATAGCTTGGCCCAAGATATAATGTTAGTAGAACCCAAGTTATAATGGAAATAGAGTCCATGTATCTTTGAAACTTAGCAAGTATCCCACGTGAGTGAAATTGGGAAAGAAGGGAGTTGTAACACAACTCTAAGAAGGAAGTTTGAAAGGAATAGGGAGTTTCTATCTTTCCTCTATATATAGAGAAAACCAACGACCATAGTTGTATTATATTCATTCTCATTGGAGAAATTCTCTGAGAGCAAACCATTGTGGTTTTCGATCTAGGAGAAGGAGAAGAAGGCGGCTGTTGATGTCAAGTTCGAGTTCGAAGGAAACAATTGTGTATCAGAGGTGAGTGAATCTTCCTCGATAAATTCTAATTCATGTTGTAGATGTTTGAGGAACCCAGTTTTGTGAGATTGTTATCCAGTTTTTGTGAGAATGTTATTTGTGAATTGGTCGACATGCTCAGACTTTGGATGTAAGGAATTTTATGATGGAGTGAGATGATTTGGATTTCCAATAATAATCTGGCCCTTGATCATCATTCAGTTTGAAAGAAGGGGATCAAATAGTTAATCTGTGTAAATTATGAGTTACTGTGTCTTTGTCAAAGGAACAGAATTGATCACGTGAAGGGTAGTGGGACCCATCAGTGGACCTGATCTGAGATCAGGACCACACATCCATTAGAAGAACCCTGGGCGACCTTGTTGGAGGTGGACATCTGAAGTTTGAACCAGTGGGACCCACTGTCCAACAGGTTCAAAGAATCTCAGGCGTGAAAATCTCAGAGAACACTGTATATGTCGTTTGTAGTTGTGGGACCCACCTATTGATCAGATCACTGATCAATACCACACATCTGTTCAAGGATCACCAGTCGACCATAGTGTAGTTGAAGATCTAGGGCTTGAACCAGTGGGGCCCACTGTACAGTGAACTTCAAATAATTGCAGGCGTGGACTGCTGTATTTTACGTCTTGATGTTGTGGACCCCAGTGAGTGATTCTATGATGAATCAAAACAGATGGAATAATGCAATAGTCCTGGGCGACCAAGGCCTAGGTGTCTGATCATGCATTTGATCAGTGGGACCCACTGGATTTGATCATGAGGTTCAGGTAAGAATTATTCATGTATATGTGTTCTGTACAGATGGATAAGGTTGTGAATGAAACTCTATTTATGAAAATAGACTTGGCATATGTGAAGAAATAATAATTAATTCCTTACTTAAGTGAAATTAACTTTTTGTGATTAAGGTTTAATTAATTTTGATTAACTAAATAGACTGTAATTGACAATTATGGGTAAGGTTGTATTACATATAGCGTGGACCCACTATATCACTCTATACCAATTTTGATAAGAAGTGGGGCAACAACTAGTGAAGTGTGTGTGGATTGGGTCCACACTAAAGTTGTAATGGAATTTAATTACTATATGATTATGAGATATGATGCAATTGGGTTTCATATGTTGGACTGGTGTCCGGATGATGGATGGCTTCGGGCCATGATGGCCGGTATAGCGGCGGGTCCTTAATGGACTTGATGAGCCAATTTGATGGCTGGTCCTTAGTGGACGTGTCTAATGAGACAGGGTCATGGTGACCGGTATACATGTATACGATGAGGCCTTTGAGGCGTGGTGATGTGCATGGGCACGGATTGTGCGTGAAAGAATCTAAATAATATTTAATTATTGATTTAGACTTGTTAAATCATGTGATGTCATATTTTATGTGATTTGTGTAATTAGGAATATTCATTCACCAGTAGTATTGATGTTGTGTTACCCCCTTCAGGTAATCAAGCTGCGGGCGGGACAGAGCGAAACGATGATCAGCACGTGAATTTCAATATGCGTGGCTGACAAGAGTGCACGAGAAAAGATATTTTAGTAGATAAAAGGATTAGCATGGTTTAGGAATATTATTTGATGTTTTAGTACACTATTGATGCAGATCGAACATAGTAAAGTTTGAGTAGTTACAACTATTTGATTAATGAAATTATTATTTGATTTTAAATGCCAAATGCTTATGTGAATTATTTGATTAATGTTTGGTAAATATTACCAAAGTTATCACGATCCAGAGATCTGACAGGGCCCCAGGATTTGGGTCGTGACAATAACTCATTGATTAATTAAAATTATTATTTGATTTAAATGCCAAATGCTTATGAGAATTATTTGATGAATATATGGTAAATATTGCCAAGTTATCACGATCCAGATATCTGACAGGGCCCCAAAATTTAGGTCGTGACACCATGTAAGACCCACTGACTGAGAGATCCTTTATATTGATCTCTCATTGAAGTCACTGCATAGGAATGGCAAAAGAGAAGAACGATGAACAAAAAAGGGAAGGGGACATTCGCTACCCAGGAAGACAAATCAGAAAGAGAGAAAGGGGCAGAGGAGCAGGCACCGAGTCCGACTCGCCACCATGTATCGAGCTCCACGTTCCACAAGCCTTTTCCCGTCGCTGTCTACTGCCTCCTCGCGACTGTGAAAAGGCTACAATTGTCTTCTCCTTCTACGATGATGCAATTGGCATCAATAATCAAGATCTTGCTTGGTTTGTTCCTCAAGCAAATCTCACCATCTCTGGGAAGGCCCTTTGAGGTAGAGTGTTGGAACGATCGAGACCGAAACTCCAAAACTGAAGCCAAGGGAAAGAGAAGAGAGGAAAAAGGGCATTGTCGCTGCCCTCCTACGACACATCCTCATACCACCTATCACCGTCTATGACAACTGCCGAATGACCCTTGCCACCTTTCCAACCAACAATCGACCACAGCTGAAGAAGGAATGAGGCGGTCATTCATACCCACAGAAGAAGACAAGGAGAGAGGGCAGCGGCCCGAACCAGCAGACCGAATGCCGGAAGTTGTCCCACTACTGATCACGTGACCGGGTGGGTTTGACAGCCACAGCCTGTCGTCCATACAACATGAGATCAATTGATGCGCCTACAATAGGCGCTCCTGCACTGCACCGTCCGCCCTTGTTATTGATAAAACCGAGCTTGGTTAAAAGATCTGTCAAATTCAGGTCGGAATCAGGTTCGACCTGACTGGCAGCATGAGCCCAGCAAGTCAGAGTTAATGACATCAGCAGTAGTCAATGATCAAAAAAGCTGACCTAGAACCCTCTTCAGAAGCCCACAAGCAACAGTAGGGCATTGCTACTGTAATCCAGTGACGTTAGTGAAACAGCATAAGATCAAGCAAATTTTACCATATCAACAGCCAGATTTATTTTCACAATTTCAAAGCAACCCGGATTTGGATTTCAAATCTATTTTTGCCCACACGGCCGGCAGTGGGATCTACACATTGGAAGGACAATCAGCACAATCCAATGGTTCGAAAAGGTTCTTTTTATTGTCATTCACATATTCATCAAGCCCTCATTCTCGTCTTGTTCATTAAGCCCTATGATCCATATATTTCTAGGAGGACCACGATAGATATGATCTAATGGGCCACCAACTCCAGCAAACTCAAAAAGAGCGGAAAGTGACAAAGATGGACCTACAAATAGATGATGATTACCAATAAAGTATAATGGACATTTTGGCAAGACATCAACTGAGAAAAAGGGGTGAGTTATTGTGAACAAATCTAAGTGAAGTAGCGGATGATTATTCTAGACTTTGGATCTACAATATCATGCGTTCTTTTCATCATAGAAGTTAAATTTATGAGATTATTCGGGAGAAGGGGGAAAACTCTATCGAGACTCTACGGTTACTTGGAAATGTAAATCCGAGTACTCATTAGGTTATGGGAGAGTGTTAGTCCAGAATGTTGTATGGCACTCGGGCTCATTGAATATGCTGTGTAGCATACCTTGGGTTAGTTTAATCAGGCAGTGTTGTTGAGTACGAATTGATGTGGAGCATATGAAATCTTCATCAATTGAGCAGATCGAAGATCCATCGAAAGTAATGTTTGGTAAAGATAAAGTTCATATAGTAACTCATCAAAGCAGTTGCAGAAGGAAGCGGTTATATCCGACGTGATACATAGTATTCATGTACAAGCTTAAGAGGGAGTGTTGAGAAATAGTTATGTTTGTTCTTTTGGGTCATTAGGTTAACCTATTTGTAATTTTGGGAGTAAGTTCCCTGAATTAAAAATAGTTTAAATTTGACTTATTTTAGGCTAGAGCTTTTGTTTAGAATTTCCTAGTATGATGTAATTGTAATCAGGTTTCCTAGTTTACGTTGATGGCTATGGTTGTAATCTTTAAATAGCCATTGGCTACACACAATAATACAATCAATCAAATCAAACAATAAGAGATCAAACAATTTAATCAAAATTACTTGTCGTCCTAAAATCTCAAATGATCTATGGCCCTCAAGTTTAAAGGTTGTAGAAGGAATAATTCTTTTAGGATTTCAATCCAATTGTGAGTAAATGTTGATGTGTGTCAAATTTGGCTGGTGCCAATATATGTGGGGTAGTAAGTGTGAGGGGCTGAATTGATCATAAGGGAGTCCTACGCACCTAAAAGGGGAATCCACAAGATGTCTCTCAAGAGACACTTACAGGGGATAAGTTGTACACTCTGTTGGGTCGTACAAAGCCGAAACACTGTGTACCAGGACTGCTAAGATTTGTGTTGATTCTGAGTCCCTTGATTTTCAATCATTGCATGATTCAACGTACCTAGTTCTGCCTGATCAATTGTTGCATCTACTTCGTTGTATCCATGTAACCCCATCTCATGTCATTATCCTTGTCTAAATTTGAGTCGTCAATGCATCCTTTGCATCATGTACTCCTTTATGTTGTAGTTTTGTATATTGGTTATTTACTAAGCTTTAGCTCATTGGACTTTATTTATGTTTTTCAGATACTGAGGTAGAGATGGTTGTTGATAGTTGCTTATTTGGATGAGGGATGCACAACTTGAGAAACAAAGAATTATCCAGAGAATTGTCTAGTTGTTTTAAATGACTAGTTGTTTAGTAGTTATTTAGCTTGATTATTGTAGACACTTCATTTTGGCACCCCTATGCAAGGATAAAAATATATACGTATCGGCCGATATATCGGCCGTATCGGTCGAGACCGATACGATAAACTACATTTATCGCGTATCGCACCGTATTGGCCCATACGATAGCATATCAAGGGGGTTTTAAAAACCCCCAGCCGACCCATTTGCTCCATTCCTTTCACTTTTCACTCACCTCTCTCTTTCACTCATCTTTCTACTGTGACTGTGAGCTTGTGAAAAACCATTGAAGTGCTCTAAAGTTTAAATCAAGATTTTACCACAACTCTACAAGAAGTCAACAAGGTATTCCTAATCCTATTTCCTTCACTAACTCTCTACTCTGTCATTTGACTCATTTTTAAATTGGTGTTGAATGTTGATTGTTGATCACTTCATAGTTCATTCACTTGATTGAATTTGAACCTTGAATGTTGAAGTATTGATATTTGATTGTTCAATGCTCAATTGTTCAATAATGACTAGTAATGACCTAAAGTCTTATGCCTTTATTTCATGTTCTATTTTTTTTATGAGTTTTACATTACTTTCTAAATTACTATGACTAAGAAACATGAATACATGTGAAAAAACTAATCCTTACTATTATTTTCTATTTATACAGCGATACAGGACTTCATATATTGACGGCACCGATACGCCCCCTTTTTCTTACTTACTTTTGCAAAAGAACCACATATTCTTTCATTTTACAATTTTCTGGATTTTCTATAATTTTTTCATATTTTTTGGGCGATTTTTTCAAATCGCACCGCTACGCCGATACGTATCCCCGATGCGCTACGTATCACCCGCTTCGTATCGGTTTGGCGGCGGGCCGATACGCCGCCACTACCGATATTTTATCCTTGCCCCTATGCACAATTTCTAACATCATAATATTGACCAATTTTACCCCATTTGAACTTTTTAGATGAATTAGTAGGAATATTCTGTGTCAGCTCTCTTGAAAGATGTTAGATGTGGTGTTACTTGTGTGGCTACTTCAGTGAATGGGCCTCATAGTGCTAATGATAGAGCAGAATTTTGGGCAGAACTTAACCAGGTGGCTAGTTTGTGGAATTATCCGTGGGTTCTTGGAGGACATTTCAATGTTATCAGGTTTCCTAATGAAAAAAAGGAGGTAGCTCTTTTACTCCGGCTATGCGTGGTTTTAATGATTGGATCCAAATCAAATCTCATGATCTTATTGATTAGCTTTGCAAGGTGATGAGTTAACATGTGCTAACATGAAAGAGATTCCAGTCAGGAGTTGGCTGGATTGTTTAAGTGTCGACGGAATGGATGGATCTTTTTCCTGATTGTGTTCAGAGGGTGTTGGCTCGGCCGTTCTCGGATCATAGCCCATTATTGCTTGTGACAGGTATGGAAGATTGGTCCTCCTTTTAAATTTAAAATTATGTGGTTGCATAAGAAGGGTTTCACAGATTGTGTTCTTGAACGATGCGCTTCTTTTGCAGTCAAAGGATGGATGACGTATTAATTAGCTCGAAAATTAAAATTTCTTAAAAAGAAAATGATTGAATGGAGGAAGGAGGGTTTTGGTAATATTGCAGAAAGGATGAACAGGTTGTTAGCTGAGATTCAGAGCTATGATGGAAAAGAAGAAATGGGTTTGCTTGAAGAGGATCAGATTAATAGAAAAATTTGTCTGCAGCAATTTCAGAAATTAATTCTTCAAGCTGAATTAAATGGAAGCAACGTTCGAGAAATAGATAGTAGGAAGCTGGAGATTGGAATAAAAAATATTGCCACGCAATTGCTAATGCCCAGCGTCATGTTAATCGGATAAGTTCTATGACTGCTAATGGAAGAGTTTGGGTAAAAAGAGAAGATAAAGAGAGGGAGCTTATTCATTTATTCCAACAGTTATATACTGGTGATAAGTGTTCAAGGCCTCAGATGGATGGTATTTCTTTCAAGAATCTCTCTTCTTCACATGTTTCTTTCCTTGAGCATCGGTTCTGTAAAAGGAGATTTAAGAAGATGTGTTCGATATTGGTAGTGATTGTGCTCCTGCTCCAGACGGTTTTCCAATTATTTTTGGCAGCATGTTGGGATATGATAGAAGATGGCTTGTTAGTATTTTTTAATGAATTCCATGAAAATAGTGTCATTGTAGGGAATTGGGAGCTTCTTTTATTTCTTTGATTGCTAGAAAGGATGAAGCGGCTTCAATAAAAGATTACAGACCTATTAGTTTGATTGGAAGTCACTATAAGATTTTAGCAAAAGGCCTTGTTAATCGTATACTAAAGATGCTTCCTGAGACTATTTTGGAGTTATAAGGTGCTTTTGTTGATGGCCGCCAAATTCTTGATAGCGTGTTGATTGCTCGTGAATGAATTGATTCTAGGAATCGCTAAGAGTGTCCTGGTGGAGGTTGCAAGTTGGGTTTTGAGAAGGCTTATAATATGGTGGATTGGGGGTTTCTTCAATATATGATGAGTAGAATGGGGTTTGGAATGAAATGGAGTCAGTGGATCCATAATTGTGTTTCTTCAGCTCACTTTTCAATCTTAGTTAATGGTTCTCCCAAAGGCTATTTCAAAAGCTCAAGGGGTATTCGACGAGGAGATCCTCTATATCCAATGTTTTTTGTTATTGTGGCGGAAGCTTTGAATGCTCTATTAGATAAAGCTAATAAGCATCAGGGTCTAATTTCCAGATTTGCTATTGATAATGTAGAGTATGAGGTAACTCATTTACAGTTTGCAGATGATACTATTATTTTTTGCGATGCCTCTTTGACTCAGGTGGAGAACCATAAACTTATTTTGTATTGGTTTGAATTGATTTTGGGTTTGAAAATTAACTATGTAAATGTGAGTTGAATGGTGTTCAGATGGAAGAAAGTGATGTCGCTCCATTAGCCAGTTCATTTGGTTGTAAAGTGGGGAAGCTTCCTTCTAAATATTTGGGGTACCTTTGTGTTTGGGGTTACCTAAGAAGCATCTTTGGGATCCAGTTGTAGAGCAGATTGAGAAGTTAAGTTCGTGGAAGGGTAGATATTTGTCTATGGGAGGGTGTATTACTTTAATCAAGTCAATTTTGTCAAGCATCCCCATTTACTTTCTTGTTTCAAATGCCTTAAAAGGTGTTTTAAGACGGATGGAATAACTTCTATGTAACTTCCTTTGGAATGATTCTTTTTGAGAAAAGGAAGTAATCATCTGATTCAAGAGGAGTCAGTTTCCAGGCCAACAATTCAAGGCGGTTTAGGTATCCGTTCTATTGAAAAGGTTAATATAGCTTTATTGGGAAAGTGGTTGTGGAGGGTGGGAGAGTCTAGTAATGGATTGTGGAGGCATATTTTGATCCGTAAATATACATTGGGAAATGACGGTTGGTCTGCGATGGCCCAAGTTTGCAAGATTTCTGGTTTATGGAAATCTATTCTTTCTGTTAAGGGGGATTTTGATCCTTGGGTTCGCTTCAGGGTTCACGATGGTCACCGAGTTACTTTTTGGCATTATGTGTGGTGTAGGCATATAGTGCTATAGCATCAGTTTTCTAATGTGTATTCTTTAGACCGGACACAACATGCTGTGGTTGCTGATAATTTTAGTCTGGTGGGTGGAAATGTTGTTTGGGATTTCTTGTTTCGTAGGAATCTCACGGATAGTGAAATCTTTACTTTTGCTGGTATGCATGGAATGCTTGAGAAGATTTATTTGTCTCTTGGTAAACCTGATGATTGTTTTTGGAAACCAGATGTTAAAGGTCAATTTTCGGTTAAGTCATTTTACGACGTGCTTATTGATGGTTCTAGCAGGAAGGATGGCAAAGTTTCTGGGATTCTTTGATTCCTCCAAGAATTTTGCCTTTTTGTTGGGTGGCAAGGAAGCGTAAAATTTTGACTACTGATAAGTTGAGAAGAAATCATTTTATAGTCAATGGGTGTCCTCTGTGTTTAAAAGATGAGGAAACAATGCATCATTTATTGATCCAATGAGATTTTGCTTACAGAGTTTGGGTTGTTTTTTTTTTAAGTTATTTGATATTGAATGGATGATGCGTAGATCTATTGAAGATCTTTTTCTCCAATGGCATTTAGGAAGTAAATTTGGGCATCATAATATTCATTGGAAACTTGTGCTTTATTGTACGTGTTGGAAGCTTTTGTTTGAAGATCTTCTTCTGTTGAGGAGGTTGTTGATTTCATTATTTGGTCTGTATCAGAATGGGCAAGCAAGAGGAATTCCTTCGTTGGTGTATCTTTGGAAGATCTAAATCGCTCCTGGGCAGCAGTTTTAAATGGGGGCCATCATGCAAAAGTAATTCATAGACTTTCGTGGAGGAGTCCTCCAGTTGGTATTTTTAAGCTTAATTTTGATGGGAGTTTTTTGCAAAGTGCTCAAAGAGGTGGTTTTGGAGGTGTCATCAAGGATTGGAATGGAAATGTTATTAGGGATTTTAGTGGGCCAGTGGATTTTTTAGATGCAAATGAAGATGAAGTGTTTGCTCTTCTATTAGGGTGGCGTCAGTTGCTCCAGTTAGGTGTGTGCAATCCTATTCTGGAAGGTGATTCTTTCTCAACAATTCAGAGGGGTTCTGGAAAAGCATCTCATCCTTAGAGAGCTGGATGGGTAGAGTAAGTGTAGGATTTGGAGACAAGTGGAAGCTTCTATTAATCATATTGTTAGAGAGGCTAATGATATGGCAGATGGCCTTGCAAGGGAAGGAGTTTTTCGCTCTTCTGTTAGTTTTAATGTTTAGTTTTGGTTAATTTTTGCTAGTGTTTTTTTTTTAGTTTCTTTCCTCTTGTTCGCTTTGTATCTCTTCTTTTTTTTTAAATAAATTTTTAACCGTTATAAAAAAAAATGTAAATTCGAGATGAGAAACAATCTGCACGGTGCAGAAGGAATAAGAGATTAGAACTGTGTGACAAATTTGGACAAACTAGAGTGGGCCACATGGGACAAATCTCTTTTAGCTTAATAATTTGGGTAAACATATGCCACTTGGAAGGTTAGGATGATGAAAGGTAGGGACAACAACCACAACACCTTCAGCTTAGAAGAGTTCCGGGCTCTCTGGTCTGGATATTTTACAGTGTGAGGTAGCCATTCTTTTTGGATTTCATAAAATCATATAAAACCAATCAATTCCAGGGTTTTAGAACTTGGTATCAGAGACTAGGTCAAAACAAAGTACGAAATGGCTAGCTTAAGCTCCACCAACAATGAAGCGTCATTTATACGCTATTTATATAGAGCAATAAAATTATAATTTTCAGAAAATTAAGAGAGATTATATATAGAATGTGAGTTTTCAGATGACACAACATAACTTTTGAGATGAATATGACATACCAGACCTCTGCACGTAATTCCTTAAGTGTCAAACAGTTTACAGGCAAATCATCGTCTCCTTCATTGCGCCATTTAATCATGACATCATCCAAGCTCTTCTTACCATTCAAATTCAAGCAACTTCCAGCAGAATTCATAACAGCTCCCGGTAACCACTGACCTCCCGGATACAACACCCGGCCTTCTTCCGTTGTATGTTCACGTAATATACATGAAGGAGGTACAGAAAATGATATGTTCATCTCATCAAATATCATTCTCCAATATACCTACCAAGAGAAAGCATTTACGGTAACTAGAACAACAATTTAAGTAGAACATAAATGATCAAAAGGAATACCAAAGGGAACTCATATGATAAAAGGGAGAATTTAAGTTAACATTAGTATAGTGATGCATGGTATTAAATTTCATCTGAAATGACAGAAAGTAATTCGAGCCGACTCAGTGCAGATGTGAGTGCCACAGAAGTTGGTTCCACATAATGGCACCAAAAAAGTGGTTGATGTTGACCAGATTTGTTACTTCGAACCAACTTAGTGCAGCTAGTTGAGTCTGACCGCCATGGACTGGACTTCTGTTTCAATTAAAAAAAAAAAAAAACTTAACTTGTCCAAGAATCAGTTAATTTTTAAAAAATTGATTAAACTAATGCACTAAGTTTTTCTACCAGTAAAAGTTACATTTATTAAGTTATGACCTTTAAAGCAAAAAAAAAAAAAAAAAGATATGAATTGCATTTTAAGCTTCTAAGTTTAAAGCTTCAACTGCGAACATGAGTATAATCTATCAAGTCACTCCACAAGTTCGGCATGCCTTCTTGTTTCCTCTATCAAAAATTTAGCTCATGCTCGGACTAATGTAGTAGATCAACTATGATTGAAAAAGTGGCAAAAACTTGACTTAGCTCTTAGCTGAGACTCGATTGAGATTTCCTTTTTCATATTTTACTCACACTCAGATCCGAATTGAACCAGCCGACTCAACCAGTGAACTTCTTGTTCGCATTGGGTTTTTAACTTTTCAAACCAATGACAATAACCTACTTTTCAATTCCTCCATAAAAGGTGATTATTGTCAGCTCCACCTCTATTAGCGTCATATGTCAACCCCACCTCTATTAGTGCCGCCCAATGAGAAGCAAATACACTCCATATATATGGATATACGCACTAATTATCCCTTAAACCTTACCATGTCTTCGTAAAAGGATCTAACAATAGGTTGCCAACCTTACCAGGCAACCATACCTGATAATCATAACCATCCTCTTCAACATATTCACTTGTAAAATTATAAAGAGGTCAACCAAAAGAGACAACACCTCATCAAATCATTCAGAAGGTTTCTACAAGACAGAGGGGACCACGTATGATTCGTAGATATGGATATGGACACGGACACAAGGTTAGAGGATACGGCTCTGCACTTGAAGTTAATCATAAGTTCACACTCCTATAAGTTCACACTTGAAGTTAATCTTCCTTCCTAACCTTCCTCCATCAAGACCCCTATATATTCACACAAAGTTAATCTTCAATACACAAACTCAAACCTTGGATCACTTTCAACTTTGCTCTGTCTTGTGTCACAAAAGAGAATATGTCATCCAGGTGGGGAACAATTAATGTTTCATCATCAAAACCTTGTCCCAACAATGTTGGGGTTGGCTACATGAATTTTGTTTCTCCATCCTAAGCAATATCCTCCATAGGTTGAAAACATTCAAAGCTTAAATCCACTTGACAAACCCACTTCCCTAGCTCTTATAATAAGCTGGCCTAATAATTTAACGACAATTGACAAACAATATAACAATAAATAAGAGAGAGGATGAAATTGTCGTAATCTATTAGAACTTCAAACGTGTATATATATATATGAAAATTATCCTATGCATGCCGTGCGCACCCCTAGTGGGGCCCACCTAATGGTTCCAGCTGAGCGGACCATACAAACCACCACCCACCCAAAAAAAAAAAAGTTCACACAAACCACTCATGTGAATCGACTAGACCATTGGATCAACTCAAACACACATGCGAATGGACTGTACCGTTGGACCGACTCTACAACCATGCAAATGGACTGGACTTATGTGCCGTGGATGACAGGCTTAGGATGATCGGATGGGTCTGATTTTTTGTACATAGGGGGGCCCACCCAAATCTTCAAATCCTCTTAGATCATCCCTAAGTGAGCCAGCGGGTGGGCCCCACAGTGCGGCGAGCATAGGAACACGATTGTATATATATCCTATGCGCGCGGAGTGCATGGACTATGGATCTCTTCAAGCGGACCTCGATGTACCTACCAGTGTATGGTGATGGAGCTCATGTGATCATCCTAGCCCTTGATCAAAGGCCACAAGTTTTAATCGTCTAAAAATGGGTGCAAACACGATCCAACGGTCCAGTCCATCCAGATGGGTGTAAACCCAGGGGTTTGGTGACTATCAAGGATGGAGGTGGCAACGGAGGTGGAGGTGGGAGAGGGGGGTCCATTCGGATGGACCATCAGGTGGGCCACACTATGAGATGCACACAAAAGGGGTGCACCTGAAAACTCACACACAGATATATATATAGATACAGACACATGGGACCTATTCCCCATAGTCGACAAAAATTGCAGAAGAAACATGAACACTCCGTCAATACCTCCACTCCAGACTTGATATGACATAACTAGTACTCTAACAAAAGACCAAGTGCATTGGCAAAGCTAGGATTTTCTTCTAAGGGGGCAAGCCGTGGGCGACAATGACAGAAAAAAAAAATGATAACGGGTCCAGATAATAAGATTTCTAATTTTAAAAAAAATTAGTATTTCTTTGGTGTATTTCTTCGGTGGCCTACTGATCATTTCAAGGCCCTCTACACAATAGACAAAGGAGAGAGAGAGAGAGAGAGAGAGAGAGAGAGAGAGAGAGAGAGAGAGAGAGAGATGAATCACATAAGAGTCCCGCGAGGATTTCAAGAGGCCACTTAGTCAGCCACTTATGAAAAATCTAAATCAATGTTAAAAAAGGCCCCCTACTACAGTGCTTAGTCGTCATCAGATTTCACTGAAATGCCTACCGTGACTGATAACTTTTAAAACACTAAATAAAATATTTTATAAACGAATCAAAATGTTTCGTATGGCATATATCTGATGGAAGGTCCATATCATATTGGAGTTAAATTTTTCATAGGAAATGGTGCTTTGCTTATGGGATTTAGATTTTTCTCAATGATGGTTGTTTTCATTTTTCTTAATGGGCCCCACTCAGAAGCATCAGGAAATTTTCATGATTGGGAACACTAGAGGTTCTGGTTACAGGACTCTTCAATAATTTTCTTAAGTGGGTCCCGCTTACTATCCTAATGAAATTCTTTGTTTAGGAGCCCTAGAGGATTCATATTTCAAATCCCATGAAAGACAAAGGAAGAAAACTTGTGTTTGGAGAAAGAGGGAGGAGTCTAGATCCTCGATTGTCCCAGTCAAGCTCCTGGCAAGTGAAGGGAGTGGAACTCTATGGTGGGGCTCACTTATGGAAAATCTGAACCACTCAAAATGAACTCCATCTACTTTACTGAGATGTCCACAAATTTCCTACCAAAAGATTGATCATACAATTACCAGGATGATTAACACAATCTAATGCATTATTAAGTTTATGCATTAATCATGTTTTAATCATGTCCACTATCTTAGGGTGGGACCAGCTCCTATTGGCATAAAATTTGGGAAGTCCAACTAAAAGGGAAGTGCACATTTTGAGCAGTTCGGATTTCAATTTTTCTCCCCTTGTTAGTGGAGTTTCACACTTTCACTCCATTCACCTTTCCGACAGAAAATTCAGACTCATGAAAGAGGGGATAGATAAAGATGTGAGTTCATTCATATCTTTAGGAAAGAAGCAAAAGACAAAAAATGCCCTCACTACTTTGCAAATTTCTCCTCTTCTCTTAATTTTCAGATTTTGTCCTCTTTTACTCAAGCAAAGGATAAAGAAGTTGAGGGCGGGCCATCTCAAACTCCAATTTACAAACAGACAAGGAAGTTGTTATTATTTCTCAAAAGTGTGCATTCAATGGGCTATCAAAATGAAATCCAAGATCTGCGAACCTTCAACAAATAAGGATGGAAACCAGTTGGGCTAAATGGATAATCCACCCTGACCTGCTCCTTTTAGGGCAAATATGGAAGTGGCTTTTCTTGGGTATGTGATTTATAGATTTTTATTCGAGTCAAGTTCAAGTGTTACCAAATAAACAAAAAAAAATAAAAAAGGACCCCCTAAAAAGCTAGTGCATAGATATTTACTATGCCAAGCTTGAACCAAAAACCACACGGTTGCCTCTGTTAGTTTTATGGACTCAATCTAGTAGATGGTATAATATATTGATTAATTTCTTTATTTATCAGTATATTCATGATTTCCTTTCATGAGATGAATGGTGATTTATTATATACTTGCACATAACCAATACGAATGACATGATGGTTCATGAGATAAACCGGAGTCCACAAGTATATTAGATGTAACACATGTGTATGGATGAGATCCACATACGGGAGACATGTGTGACAAATCTTATACTTAAATATCTTCACAACCAGTGATGAGACTGGACATCTCATACTGACAAGGTTGTAGCACTTTGATCACTATGAGATAGTGTGATTTGTCTCGATCATTAGAATGTAAGATTTTGGATCATAATGCTGGTACATTGGATGTATTGAAGGACCATGAGAAGCACCTTATAAACATTGTCTTTACTTTAAGGTCTGCTCTCATAATTCCCTAGCAGTAAGCTCTCAATCATGAGACATTAATGAACTCAAGTTTCTATCTATTCATTTGCTTTGAGTCACCAATGAGTGAGGCCAACTGTAGGTCAACACCTCGGTGATTTGGGTACGTGGTAATAGAGCTATGGGAACATTCAATGGTCAAGATGGAATCTATCTCTAATATCCCCTTATGCCAATTAATGGATTTATCATTGGTAAGTGCGCACCCATTCCGATTAAGAGTTAACTGGAAAGGTACCATGATCATTATAATTAATTGGGGCTCAAGGATAATAAGATATGGATCTAAGTTTGGAAGACAGGTCCAATTGATCCATGGATATTGATAGAGGGGCCTACTTGTGGTAATGTGGAAGTTTAGGGTCTTCTATGTAATATTCCTAAGACTGGAGTTCAATTGCATTTACATAGTGGAGTTATTTGCAATTAACTGTGGGCCCGGATTACACATGAGATGTGGGGTCGCGTGTCCCAGTTGGAGCCAGCTTTCTAAGGAATCCCTAGTGGTCCCCACGCTAGCCCAATTATTAGAAAGTATCTAATTCTAGTTGAACTCTAAAAGAAAAGTTACTATTTCTATTTGAAGTGAGACTTCTAATAGTGGTAATAGTAGACTTACTAATTTTAGTAGAAGTGAGACTTCTATTTCAATTAGAAAGGAATTAAAAAGTTACTAATCATATTTGAAGTGAGACTTCTAATTATGATATGGTAAGTTGCCAATTCTTAATTAAAGTGAGACTTCTATTTTAATTGGTAAAGAAGAAAAACTTGCTAATTCTTATGGAAGTGAGACTTCTAATAAAAATTAGTAAGTTGGGCATGCAAAAGCTATAAATAGAGGAGAGGAGGGATGGACGTCCCATGCATGCTCCATACCTAGGGATTCACGCCCAGCCCTCTTTAGTGCAAGTGTTACACGAGCTCTCACTCTCTTCCCTCTTATAGTTCTCTTCTAGTTCCTCCTTTGAGTTCCTAGTAATTTTCTCTTGGAGATCCCACCATCTCCTTGAGAAAAGGAGAATCTGATACGGGTCATAGCGTGGAAGATCAAGAGGTCTTGGAGATCCCTATTTGATTAGTGAAAGCGTTTCATCATCAAAGAAAGACGCAACTTCTCCATTAGAGCACAACCGAGCTCCAAAGGTATAATCCACTTCCTTACACGTTGTAGATTATTATGGATGCTTGTTAGTTGCTATTTATATCTTCTAGATATATTGTATTTACTGATCATGATGGCTGAGATTGAGGGTTTGCTTCCTGAATTGGATTTTAGAGCCTTCTGGATAATTGATCCCTGCATCAAGTGGGTCAAAAGTTTTTGAAACCTATCCTAGAGGCCCACCTATTTCCAACAGCGTCTTGGTCGGTGCCTTTGTGAGAATATCTGCATTCCGCAAGCTAATCATCAATGCCCTCCTATGCCAACTTGATCTCTTTCTTCACAATCTTCTCTCTGATAAAAAGACAATATACACCAATGTGCTTTATTCACCCATAATGCAAGATCATTGGCCAGCCGTTTTTGCTTGAAGGCTCCCACATCATGTCTTAGAATCTTTGACCACAATAACTCACAACTATAACTATAAGTTACACCTTGTTTACTTCTTTCTTTTTCCAAAATGAGCTACCTATACTATTCTCCCTTATAGGCTACTCTTGACCGCATCCACCACTGGTCAACTATCTCTGAATTTGACAAAACCAAAGCAGTGTCCCTCCTTGCCTCTTCTTGAAGAATGGTATTATCACATCCAACACTTCACCAAACCAAAAGCATGACGATTTCAATCACACCTTTAATGTCTCCTTCGGCATATTATCCACAAATATCAGGTCCTTCCATCGCTTACATGGTTGTGAATTCAAGATTGCCTTCTTCCATATTAAGTTGAAGATCCCCAGAGAATCTCATGTCTACTTTAACATTTTTCAACAAACTTAAAAACAATGATCCATTTTGTTGGAGCCCTAATCCACAAATTTGCCACGACACAGTCTTCTTGTATTAAATATATTCAACCCCTCCTCTTCTCTAACTCCAATCTTATTATCATAATTGATTGATGAGATCAAATTTGCTGACTTTAATCTACCCTTTAGCTGGGACGAGCAAGGCAACCCACCCCCCTGAGTAGAATGGTTCATAGTATTGATGAATTGAATACGTGATTATTTAATTACTTAGACGAAGTGATGCACGGTGCCTCAATGTCACAACCACGAGGTTAGTGGTTCAATTTGCTTCACCTACCAAAAGAACAACTAAAATTAATCAAACTGTAACTAAATAATCACAACAAATCATTTGTAGCTTTATCCATTACTTATTATCATTCCTTTTTATTTTTATTTTTTCTTTCTGTCTGTACCAGTTCATGCCGACCAGCAAAAATGGCATTGACTTGACCTAAAACATCTGTAATAAAGACCAGCACCAGAAATGTTTTCATTGCAGTAATGCCCTCCAAAGATATCAGAGTTCCAAGGGTTCACACATCATGCCAGCCAATCTTAAGGTCAGAAAAGGAAAATTAAAAACCCTAATAGTAGTAGCAATAACAATAACAATAAATAATTCTAAAGTAATCAATATTAGTAATACCTCTGGATTCATGACGGAAAATTCTTGGAACTCGGCAAAACTCGATATTGGATCCTGATATCTTAAGCCAAGAATCCTTTTCCCATGCTTCTCTAACACCTGGCCAATGTTGGTTGATAATGCAATCTCCCTACTCCCACATACATCAACAATTCATTAGAATTTAATAAGAAATATTAATAATAAACTAAAATAAAACTTGTACCGTAACTATTAAGAAATAAAATAAGCTTTAAAATGAAGTTCAGCATATTCAGGCCATGTTCCTTGGTCTATGGATGGGCATTCCCCAAAACAATGAACTAATCAATATGATCTTATCTTGTCCATGGATTTACCCGTATGGATATGGAGTATGGACCACTCACAATTTTCTTTAAAGGACACGGACAAATTCATGCAGCCATGATGTAGACCAGAACCATTGGATCTTCATAAGGAAACAGCCCAATGTCGATGTTAGTGCCATAGTCAAATTTGAACTTCCCTGGGTAGTCAATTCTGTGTCTAAGTCCAAGACCTTGCCTCTAGAAGCTTCAGCAAGGGAGATCAAGTTCAAGTCCAGAATATCAAGTCTTGGAAGGCAATGAATCATCAAGTCAAATTCTCCGATTTGTGCCAACCTATTCAGGTATATGAGACCTTAGGCAAACCAAGAAAATGTCCTTAAAACCCTTAAACCAAATAGTTAAATCATTAGGGTTAAAATGGCTAAACAGAGTAGTGCAGTTGCTCAATTCTATAGCCTTAACGGCGGCTAGCCGTAAGTACCTAGAAAACCTCACTGTAAACCTGTTACAGATTGCTTTTCCAGAACGCCAATTCTAGGCCATTTTGCTCCGCGGAAAGCTTACGGCTAGCCGTAGGCCATCCCACGGCGAGCCGTAAGGCTAGCTATAGAAAAATAATTGGCAGTTTTGACTGGGAAGTCAAACTAGCCATTGGGATTTACAGATGACCATAGGTTAATCACGGCTAACCGTAGACTAGCCATTATGAGCACTTCTATATATGCTTGAGCTCATTTTAACCATGAAATGTGAGAGCTGCAGTGAATGTGAGTTTTAGAGCCCTCCTTAACCACGAAATAACCCCCAGTTAAATACCTCAAAATCCTCTTCCACTCACTCTCTTAGGATTTGATAGGTAGATCTAAAAGCATTCAAATCTCAAGAGAAAGTGTTTAGTGGAATTAGGATCTAGTGTTTTGAAGATTGATCTCTATCCATAGGCAAAATTCTCTTAGACCTTTAAAACCTTCTTCCACACACTCTAAGACCCTTATAGTTATATCCTTGAACATTCAAAGCTCATCAAAGAGTGTTTTGTGGAAAGATCCATTTCTAGGGATTGGACTGACCTTATAGGAATACCTTAGTCACCCTAGACCTAAACATCCTTTTTCACTTGGTTGAGCACAATTGGAGCATCTTCATCACCAAGGAGCTAAGTAAGGAGTCAAAGCTTGGAGTCAAAGTTCAAGCTTCATAGAACGCGAATCAAGTTAGATTCGTCTACAAAGAGGCAAGTGTTCTTATTTTATTTCTAATTTTACATCATTGTAAAGTGGATTAGACCTATGTGATCGAACGACTATAAAAATTAGAGTGGTGGAGTAGACCTTCGTGATCGAGCCAACGTATCAAAAAAATGGTGTTGGTAGAGTAGACCTTAGTGATTGAACTACCGTATCAAAAAATTGGCGTTTGTGAGGCCCTGCCCCTTTACTAGCCTGATTTTATGCTAATTATATTTAATTATATCTATCTATGCTAATTAGTAGGGATTAGTAAGGGTAGAATAGTATTTTCCTAGGAATTAGGCCTATTTTATAGGAATTAGACTCTTTTTGAGATTACTAGAATTGGTAGGTGTTAGATGGACTTTTATAGTTAGTTAGTCGTTAGAGGCCCCTAGAAGTAATTTATAGAATTTAAGAGGGTTTCTCATGGAGAATTTGCATTTAAAACCTAAAATACCCTAAATACCCATGTACTTATCCTAAACCATAACTAACCAAGGAGGGCACAATGGACATTTCTCTTTCACCAAAGCCTATATACGACCCCATCCCACATCCCATGCCAATCTCTCTCTCTCTCTCTCTCTCTCTCTCTCTCTCTCTCTCTCTCTCTCTCTCTCTCTCTCTCTCTCTCTCTCTCTCTCTCTCTCTCTCTCTCTCTCTCTCTCATTTTCCCTCTTATTTCTCTCTTCTTCCCTCTCTTCTTCCATTTCCCTCCAAAAACTTCCCTTCCGTCCATCAAAGGATGCCTAGATCTAGGGTTTCCTGCATCAAGAGAGGAAGGATCTCTCCAAGTTATTGCCATTTCCAAGTTGGAATTCATCTCTCTTCTCCTAGATCTCCTTCTCCTCTACAAGACAAGGTAAACATCATTCCTTAGCTCAATTTCCATATAGATCTTCTCCTTCTCTTAGAATTCCTTTCCCTTATGCATTTCTCCTTGGGATTTGGGTTTCAAAGCTGTAGATCTTGATAGATCTAACTTTTGGGGGACTCTTCTAGGAATTGGTGAGCTTAGAGACTTGGATTTGAGAATTGGAGCATGGATCTTGAAGATCAAGCCAAGAAACCTGGGCAAGTACAATATACTCATTTAGTATAGAATGCATGTCTTCTTCCTTGAATTCTATAATTTCAATTTATATGGATGTTTGATTGCTTAGATCTTCCTTTTAAGCCTTGTTTTCATGGTTTTGGCCATTGATGGATGGGATCTCCCATTTAGAAGATCAGTGGTACATGGATGATGAGATTGTGATGATTGGAGGAGTTTCATGTGTATGTATGGTTTTGTGATGATTGGAGTCGAGATTGATGAGTTTTGATGGAAAATTAGATGAATTGGAGAAGTTACAGAAATATGAAAATCTGAAATTCATGTATACCCGATCAACCGCCCATGCAGGATGTCGACCGGAGACACTGCAAACTCCAAATTAACTGAGAGCTAGTATGTCGGTCTGTTACAGAAATTCCAGTGTAGCCGGTCGACCGTCCTCGCCAGATGTCGACCGGGTACACTGCCCAGAGTCAAACGACCGACAAACAAGGTCCCAGCTACTCATGTGTAGCCGGTCGACCACCCATGTAGGATGTCCACCAGCCACACTACAGAAATCTCAAATCCGAGAACTGCCTACCAGGTTTTTGTCCTTCTGGTCTCTATGTATGCGGTCGACCATGGCGCCCAAGATGTCGACCAACTACACTGCACCTGAGACAACCGGAGAGACAGATCCCAGATCCCTTCAGTGCATCCGGTCGACCACCCCTGTATGATGTCTACCGCATACACTGTAGTCAGGGCATTCCAAATTCCATATCCTTTATGGCTTGATATTATGTGGGGCCCATTGACCTTCCATGTGGACTTCTAATGATGTGCCAAGCATGAGTCAAGGGTTGGACTTAACCTTGACCCATGTGGCCACCCAAAGTAGGGTTTAGGGCAACAAATGAAATCCGATTCGGTCCTTAAAAGTGGTTTTAGATGCCGTAACATCAGAGCACCAAATATACTCCTCTTGGCATCTGAGACTTCCTTTAATGATGGAATTGGGTGAAGTGGAACCTTGGACCTGAAAGTGTGGCATTGACCTAGGTGGACCTCGCTATCTCCTTCCTTTGATTGGCATGGATGTTATATGATAGACTCTTATTATTTATTGTTCACTCGTCTTTATCATTATTACACCTAATTAATAGAAGGAAAATGGAGGACCTGTACCTAGGATTCCTAGAGGTGACCCGGTAAGTGTATGGAGATCACTTTACCCGTGTCTGTGGCTAGGCGGGCTATTCTATGGCCTAAGAAATGGATGGATGAGATGACCTTGGAGTAGATGGATGGATTACTTATTCTAGGAACCCATTTATGGATGGGACATGGAATGGATCAATATGATTGATTGTATATATGGAAATGGAAATGCTATAGAAATGAATGATAATCATGATGATGGCTCATGGACATGGAAATGAACGATAGATATGGATTTGGACTATATTATGGACTGGACTATGCTATGGACTGGGCTATGATACTGGACCCTATTTGGACATGTGATGACCTTGCTCATGCAAGGATAGCCTAGCCAGACACAGACCTATCGTATGGTTCCTTGTGAGTTGGCATAAAACATTCACTCGGTTGATATGAGCTTAGCCTTGGCAATGTTCACCCTTGGTAATAGCTAATTTTATATAGCGACCATCATGATGAGCAATAGAGGTGGACGTACGCCACCAGGGTATCACACAACACTGCACGATACTATTATACGAGCGGCAGACTCCGGTAATTAAGGTAATGGCCAGGCTATTATCCCGTGCATTTCCCAACCGCAACTCAAAGGTAGTACGGGAGGGCAGGGGCATAATATCCCGCGGTGCCATCCTCTGTGAATGTGCCTCATAGCATAGATGGTTATTTAGCATGCTTTCTTTATGTTGATCCTTATTGTTATACATTGTGCCCGATTGCCTAGTATTGTACCTTTGTTACTCAACTAATCATATACTGTCTTTATTCCCTTTTGATGCATCTATACTATGTTATTTGTATACCGTCCTGCCAAGTCCTTTGGATCTAACCCATCATATTTGGTGTTTAGGTATCATTACCAACCCCGTCCCTGAGGTTGAGGCGTTCCTTGAGGTGCCAGTAGCAGAGGAGTACAGGTGGGGCCCGGTTGACCCATAGGTGGCACCGAAGGATGGAGAGCCTGTCATGGAGATTGAGTGATACCTTCTTTTGGGGATTTCAGTGATCTTTCTGGTGAGATTAAGGGCATTTATTCTGATATGTACACATAATATTTCTCACTTGGAGACTAGATCAGACTCATGCTCTGCTCTCACTTGCTTTATGAGATTGATACCTTATCATATTGCTTCCACTATTTTCTATTTGCTTCCGCAGTCCGCACTTAACAGTTGTTATAAATGTTGTTTAAAAGTTTTCAATTGGACCTCACTGGGGACTTATGATCCTGGGAGTTCCCGGTTTATTTAGAAAGTAGCACGCCAAATTCAGGTACCTTGGCAGTAAACTCGGTATCCGGAATTGGGGCGTTACAGTGTTGGTGGACCATTGGTGTGTGGTTTGCTTGGGAGTGTACGTAGGTCAAGGGCCGAAGCACTATAAATCATTGTGTGCCTCTAATCTCTATTATTCCTCATTGTTTTACATTTATGTTTTGAGATACATGTGCTATATAGTCATACTTTTATTGCATTGGCATCAGTGTTACGAAATTCGGTTCAGACGCCATTTCGGTCGGCCCTCCAAATGAAATGTTTCGGCCGATTTGGAGATTTCGGTGAAATATTTCGGGAAAAAACATTTTATATATTAAAATGAAAAATAATATACAATACATTTAGTTTATTGTACTAAATCAATGCAATATGTCGATTTATATTTGATGAAATATTTCATCTTAGAGTGAAACTTGGCTAGCTTATTCATAATAAAATGTTTTTCATTGGAATAAATTTGATTAGGGCAATAGAGCCCAATATAGTTATTTAGATTTTAAAAGATGGGCGGCTCTACATTGGAGCCCACTAATTTCTCTAAGCCAAAAGTCCAAAATGTTTAGCCCCTTCAGTTTTTAATTTTTTTATTTTAAAGGAAACCGAAATGCTGGGACGAATCACACGAATTGGACGAATCGGCCGAAATCAAAAAATTCGGACTGAATCGGACGAATTGGAATGCATTCTGGGACGAATAATTACAGGGTCCTGTTCGTTTCGATAGAGCGAACGAACCGAAATTATTCGGGAATTTCGGCCGAAAAAACCGAATTTCATAACACTAATTGGCAGACAATTCACATATGCTAGAATACCTCTAACAAATTGGCATATCATTGAGTGTTTATAAGCACATATCACTTGTTAAACAATCAGGGTCTAAAATAACGGTCGTTACTATTTCATAAACGGTCGTTATTTATGAAACAGTCATTATCAAAACGATAACGACCCTTGCCATTACGGTATTATCATGATAACAGTGACATCACAATAAACATCAAAAAATTGCCAAAAAAAGGGTCGTTATGACCGATATTTTCAAAGTATAGGTCAAACCGTTATAATGGCCGATATTAAGTCCATATCAGTTTACAAAAAGGAGGAAAAAGAAACGGAGAAAGAGGGAGAAGAGGAAAACGATGGAGAAAGAAACATGCATAAAAAATAGAGTTTATTTTCAGAACCTTAAGCCCTAAAACTTCTTTTCAAAATCCTAACCCTAAAAAACCTGCAATTTCTAAATCCTAATAAATCAAGACCCCACAAAAAAATACCAAAACCCCAAACACCCAAAAAAATTCTTACAGGGGTCAAAATCCTAACCCTAAAAACCCTGCAATTTCTAAATCCTAATAAATCAAGACCCCGCAAAAAAATACCAAAAACCCAAACACCCAAAAAAATTCTTACAGGGGTGAGTTCCAGAGAGAGTACCTAGCCACCCTCCACTGCCGCCTTCCCTTTCTTCTCCTTTTTTCCTCTTTTCCTCCTCCTTTCTTCTCTTTCCCTCTTCGCCTTCTCCTTTTCTTCTTTCTTACCTTCTTTTTTCTTTTCGTTTCCCTTTCTTATCTATTTCAATCCAGAAGCAACCAAAAGGGGGCAAACTCCCCCCTTTAAGGGATTCTGCTTAGAATGCAAGGCTGTCACTATTCTGGGCCTCTTTCTAGTTTCCACTCACAAAAAGAGAGAGAGAGAGAGAGAGAGGAGAGAGAGAGAGAGAGAATTAATGGGCCCCTTCTCTCTATACACATAAATATGTGGCCTTGCATTGGATGTTCGTTGATTGGTGGGTTCCATTTCATTTCTTTTTAGTTGATTTCATGTAAAAGGTTAAATCTTAAAATCTTATTTCTATTAGGCAAATAATTCTAATAAATATGCCATGGTCCATTTGATGGTGAGCCCAACTGTGATTAGAGTGAAACTTTTACAAACTCATTAAATGCACAATAAGCAAAACATTTGATGAACTTGATTTCATGTAAAAAGGCTAAATCTTGAAATCCTATTTCTAATATATGCCTATGATTCTAATAATGTGGCATGGTCCATTTGATGGTGGGCCCAACTTTAATTAGAGTGAAACTTTGACAAAGCTAATATATATAGTGATAATTATTTGAATGTTTTGGATTTTGAAATATGAATTATGTTGGTGAATCTATAAATCATGAGGATGGAGCAAAATATTAAAAATTAAAACATAGTATATTCAGTGGTCAAAGATTATACAACAATGATACAGGATGTTAAAACTTAGGAGGACCGTTATTTTGGTTTAAAGTGTTTACTAATGGAAAAAAAAATATCATTTTCTAGCATTTTATAATATTTTGGATATTTTTTGGGGTCAAATAAAAATTCGCACCACGATGGACTGCGAACCACAATGTGACACGATGACCATGATAACAACCGCGACCGCGATTTTGAACCATGTAAGCAATTCACTTTTGATCACTTGATTGCCCTCTTTCATAGTTATACATTGTTGTGCAATTTAAGTGAATTAGTGTTTGTGTTTAATTGGACTAAATTTATGATTAAGTTTAAACCTTTTTAATCAGTCCTCCCCCCCACCCACCACCCCACCCCTCCCCCCCGGGGGGTGTGGGTGGTAGACTTTACCTTGGTCTAGCTTGCACTTTCATATATGACCACCAGATCGAAGCTGTGGATTAGACCTCAATGGAAGTACAAATTATCCTCATGGAAGAGGCATTATCTATCTCTGTAAGCTAGGAAGCACGGACACACCCGGACATGTATCCGACACACCAAAAATGGTCTCCTGCTTATTTTTTTATATTTTATTTCCCGGACAAGCAGGGGACACGCTAGATGTTTTAATTGGAGAAAAGTATTAAAATTATAATAAAGAAAAGAGAAGGGAGCCATTTGTAAAAAAATCTCTTTTAGTTGGAAGAGAAAAAAAAAAGGAAGATAAGGCAGAGGCTAGAGATTTTTGTATTTTTGGAATGGAGGGGAAATTGATGATCCTCCCTTTTCTTTGTATGGATTTTATGGAACTACGGATATTTCATGTTTAATGATTATGAATTATGTTTTAGTTTTGTATTGCTATTTGATAATTTGATAAGCTCATTGTTTGAAGTGTTTAGATGGTTAGATGAGTATTGCCAGGTGTATCTATTCCAGACCTGATTTCTCAGTTCCTTCAAATAATATCTCAAATGGAATTTTAGTTTTGTAAAATCCATCCCTTGGTAAATCAGTTTCAGGATGTTCTGAAGAGGTGGAAAATGTCAGCATTCCATCTGAATTGGAACTTCCTCTATCATTAAAGTGAGGATAATAGTACTTGGAGGCCTGAAATCATTAAAGTGAAGACTAATGTGACACACTGACACTGCCATAATTGATAATTGCATTCATGAAGAAAGGATGGAAAAGAGAGTTTAAGGTAGGTAAAGGATTAATGGTTTCTTTTTGTGTTCAAAATGAATGTTATGCGACTATTTATTTGTAATTGATAAAGGGAGAAGTCTGAAAAAGTATTTTTTTTCCGTCCGCAATTAAAAAAAAAAAGAGCTTTTGAAGCCTTAATTTTACTTTTTCAATCCACTTTTTTTCACCCAAACATATAGTAAAAGTAAGAAAGATTCCATCACATGTCTACTTTTAACTCTACCTTTACTATTCAAATGCTCCCTAATCCATCCCTTGAGGCAAGAGACTCCAATTCTCCAAATTTCTTGAAAACCCAGTCTCACTCAAACAAGATTTTCTAGAAAATTAACAACTTTAAGTAAAAAGACTTCATCTTTCCCCAAATCAAGTACTCCAATCCACAAAATATGCTCGAAAATCATAACCCAACACATGAAATGAAATGAACATAACTCAGTAATCAGGGTGGTTTTTAAAAGAGGACTTACCGATCGGGAATCCAAGCTGGAGGAGGATCGAGATTGGTGTCCTTGTAGCATCCGTAGTACATCATCTGATGGAAGGAGAAGGGGAGATTAGGGTTTAGAAGGTGCTTGTAGATGTTCTTCCATGTGTCTGGAGTGGCAGCTCCGTAAGTCCTGAGGATCTGCGAGAGGCGGAGATGGAGCTTCTCCGCTTCTTGGAAGGGGATTCCAGCGGCTTCGATGTCAGAGACTGTGATGCAATCCAGGGCTTTGTAAGCCATGGATTTGGGTTTCTCTCCCTCTCTCTCTCTCCGAGACAGAGAGCTGCTGCTGTTGCTTGTGCTTTTGGAGCGGTTTAGCGTTTTAGAGACGAAAGTGTCACTGCTCACTGGCTAGTAGCTACACAAGGATTTGATTCGTCCGAGTATAAGAAAGGGTGATTCTATATGCACCCACGTATTTTGCTGTATGCACCCACATTTTATTTTTTTTTTAATCACCAAAATACCCTAATGTCAAATGACCAACTCACCCTTTACCATTTTCCTCTTCCTTTCTCCTATTCCGGTTACCCTCCTCTCTACTCATCACTTCTTCTTCTTTTTCTGCTTCTTCTTCTTCTTAATCCTAATTATCCATTACATCCACTGTTCGACCATTTCATCTGCACTCATTCATCCCCATTGATCTTCATCTCCTTCCTCATCATCTTCTCTAACTCTTACAAAGTTTGCTCAAGTCTCATCCATTTGTTTGAAGATATTGGAGGCACTCATCTCCCTTCATCACATTGTCTATTGGAAGTAGGCATTTTCAATATGGACAAGCAACTAACGATCTATCCAGAGGAGGTATACATTTTAGTTCGTTTTAAATAAAATTCGCGCGTCATGTTCGGTATACCAGAGCCGTGCAAGTGGAATTTGCACGGCAGAATAGCATCAAACATTCTAGTCTTCCACGGAATAAATATGACGTGCAAAAAAAATTTGCACGGAATAAATATTCCGTGCAAAAGTATTTTGCACGTCGTATTTATTCCGTGCAAATTTATTTTGCACGTCGTATTTATACCGTGCAAAAATGTCTTGCACAGCATGAGTAAACCGAGCATATTTCACAAGGACAACATATAGTGTTGTGCATTAATATACTAATATTTAGCAATTATATTTTCAGGAGATTCAGTCAACCGGTGCCAGTGAGTGCTCTATGGATTTTACTAATGTCTTCACCACTGACATGATATTTAGAAGCCGAGAGGACCTAATCCAATGGACAAGGGAAGTTGGAAAGAAACATGGGTTGGTTATTGTAATCAAAACTTCAGATGCTGGTGGAGATGGTAGGAAGGCGAGAATAATGTTATCTTGTGAGAGAAGCGGAAGCTATAAGGGTCAATCGAAGGTCCCTCAAAAGAGAAATCCTAATAAGGCAACGGGAACGAAGAAGTGTAATTGCCCTTTCGCTTTGAAGGGACGAAAGTTGGCAAATGATGATGATTGGATGTTAACAGTGGTTTGTGGGTTGCACAATCATCCAAACGCACAACATCTCGAGGGGCATTCATTTGCTGGAAGGCTATCAGGGGAGGAACTCAATGTTTTGATTGATATGTCGAAGAGTATGGTGAAGCCAAGGAACATCCTTCGTACGCTGCAAGAAAGGGACGTGCACAACACTACTTCGATGAAGAGTATTTACAATGCCCGTCAGAAGTGGAGGGTGACTGAGTTGGCCGGTCGATCACAGATGCAACAACTCATGATGCATTTGGAGCAGAACAACTACATTGAGTATCACACTAGCAACCCATCTACAGATGCTACGATGGACCTATTATGGGCACATCCATCATCTATTCAGTTGTTACGTGCATTTCCAGAAGTTCTGATAATGGATTGTACGTACAAGACTAATAGATATCGACTTCCCTTGCTTGAGATCGTTGGTGTGACATCCACTCAACTGACTTTTTCCGTTGCTTTTGTGTACCTTGAATCAGAGAGGGAGGCCAATTACAGATGGGCTTTGGAGAGGCTTAAGGAATTGATGGATGGATGTATTATGCCCCGTGTCGTTGTAACTGATAGAGAGTTAGCACTCATCAATGCAATACACGTTGTCTTTCCGAATGCAGCAAGCTTATTATGCAGGTGGCATATTTCAAGGAACATATTGGCAAATTGTAAGAAGTATTTTGAGACCAACGACAGATGGGAGGCGTTTATATCTAGTTGGAACATGTTGGTAGTCTCTCCCACTGAAAATGACTACATTCAGTTTTTAAGTGCATTGGACCGGAATTTCTGTGGGTATCCAAACGCCGTTGATTATGTGAAGAAATCATGGTTGAATAACCATAAGGAACAATTTGTAGCTGCTTGGACGGATCGGCATATGCACTTTGGAAACGTGACTACGAATAGGGCTGAGAGTGCACATGCAAAATTGAAGAGACACCTTGGCACATCGAACAGTAGCTTCGATTCGTCCTGGCAGATTATCCATGCATTGCTTGAGTTGCTCTTTACGGAGATAAAGGCTTCATTTGAAAAGAGCTTGAACACCGTGCAACATAAGTTCAAACCAGCACTGTTTCGCGAGCTGAGAGGATTCATATCAAGGAATGCTTTGGATATAATATTGAATGAGTCGATCAGAGCTGGTTATATTGGTCCAGATTCCTTGGCATGTGGGTGCGTAATTCGACGGACACATGGGTTACCATGTGCACACGAGATTGCCGAATACATAAGGGAAGGCACTCAAATACCACTGAGTTGTGTCCATCAATACTGGAGGAAGCTCAATTCAGAATCCACTAAGGAGAATGCAGGCCCCGAATTAACCACAACTTCCGAGTTCGAATTGATCAATAAGAGATTTCATAGTACCGATCACGCGGGTAAAATACAAATATTGAAAAAACTAAGAGAGTTGGGGTGTCCGTCATCTACTTCTCTTCTTGAGCCGGATGTTAAATTGAACACCCGGGGTCGATCATCCTCGAAAAGAAGAAGTTGGATCGGTCTACGCGTCGGGAACCATCTGCTTTTGAGTATGCACTCTCGATCGAAGCTACCGTTCCATCGAGAACCAACAGTCTAGATTCGAAGAAGGGGAAGGACAAATTAAGTGTTCGACGCACTCGTTCAAGCACATTCGAGCATCAACTTCCTAAGTCATTAGGACCCTATATCGAGGCTATTAAGGATGTCGAGGCGGATGGTAACTGTGGTTTCAGGGCAGTAGCTGGTCTATTGGGAATGAGCGAGGATGGTTGGATGCAGGTTAGAATGGATTTAAGCAATGAACTACAGAGGCATCAAAATTATTATTCATTGCTATATGGCGGAGATGATAGGGTTGGGGAACTGTATTATGCATTGGCGTACTACGACAGCCATCCCCCATTTGCTCGTTGGATGACAATGCCAGACATGGGTCATCTGGTAGCTTCATATTATAATGTTGTATTGATCCATCTTTCTTTGCAACAGTGCCTTACTTTCCTGCCTTTGAGATCAACCCCGATTCCATCTTCTGATCGGAAAGTTATCGCGATCGGTTTTGTCAATGGTAACCATTTTGTTCAAGTCTTCATGACACCCGGGGCTCCCATTCCTCCCATTGCGACAAATTGGTATAGACACCACCATCCTAATGCTGACGGATGGCAACTACCATATGCGCAGAACATCGAGCGATTCAAAGAAATAATTGGAGACAGTGTCGCAACACGCGAGTCGGTTAATATTGACAGTGATTAATTTCTTGTACTTTGAACTCGATGTAAATAAATTGTAAGAAATGATGTTGAAATGCAATCAAGTTGTTATGATGTCCATCATTTATTTTTTGTTTATATTCCATCATAACCCTCCTTAGTTTATTGTGGGTGGGCGAATATATCATACAATAAATCATCTATTACAAGCCACACAAAGAAAAGGCACACAAAATATATGTGTGAAACCATCCTGCACGGCCAACAGCTGCTGAGCAGAATGGATCTGTTCGGCACATATAAGCCGAGCAGAATGGATCTGTTCGGTACATATCAGCCGAGCAGAATGGTTCTGCACGACATATGTACACTGAACAGATTGCATTTGCACGGCATATGTTGGCCGTGCATTTAAGGGATGTGTGGATTATTCATCATTAACTTAGAAGGTTGAAACTATTTGTATCCAAATTCGAAGAGGGATGTAGATGTTTAAAAAAATCAAAATTTGAGATGAACTATATATCACAATTTGACAACCATAATTCCATAAACAAACAAGTTCTTGTACAAAATTATAATATTCATTGATTGAAATGTGGCAGTTTGTAGTACACTGTTTCCTTGTAATTAGTTACACATCTGAAAAGAAGGATACATTGTCAAAAATATCTAAAATATCCTTACATCCCACAAGTCTCTAAAAAAAATAAAAGTCAAATATCCTTTATACAAAAACAAAAGCATGTTATCAAAAAGTCCTCCGAGCGTCATTGTTGCGCACGCCGACGATACGTCACCGGCAAGCCATCAAGAATCTCGAGGGTAGTCCGCAATGCCCTCTGGTAGAATTCAACTGGCTGGTCACCTCGTTCAAGCGTGGCACGAATATGATCCTTTGCTCGAAGGACCTATAAGAGACAATAGAATGTGTCATATTAATAATTTAATATGATACTTGCTTCAATGTACGAAATAAGATAGTTTACAATGCACTCACCGTTCTCGGAGTCGGGTCCTCTCTACCCTCATTAGGGTCATAGTGGGAATGGCGGGCGGGGTTCTGTACACGAGGGTGAGATATCCTAGTGTACCAATCGAGGTAGTCCCGCGAACACTCCCATGCATGATGTGCACGATGGCCGCGGTGCGCAATAGATAATACATGGTCCTCCCAAGTAATCCAATACTGATCCAGAAACGTATAGGAGACCTTGTATTTACCGGCAGTACTACCCCGAGTGGCACGGATGGGGGCAAGAGGTGCGGGTGGGATGGTCTGTACGTAGCCGAACTGTCGAAGAACCCTGTGTGGGTGGTAGGGTTCAATGACATCTAGGGACCTCAAGCAACCACAGAAGAATGATATCTGCTGTAGTGGATGATGGGCCCTAACACTAGCGTACGGATCCCAAGCAATCTGTCACAAGTAAACTAAACAAGTCACTACTATAATAAAACATGCTCCTTCTCAAAAAACGTAAAATAAAATAATAAAGAAAGTCAGAAATATATAACATAAAACGCTCAAATGGGTGCTCACCTCACTCGGGTGTAAGGCATCCAATCTCTCCCGCATCAGCTGTATGTTTTCAATTGCATTTCCGGAATCCTGTCCAGGATTCCAGCGGCTTGCTAGAGCCATCCCTGCGGTGTATCCCCATTGTGCAGGAGGACGTGCGAATGGGAAGTGCTCGTACACCCAAGACTACAAATGACAACAAATATTAATAATTATATAGTACTTATATCAATTATAATGATAAAGATATATGAATCTATAAAATGTACCGTTCTTACCGTTAGCAGTGTCAAATATCCCGCAATCTGCCGCACATCTGCCCTCGTGGCGGTCCCCAACTGGCGATACAGATACGCAAGTGCGGCAGCCCCCCATGCGTATTGACGGACCCGTGGCAGGTCCATCAATAAGGACAAGTAGTAGACAGGAACCCTCGTGGCGGACTTATCAGTGAATAGTGTACAGCCCAATAGGTAAAGAAGATATCCTCTGGCTGCACACTCTACCTCCTCAACCGACGATGCGGGAGTCACTTCGCCGCACACCCGTCGGATCCACCCCATCCTCACTACCCCACCCCGTGCCAGGTTCAACTCGGCTGATGCAGATTCCCTATCCACACCCAGTCCTAGCTCGAGTAGATCTACTTGGTCAGTAAATCCCATAGTAGCAGATACGTGGACAGGAAGTCCAGTGACTGGGATGCCGAGTAGAGAACTCACATCATCTAATGTGATCGTCATCTCACCAAACGGCATGTGGAAGGTATTGGTCTCGGGCTGCCATCTCTCCACAAAGCTCGAGACCAAGGGGCATGAGATATATCTGTAGCTGAAATGCCTCAGGTCTGCCAATCCAGACTCTTCTATGATAGCGCGAAACATAGGCACCTCACTATCAAGACGATCTCCAGGCCGAGGTATGTACCAGTCCTTCAACTGCCGCCAATGACTGATACATTTGAGAGGGCCACGTTCCTGCACATTACAAGTATAGTATAAATCTTCATTAGCATCTGGTATTATATAAAGAATTAGTTAAAACATATAAAGAATGAACGTGTACCTCCCCGTCCCATATGGATATGGCCACGTGAGTCCTGAAACTCACAAGGACGGACTCGTCGGCCGGACCGCCTGGAATAGGTCCATCCCCTGACCCCGAGGCATGAGGACTGGGTGGCTGTGCCTGGTCCTCTGACGAATCATCCTCCCCTACTGGCGCAATCGGAGTACTGGACGGTTGGGGAGGACTAGACGGCCCTGCCTCATCCTCTGAGGAATCGTCATCTGAAGAGCTCTCAGGCAGTGGATCCTGCCGTAATTTGCGTCTTCGTTCAGACGCCGTTGGCCGTTGACGGCGAGGAGGTCTAGCAACGCCAACCTTCACCCGCACTCTGGGTGGATCGCTAGAAGTACTACCACGTCCACCGGTCGGATGTGAGATGCCACCAATACGGCGAGCTGGTCTCCTAGGCATATCTTCAAATCTGGATTTAAAATAAAAATCATTAGGAAGATAAAATCATTATACGAAGAAAATTTTTTTCTTGTACTGCTCGGTTGAATTGTATCGTGCAAAATCGTTCTGCACGGCACAACTTTTCCGTGCAACAATTTTATGCACGGAATATGTTTACCGTGCATATTTGTTTTGCACGGTCTACATGTTCCGTGCAAAACATTTTATGCACGGTTTCTTTCTTCGTGCAGAAAATCCATGCACAGTATACATTTGCCGTGCACAACATTTGGTGCACGGTTCTGCATTGCCGAGCAGATCGCGAACAATGCCACGATTTTTGGCAAACTGAAGAGATTCAGTGCTTCGAATGCACATGAATTAGCTCGTAATATACTTATCTACTATCTAACAAAGAAATTACGACCTAAAAGGAATGTAAACATGATAAACGAATGAAGAAGAAGAAAAAGGAAAAAACAAGAACTTACCTCACGCGTCCTGTGAAGAAGAAGAAGAAGAAGAAGCAGGAACGATGTGCACTGATGCTCTTTGGAGGGAGAACGACCGAGAAGAGGGAAGGCAAGAGGAGGATAAGCAATGTCCAATGGTGCCTTGCTCGTTTTTTCGAATAGGGTCGACGAGGGAAACGCAGAGGAGAACGAAGAGGAAATGCAGAGGAGAGCGTGGGCAGTTTCGGAAATATGGTGGGTGGGCTCAGCAAAACGTTTTTAAGAAAAAAAAAGGGGGGGGGGGTGAGTTCAGCAAGTGGGTGCTTAAAGCAATGTTAGTGGGTGCATATAGAATCACCCTATAAGAAATAAGGGATTTGATTCGTCCGAATATAAGAAATAAGGGAATTTAACGGCAAAACTCTCCGGAACAGTATTATTGTATCTATCTGTCTATTATTATATATATTAAAGCAAGTAATTTCACGGGGAGCGACACGTGGCGGGGAGGCTTCCTGGGAGGAGGACAAGGTGCTTTTTGCGCTCCCACTTTTGGAATTGCCCTTCCCTCCTTTTTAATTCCTTTTAAATCCCTATCCCTATGCAATGCCATCACTAAAATCTCTCATTCTCCCTCAAATCTCTCTCAACTCCCCTAAAACTCCTCCCATTCAATTTTAAACTTTCCTTTAATCAATCACTCAATCTTTATCCCTTGCCCAAGATTTAAACGAGGATTGACAATCAATCAATCTTAACCCTTGCCCAAGATTTAAAGATCTGAACTTTTTGGCAATGTTTTTCGTTGCTTATCCTTTCCTCTTCTCCATCCTCCCTCCCTCATCCTTCCATTCTTCTCTCAATGCACCCTCACCTGCACTACGCCCAGCCAACCAAACAGGCCTTCACCACCTCTCCATCATATCCTGTCAGCCAACCAAAGCCACAACCGAAGTTACCCAAACAGTACCTCATCGCCTATACTTCAAGACCACCGAACCAGACTTTATGAATAATGGATTTTTGTTTCATATTGATTCAAGTAATGGAATTTGTTTGACTGTTCACATGTTCTCTCTTGCTATGTTGACCGGGCACCAGAGCTTGCCACTGCTAGCAAGCAACTTCCATCATTTAAGGCTGATGTATATGCATTTGGGGTGATTCTGATGGAGACAGCACCATCACATTTTTCTTTTTTTTTTCCCTTTTCTCTTTTTTTCCCTTCTTCTCCATCTTCTTCTTTCTCCACCTGCGCACCACCTGAACCCATCTCTTTTTCTTTCTTCCTTCCTCTCTCATTCTTCCATCTTCTTCTTTCTCCACCTCCTCCTTCTCCCTCTCTTTCCTTCCTCCTTTCCTCTTCTCCCTCCTCTGCTCTCCCTCCTCCCTTTCTCGCTCCCACGCCCTGCCCAGCCCATTGCGTAGGCGCCCATCACCCATCAGGGGTGGTAGTCTCAATGGCCCCTCGCATTTTCAACTTGGAGGCAGAAGGGATTTCGGTGCGGGCAGGGGTATCAGCAGTGGCAGAGGTGGTGCTGCACATCGTGGCGGTAGGAGCTCTAGCTCTATTGGCGACCGCGGTGCTGGTGGTGGTGTTGGTCTTGGTGGTAGGAAGGGTGGGTTTGGTGGTTGGTGTCGTGGTGGAAGAAGTTTTGATAATGAGCGTGGTGGTGGTGGCGGCAGCGGCGGGCACGGTGGTAGGGGATTTTATTCTGGCCGAGGAGGCCGGGGTGGTAGTGGCAGTGGTGGAAGAGGTCTTAGTGGTGGGCATGGTGGTGGCAGTAGGGGATTTGAGGCAGGCCGTGGTGGCTGTGGTGGTAGAGGGTTTGATGGTGGTGGGAGAGGCGGGAGAGATGGTGGAAGGTCTAAGGGTGAATTGAATGGCATTACTCTTCCAAAAGTGGATTTCAGCAATAGTATTCCTTCCAAGAAGAACTTCTATGTGGAGAGTGCTTCTGTGCAGGCGATGTCTGAACATGAGGCAGATCTCTATATAAGAAGTTGTGGAATTACTGTTGAAGGTCGTGATGTGCCGAAGCCAATTCGGCATTTTCAGGAGACTAACTTTCCAGGTTTTCCCTTCTGTATTCATCTTTATTATATTTTTCAACTTTCCAGGTTTTCCCTTCTTTCCAAGTTTTCCCTTCTGTATTCATATTTATTATATTTTTTTGGAGTTGTCTATTCCTTTTTTTTTTTTCTTGATCATTGTTGTGTTACTTATTGTGAACTTTCTTATAGAGAACTTGATTTTTATATACTCTACTTTCTTCCCAGACCAATAAAGGAATCAAATCAATTGAAACACTTCAATGAAAGTTAAAAAGGTCACAGCTGAGGGATATGAGGTGAAATAGATAGGACACCCCCCCCCGCCCCGGCACTCCTTATACATTAAGGGAAAGATTACTTAAGGGTAATTTTTTCAAAATTTAACTTTATTTTCTAAATTTTAACTCATACCATCAATGTGATTAATATCATGAAATATTAGGTTTTTTTAACAATTTTCATCCCATCAATGTGAGCTTACTAATTTTATTTTCTACTGCTATCATCAATCAAAGTTTTCTCTTTGTTCTTTATTAAATCAACATCCAAATACCATTGAATTGAACCATCAGGACCACAAAATCTGAACAACAATATAAAGTAACTGCCAACCTATCTATATTCATAAGCCTAACTAAAAAACAATAAACAAAAGTCTCTAATTTAGTAAAGCCTCTCTCTTTAATAAACTTTAATAAACAAAGCCTTTTACCACATTTTGAATTACCACATTTTGAACCATACCATCAATGTGATTAATATCATGAAATATCCTCTTTTTTTAATAATTTTCATAATAGGAGCAGTTTTCGCACAGCCCAAGAGCTGACCTGCTAAAACCAATTTCGACTTGGTATAGATCCTAATGAATGACATATTTCTCATATCTTCATCCAGTGGGACTCCCAAGAATAAACAGTTTGAATTGATCATATACGTAGGACTCTTAGCAAGGAATAGAAGGAAAAAAAAAGTCTGTTACAGAAGGCAAACTCGCATTCTATTTAATAGATAATAATATTATAAAGAAGGTTGAGATATGAAAATCATGAGTTACGTTGATAGATTATATCAGATTTTGAGATATATTAGGCTAGAATTAGATTATGAATAGGTCTCCTATTAGTATGTCATTTACTATTAGGGATGTGAAAATCTGAATCTCTAATTTTCCTATATAATAGCTGAGTATGAGCCAAAAAATAGGATGGGCCCTAAAAGCTTCTTCTGCCATTACCGGTCTACTTCCTTTGGAACCTAAACAAGCGGGGCCCATCGGATGGGGATCTCCACTGTTCATCCCAAAAAAAAAAAGGTGGATGTGCATTTATTGGGACCGTTCATGCTTTTTTTTTTCAATGAGACCATGTAGAAATTGCCATTTTCTTTTTTTAATCTACTTATCCCTCATTTTATGGGATTGTTATTCTTTTTCTTTTAATTAATTTTGATTTTTAACGGTCTTCACCCGTTTGACGCTGTCTGTGCAGTGGGATGCTTTAATCCTTGCTTGGATTATCAATTTACCAGTTGGCGGTTAATTATGAGAGCCCGTTTGAAGCTAGGTTGAGTGGAGACATAATTTTCTGTGTGGTCTTGATAATGTGGAGTAGTATTGAGTTAAAATTGGGAACTACTCAGTGCTCTAATGCATTGGCTTTTGATGATTGGCCTAATTCTTACAATTGAACCCAAGTCCAGTTACAATCCTGCCATAAACAAATCCCTTATATTTTGCCCGTACAACACTCTGAACAACAGAACTCACCCATTCATTACATGGGGAGAAATAACGTATTACATGGGAGAAGCCCTGTTGTGTGGCCCACCCGTGATCCGATCAGAACTGTTTTGATCATAACATCATGCGGAGCCCGGGCCCAATAATAACATATATATGTATATTAAATAATAGTATATATATGATATGCATGAAATAGATAACAGGATCACAATTGCATTTTAAAACCGAGTGTAGTTAATTTATACATTCACATAATTTCTCCAATTTTAAAATGAACCCAATCCCTTTGATAAATATAGGGCGGGCCAAGCCAATTTGTGTTGGGTTAGAGGTAGGGCCCACCATTTTGTACCCTGGCCTATGACCGACCAATTTTTAAAACAGGTTGTAAGATTGCAACCACACCCATTTTGATCCCGCATAACCTGCATTAAATGTGGGTCAGGTCAGGTTAGGCTCAACCTAACCCGTATAACTCTATCTATTACCCCTTACCATAAAAAAAGATGGCTTAGAAAATTCAAAACCACAACCTTTGGCATTTTCAACAACATCTCCACCACTACACCAACCGACTCTTTTATGCAAATGTTTATAAAAAAAACTAATTAGGTGACCCGTGATCCGATCAGGACTGTTTTGATCATAACGTCCATGATGAGCCCAGGCCCTATAACAACATATATTAAATAATAATAATATATTAGATATATATAATAAGCATGAAATAAATATTGGGTGTCTGATCCAAGACAAAAGGAAATATGGGTTTGCCCGTTTGCAATCTCAAAACACCCTTTACCCCATCACTTCCTACTGACGATCAATAAGAGATCAATCGAGTTCCACCACAATCCAAGACGTCTAGCCTAGGAAATTAGGATTGTATTTTACCAATTTTCATTGCAAAATAGAATGTAGCCTTCATATGCTTGGGTCATGAATAAGAAGAATTCATGATTTTTTTTCAACGAGACCAAGTAGAAATTGCATTTTTCTTTTCAAACAAAATGCCCACTCCTTGTGGGTTATTTCTTTTTCTTTTTTTTTTTTTAAATAACAAGATGACCACTTCATGTGGGCTGGCTTGGATGTTTGGTTACTAAAAATAGAGATTAAGGAATGGGTCAATTTGAATGTACAAAAATCAATGTGACAATTATTATTTTTCTTTGTTCTTTATTAGAGAGATCTTCATTTCTTACAAATGAGTCCTATTTGAATTTAATTATTAAACAAGGCCCGCGTTGGGCGTGGGCCCTGAAGCGCTAGTTGCATTATATAATAAAAGACAGCAGGTTTTTTCGCGGGGGAGCAACACGTGGCGCATCCTCAAACTTTTTGCATCCCTTTATTCCGGAATTGCCCTTCTATATCCTAAAATCTCTCCCTCTACACACACATCCCCTAAAATCTCTCCCTCTACATATACGTTTTTTCCTCCCTAAAATCTCTCTTTATTCGGTGTACATTTGTATAATAATGGTTTCTCATTACTTAATAAATTTATGACCTGTGGTGTAAGCTTACGATTTGTGAGCTTCCATTTCATCCAATAGCAAATGTGTCCTAACACTCTACACTCTCCTCTCAATTCCATAATCTCATGTCGGTTAACCCCCGCCAACCCCCCCACCCCCGGCTAACTTTAGAATTGTTTGTTATTTTTTGTTCTGTTTCTCTTTTTTTCAATTGCATATTGAAATGATTTTCTTCTCTAATGATTTATTATTATCTGTCATGAATTTGAACAAATGGCCGTATTATTTTACTTTTGTCCAGGTGGTTACAATTAATGTTTCTTTGAAGGCTTATAATATTTTGATTGCTTTCATTAATCAGACTTGGTTGTTTTATTAAATAAACTTACTTGATAGAGACCATTTGCGTGCCTGCACATGTACCTTGATCAGTTGTGTCATTCTTGCGAGCTTGAATGCTTGCTTAATTAGATAATCTAGAGTTTTATATTATAGGCTCTTATCAGTAGGGATGTCGAATGGGCCGGGCTGGCCTGCGACGACACCGCCCGACCCACCAGTCAACGGCCCACGGCACGGCATGGCCTGGTTAATGACACGGCCTGTGCCTTGGGCCGTGCTGGGCCGAGGACTAAGGGATGGTCAGCCCGTTTCGGCATGGCACGAGATGGGCCGACCTGTCCACAACGGTCAGCCCGTATTTTCTTCATATGGATTCCGTGTATATCTTGTGCCCACCAAAGTACAAAATCATCAATAAAGCATTTGTGATGAACCCAGAAACTTTTTATTGAATTAATCTAAAATTTAGGGGTGGCAATTCGTGGGGGAGCGACACGTGGCGCGTTCTAAAATTTTTTGCTGAACTTATCCAACCCACCTATTGACCCACCCATTGAAACTAACCCTTGATTTGTGCAACCCACAAACTGAGCCCATCAATCTATATCTTGCTGATCCATCACCTAGACCTACTTCATCTACAAGGTTTTTATGTTTTCTTTGAAAAAATAATTCTTTAATAGATTCATGGGTTTTTGAACTTTTTATTTTAATGATCTTGATCTACAAGAGATTGAGTCCTCTTTTATTCTCGAAAAAAAAAAAAAGCAAAGAGACATGGATGTTATTTCACATTGGGAAACAAGATTTTATTCACGAAGTGGTATGATTTCTTTTCTTTTGTATTTTTTTTATTGTAGTTCTTTTTTGTAATTTTCTTCCTTTTATTGTGGTCAGATTCAAGTAGTAGAGGTATGATTTTCTTTTTTTTTTATTGTACTTCTTTTCTTTTGTATTGTTTTTAGTAAATGTTTTAACGTAAAATTACAATTTTCTTTTAAAAGAAGTTGCGTTTTGCGTTGGGGTTTTTGTGACAATCCATAAATTTCTTTTACTTTATTTTCATTCGATTTCTATTACTCAATGTTACAGTTTTAGTCCAATCACAATCAATAAAAGATGATTCAATTAGATCATTTTATTTAATTTTTTACCTTAATTTTTTAAGTTCAGTTTTAAATGTGTTTGTATTATCAATTATATATTAATTTTTATTTATAATTTATTTAAAAATTATAAATATCTCTAATTAAAATATTATTTACTTTTTATCATGGCCTGCGTTGGGCGCAGGCCTACTCCACTAGTTAATAATAAAAGACAGCAGGTGATTCTCCGGAGAGCGACACGTGGCGCATCCTCAAACTTTTTGCATCCCTTTATTCCGGAATTGCCCTTCCATACCCTAAAATCTCTCCCTCTACACACATCCACTAAAATCTCTCCTCCCTAAAATCTCTCCCTCTACCTATACGTTTTCTCTTCCCTAAAATATCTCTAAAATTTCTCCATGAAACCATTTTTTAAAATAAAAAAATCCATGTATGGGAGTCAAAAAAATCCATAAATGGGCCCCATTACACAGTGCATTGCAAGACCCACCTCCACGAGAAGTGTACAATGATGAGAGTGCCCCCACTATGCACATATGGCCTAAACATCACCTTGATTGGATGATCATAGCCAATTTACTAGGGTCCCCCAATCATGTATGGGAGTCAGAAAATCCATAAATGGGCCCCATTACACAGTGCATTGCAAGATCCACCTCCACGAGAAGTGTACAATGATGAGAGTGCCCCACTATGCGCATATGGCCTAAACATCACATTGAACGCACAGATTTTATTCACGAAGTGGTATGATTTCTTTTCTTTTGTATTTTTTTATAGATTTTTTTTATTGTAGTTCTTTTTTTGTAATTTTCTTCCTTTTATTGTGGTCGGATTCAAGTAGTAGAGGTATGGTTTTTTTTTCTTCTTTTTTTTTTTTTGTTATTGTACTTCTTTTCTTTTGTATTCTTTTTAGTAAATGTTTTAACGTGAAATTGCAATTTTCTTTTAAAATGAGTTGTGTTTTGCATTGGGGTTTTTGCGACGATCCATAAATTTCTTTCACTTTATTTTTCATTAGATCTCTATTACTCAATGTTACAGTTTTAGTCCAGTCACAATCAATAAAAGATGATTCAATTAGATCATTTTACTTATTTTTTTACCTCAATTTTTTAAGTTCAGTTTTAAATGTGTTTGCATTATCAATTATATATTAATTTTTATTTATAATTTATTTAAAAATTATAAATATCTCTAATTAAAATATTATTTACTTTTTATCATGGCCTGCGTTGGGCGCAGGCCTACTCCACTAGTATTATCTATATTACTAAAGGGATACTCTTTCTCATATAAAGACACCTGGCACAACCTCAAGCTTTTTGCAATGCCATTTCCGGAGTTGCCCTTATCCCTAAAATCTCTATATCTATTACACACTCAAAAGACCTAAATTTGTCCATCAAGAATCATCTTCCACTCAAAAGCCTAAAATCTCTCCATGAGATCCCTAAATAAGCCAACACACCAGATGTGCTAAATTTATATCAATCAATTCATGGGTCCCGGTCCGCATCATTTGATTTTATGGACGATTAGAATAAAGATGGTGGACCCCATTCATCTGGGTCCCACTTAAAAATATTTGGTCAATTTGTTAGGTCTATAATCATTTGATCCTTTGATCTTTCTTAATCAATTCATGGGTCCCATCCCGCATAATATGATTTTATGGACGGTTAGAATAGAGATGGTTAGAATAGAGATGGTGGACCCTATTCATTTGGGGGGTTTCACTTAAATAGGTTAGGTTTGGTCAATTTGTGAGGTCTATGATCATTTGATCTTTTGACCTTTATAAAGTAATTCACGAGTCCCAGCCCGCATCATATGGTTTATGAACGGTTAGAATATAGATGGTGGACTCCATTCATCTTTGGGGTCCCACTTAAATAAATTAGGTTTGGTCAATTTATGAGGTTTATGATCATTTGAACTTTATCAATCAATTCATGGGTCTCGGCCAGCATCATATGATTTTATGGACAGTTAGAATAGAGATGGTGGACACCATTCATCTGGGTCTCACTTAAACATATTTGATCAATTTGTTAGGTCTACGATCATTTGATCCTTTGATCTTTTAAAATCAATTCATGGGTCCCATCCCACATAATATGATTTTATGGACGGTTAGAATGAAGATGGTGGACCCCATTCATCTGGGGGGTTCCACTTAAATAGGTTAGGTTTGGTCAATTTGTGTGGTCTATGATCATTTAATACTTTGATCATTATCAAGCAATTCATGGGTCCCAGCCCGCATCAGATTATTTCATGGACGGTTAGAATATAGATGGTGGACCCCATTCATCTTGGGGGTCCCACTTAAATAGGTTAGGTTTGGTCAATTTGAGAGGTCTATGATCATTTGATCATTTGATCTTTATCAATCAATTCATGGGTCCCGGCCAGCATCATTTGATTTTATGGATGGTTAGAATAAAGATGGTGGACCCCATTCATCTGGGTCTTACTTAAAAATATTTGGTCAATTTGTTAGGTCTACGATTATTTGATCGTTTGATCTTTTTAAATCAATTCATGGGTCTCATCCCGCAGAATATGATTTTATGGATGGTTAGAATAGAGATGGTGGACCCCATTCATCTGGGGGGTTCCACTTAAATAGGTTAGGTTTGGTCAATTTGTGAGGTCTATGATCATTTGATCATTTGATCTTTATCAAGCAATTCATGGGTCCATCCCGCATCATATTGTTTCATGGATAGTTAGAATATAGATAGTGGACCCCATTCATCTTGGGGGTCCCACTTAAATATGTCAGGTTTGGTCAATTTGAGAAGTCTATGATCATTTGATCATTTTATCTTTATTAATCAATTCATGGCTCCCGGCCTGCATCATTTGATTTTATGGACGGTTAGAATAAAGATGGTGGACCCCATTCATCTGGGTCCCACTTAAAAATATTTGGCCAATTTGTTAGGTCTACGATCATTTGATCCTTTGATCTTTCTTAATCAATTCATGGGTCTCATCCCGCATAATATGGTTTTATGGACGGTTAGAATAGAGATGGTGGACCCCATTCATCTGGGGGGTTCCACTTAAATAGGTTAGGTTTGGTCAATTTGTGAGGTCTATGATCATTTGATCTTTATCAAGCAATTCATGGGTCCCAACCCGCATCATATGATTTTATGGACGGTTAATATAGATGGTGGACCCATTCATCTTGGGGGTCCCACTTAAATAGGCTAAGTTTGGTCAATTTTATAGGTCTATGATCATTTCATCATTTGATCTTTATCAATCAATTAATGGATCCCGACCCGCATCATTTGATTTTATGGACGGTTAGACTAAAGATGGTGGACCCCATTCATCTGGGTCCCACTTAAATATATTAGGTCAATTTGTTAGGTCTACAATCATTTGATCATTTGATCTTCCTTAATCAATTCATGGGTCCCATCCCGCATCATATGATTTTATGAACGGTTAGAATAGAGATGATGGACCCCATTCATCTTGATCCCACTTAAATATATCAGGTCAATTTGTTAGGTCTATGATCATTTGATCTTTCTTAATCAATTCATGCCTCACCTAAAGAATAAAATATTTGAAAAAAAAACATAAAGATCAAATTAGCAACAAAAAAAAGGACTCACAAGTTTACTAATTAATAAATTTATTAAAAATAATTCATATCAATCTGTGCATTTGGTGGTTTCGTGGTTATCCACGGGGTTTTGCTAGTAAGATAAAAACCATGGATGGAAAGTCCTGCCATGTGTCAACAATCTAAATTTTTTATATTTTGACACTTGGCAGTATTTTCCTTAAACATTTAATACCCTCTTCTCACATTTCCTTAAACATTTAATGCCCATGTGTTTCTTCTTTTCCCAATAACTAGCAAATAAATTCTCTTTATAAAATTTATTATTATAATTTTTAGTTAAGTTTTAATAATATTTTTAGACCCGGGCTTAGCACGGATCTTTTTTTTGCTAGTTTGGCCTCAATAAAAAAAACACACATATTGGGCCTAAATCCTTATTTTCCTTTTCTTTTTTTTGTCTTTTAGCGCTATAGTCGATATCGACGCTCAACCTTCACTCATCTCTTCCCCTCTCTCTTGTTCTGTGCAACTGATCTCAATCTCACAACAATCTTTGAAAATGATGAAGAAGGAAAGAGAAAGCCAGTGGGTGTGTGCAGATGAGATGCATGAAGATGGAGGTGCGCAGGGGCTGTGAGGGCGGAGTGCAGAGTGAAGGAAGGGGAAAAGAGAAAAGAAGAGGAGGAAAGAAAGAGAATAAAAAAAAGGAAAGAAAGGGAGAGGTCTTCGCTTGCAATCGCAGCGATGGAAACTGACGAGGACCGGAGGTCGCCTTTTACTCTGGCGACTGTTGGTTCTCCTTTGTCTTCTGCAAGACCAGATCAGATTTGCAAGCCCAGATTCTCTGAGTTTCCTCTCTTCTTTGATAAAACCAGATTTCTCTGGTTCGTCTTCTACACCGCAATCCAAGACCGAGGAATGATTTTCTTCTCCGTTCACGGTGGCCGAACCAGTCCTCTATTTCTAGTCGCAACAGCCACACCCTTTTCCGGTCTCCTTCTCCGATCCCGGCGATCGACTTCTGGAACCCAAACCAACAGAGGACCGATTTCTCTGTCTTCGTTTTGCAGTCCTTCGTTCCAAAGAACCCAAATCGTTTAATCTGGCCTGGAGAAGGTGATGGTGTGAAGGAGAAGGTGACGCAGGCACTGGAGAAGCAATGAGCCACAAATTTGTGTTAAAATAGTTTCCATGAAGGTGTTCAATGAGCCACAAATTTGTGTTAAGATAGTTTCCATTTTGATTGGTGTTAATCGAACACCTTCATGGAAACTATCTTAACACAAATTTGTGGCTCATTGCTTCTCCAGCGCCTGCGTCACCTTCTCCTTCACACCATCACCTTCTCCAGGCCAGATTAAACGATTTGGGTTCTTTGGAACGAAGGACTGTAAAACGGAGACAGAGAAATCGGTCCTCTGTTGGTTTGGGTTCTGGAAGTCGATCGCCTAGATCGGAGAAGGAGACAGGAAAAGGGTGTGGCTGTTGCGACCAGAAATAAAGGAGTGGTTCGGCCTGAAAGTCCGGGATCTTAACCCTAGAGGGGGGGGGGGGGTGAATAGGGTGATCTACAATTTTGTGACCAAATTTAACTTTCTTTAAATTAACATGTAACTAGTGATGATTATAACCATAAATGCGGAAGATAAACAAAACAATCACCACAAATATTCACCACCACACAATGATTTATAGTGGTTCGGCCAACGTGCCTACATCTACTACCGGCTTGTGATCCAATCACCTCATCAGATTTCCAGTAAGTATGCTTTTCAATAGGCTAAGCAATAACCATTACAATATGCTTTCCAATGCTAAGCAATAATCTAACAATGTTGTTTTTCTAGGCTTAACAAAAACCTATACAAGATGCTTTTCTAGGCTAAGCAATAACCTTTACAATCAATAGATTTTTCTTTCTCAATGAAGTGTCTAAACACTAGAAGAGAAATACATTAAGTTCAATTATAAAGCCTCTAACATAGGCGGATATAAAAATGAAAATCTAACTCACACAAAACACTATGAAATGCAAAGATGAATGCTTATAAAGTGTGTGTGTGAAAACTTCAATCAAGTTTAAAAAGAGGGCTTAATCAAATAAATGCTAAAAGCGTTTTAAAGTTAAGGCACACAAGGATTTGATTAAAGAAGAATGCTAATCACATGTAAAGATATGAACTTGATAATGATTTGAAAATAAAAAACTCTCAAGTTGTATATAACTAATTAAATGAAAACATGTGAAGCAAGTGATGTGTTGTTTTCAAAAACAAAGGTTTAACCAAGGTTCTAAATAGATTTGAAAACAACAAAGAGAATTCAACCAAGTAACTAAACATGCACTAAGAGAAATCAAAGATTTAGACAAGGCATGATTAATGAAACTTTAAATCAACTTGGTTTGAAAATAAGGTGATGAATCCAATGACTTAAATCAAAGATTAAATGAGTAATGGATTCAACACACCATAGTTAATATGCTAATAATCATTTTCCAAAGATTTCAAATAAAGCATATAACATATGAAAAGAAAAGTAAAGCTTGCTAGAGTTTTAACTTTATAAAATCAAGCTTTAGCTTTCCAATGAGCAATATAGGCTTTTTTAGTTCATTCCCATTGCTTAGGCTCTTCAACACTCAAAAATTGCCTCTTTTATCATCAAGAAACATTTTGGAATGAACTTGTTTTTATAGAATAAGTAGCCCAATGGCTAGGTGTCGATTAGCCGACATACAGGGTTCAGCTAGCCGACACCCCAACAGTTACTTCCCAACGGTCATATTTTTTGAAAATTTGCTGACCATTTTCCTCTTGTCAGTTAATCGAACATGTTCGGTTAGCCGAGGGTTGACCGAGTGCTTGACCAACAGTTCAAATTGGTTCAAAAAATAGCTCTCTGGTTTTCTAACCGAAATGCTTTCGGTCAGCTTTAGATGTACTGTCGGTTAGCCGACAGTGAACCGACAACCTGACCGACAGTTTGGTCAGTTTGAAATTCTGTAGTTCTGAAGCTTTTGAAAATATATAACTTTGAAAGCAATTGAAAACTCAGAATAGTAAGGTGTTTTTATAAAATATTTCAACAAGAAAACACATTTAAAATGAAGATTTAAATCAACCATAAAGAGTTTTAAATGAAACAAAAACAGGGTTAATTCAAAAGAGTGATTTTCACGATGAAACTTGTGAAATGTGAAACTATGTGATGAGATGAATATGATGCATATGCTAGACATCAAATTGCAAATAACCTAAGGTCTAACACAGCCACCGTGAACAGAGAAGAATACCATTCCTCGGTCTTGGATTACGGCGCAGAAGATGAACCAGAGAAATCTGGTTTGATTGAAGAAGAGGAGAAACTCAGAGGATCTGGGCTTGCAAATCTGATCTGGTCTTGCCGGAGACGAAGGAGAACCAATAGTCGCCGGAGGAAAAGGCAACCTCCGGTCCTCGTCAGTTTCCATCGCTGCGATTGCAAGCGAAGACCTCTCCCTCTCTTTCCTTTTTTTTTCTCTTTCTTTCCACCTCTTCTTTTCTTTTTTCCCCCTCCTTCACTGCTGCATACCGCCCTCACAACCCCTGCGCACGCCTCCATCTCCGTGCATCGCATCTGCACACACCCACCAACTTTCTCTTTCCTTCTTCCTCTTTTTCAAAGATTGTTATGAGATTGAGAGGAACAAGAGAGAGATGAATGAAGGTTGAGCATCGATATCGACTATAGCGCTAAAAGACAAAAAAAGGGAAATGAGGATTGAGATCGCATCTGCACACACCCACCAACTTTCTCTTTCCTTCTTCCCCCTTTTCAAAGATTGTTATTAGATTGAGATCAGTTGCAGAGAACAAGAGAGAGATGAATGAAGGTTGAGCATCGATATCGACCATAGCGCTAAAAGACAAAAAAAAGGGAAACGAGGATTTAGTGCCCAATCTGTCTGACCTTTTTTATTGAGGCCAAATGTAATAATAGGTTATTTAGGAAGGTTTTTGCTGTTAAATTCCCAAGAATAAAATACGAGCATCCACGACACTGGAATTTCAAATTCAGGATGTCATGTCATTGCCAAATGGGCTGCGTTTGAATCCTAGAATTCACAGAGAATGCTGTCGAGGGCCAATGGGTGTTTGATTCCAGACATGCGTGAGGAGATAAATAGTGGGGCCCACTATATGATCAGTCTGAATTATAGATCTACGTCTGCCACTTCATCTGTGATGAAGTTTGCACCAGTTGTTATCGAGGGGTTAGAGACAATTCATAAACTTAAGAGGATTTTACCGGTAAAATCACAAAATACAACCATTTATCCCGAAGGGTCCTGGCCATTTGTTCAGCACCAATGGGATCCGTCAATACTATTTTAGTTTTTTTTTTTAAAACATGGGGTAAGTAACGCTAGCGTCACTGGGTTTCTGACGACAGTGACGCTAGCGTCGTTGTTCGCAAATGCCTATAACCACAGACGCGTTTGATTTTTACCATTTTACAGTCTGTAAATTCTCCTTCTTCTCTTGAGCGACAACGCCGCTTCAACTACCATCTTCCTTCTCTATAATCCATCAACCTTTCTCCGATATCGCACGTCTATGCGAAGGTACGTCATATTAGCTATGTTTTTTCGCATTATTTGTGGAGCATTATGTTTGTTTAGAGCTCTTGATGCATTGTGTTGGGTATGAAATGTGTATTGTGTAATTTCGCAGCATTATGTATGTTTAGAGTCTGAGTTTTTCATATTATTTCTTACCCAAAACCGACCCATACAAATCCTTCAAAGCAGCAGTTACTGAAGTCATCAAAATTAATCCTGCAGCAGGACCCTTCAAGATTGCCCCTAAAGCCAAACATGCCCCCGTGGCAGCACCCACCAATACAAACAACAATTTCATGGATTCTCAAGAATATTTAATAAGTGATATTCATGCTCTTCATAAAGAAATTGAATCTCTCAAGAAAAAGCCTCTCACGCCACATTATGAAACAATTCCATCAGCAGCCTCTTCCGTCAATGAAGACTCTGATGCTACTCAATCTCCGAGCGAAAATGGATTCTAACCTCCATCTAGACGTCCATCTAGATACATGTCCAACAATGCTACAATACAACTCCTCCATACAGATGTTTCTACCAAGCTCATTCAGCTGCCTGCCACTGCCAGCTTTATCAAGCACGCCTCCGCAAAAGCCTTCAATTTGGTCAAAAAGCTCCAGCTCGAATGCGACTCTTCAGAATCGATTCAACAGAAGTCACTTTCAAATATTACTATGCAGTCACTATTTGACACTATGCAGCCACTATTTGAAACTATTCTAGTGTCACTATTCATCAATCAAGCCGCCGACAATTCAATTGGAGCATTGTTCATGCTCAATAAAATATTTATGGTCACTATTTTAATAGTACCAACTAGTGCCATGTCACTATCAATGCAATGAATCAAGCTCAAAGATTGGAATTCCGGAATTTAAAATGCTCTCGCATCCGAAGTCACATGTTTCGGATCCGGAGGATTTGTCTTTTGAAAAAATTAATTTTTAATAAAAAGAATAAGGTCACAACCCAAGACCTCCTTCACCTCATAAAAGAATGAAAAATCAAAAGCATGACTCATCAAATTAAGCATAAACTATCAAAGGATCTTAGCCCTAAGCATAATCTATCAAAATAAGTATAAATCATCAAACTATTTTCATTAAAAATCAAAATAGAGCCTGCCTAAGGCATGAAAACAGATCTATTATTCTAATATAGCATGCATTTAAAAGAGAGAAGAAAGTAATAAAAAAATCATGTAAATTAAATTAAAGATCTACTTAACTTCATCTGTGTGTTCCAATCCAGAAATCTAGCCGGCAATTGAAAAGAACTCCATAAGTAATTTTATTAATAACATCTCCCTGTACAATAGTCTCTCAGAAATCCCTCTTTTAAAAATCCTAATTTCTGGAACAGGGCTCCAGAATACTCTAAAATAACTCTTAAATTCTATTAATTAGGGAAATAAGAGAAGGATGAGAGAGAATAATCATGGACGTCCAAGGGAAGAAGTGTCTCACTATGCTTCCTTTTGGTTCCTATTATAACTCCGATTATCTTACAGATACATTGAATCTGGACCGTTCTCTGCAGATTTGATTTATTTTCACTGATAATGTATATCTCTTATCCTTTTTGAATTTGAATGAGGTGGAAGCTTTTGGAAACCTCTGGATGGCTTGGCTAATCTTCAGATGGGGTCTCACAAGGGATGTATAACAATTGATTATCAACAGTGTGGATTTAATTGCAATCCCATCTAAAAATGAATATGAAAATCTCCAGGCCCATAACTTTGTCAATTTAGCTGTGATTTAACATTGATCTGAATAAGCTTTCCAACGGTAGGTTAAATCTCATCGATCCGACGGTCGGATTGAAAGTTATAGCCATATGAAGATGAGTTATCCTGAGAAAAACGGAATTAACTTTTGAAATTTGATTTGCAATGGATTCTATCTCTGCACAACTTTCATTTTCGAAAGGAGATCAGATGTGGATGATTCAACCTCTTCTTCTTTTATTCTAATCAGAATAATTTCAAATATGCAACTACTGCGGACCCTGTCATGTGGGACATTTCATCTGCTTGAACAGTGTGCCCTAGAAAAGTCTTCTACTGTAGTTAGGACACTTCAACTGACTTGATGAGTGGACCCCTCCTTTGATTGAATTGCACATGGCCTGTGTGTGGGGTCCACATGGTGAATTGTTCAATTTACTTCTTTTCAAATTTCAATTCAGCAATGCTGGGCCCATGATGACTATGTGTGCTTGAAAGTGGATTCCGTGATAGAGGCCTGCAATTCTCATTTTCTACACATTCTAATTCAACACATCAAATAATGAAGAGCCCATATTGAAGTGGGATCCATCCGGACAGAGTCCTACTTTGATGCAAGGGGCAGTTTGGCAATTAGAACTCTTTTAGGGAGTTCAAGCCCTATGCATGGGGTCCAGCTTGCCTTGCAAGCTTATACAAGATGCTTTCAAGGGCTACGAGGCTTTTAAGAGGTGGAGAGGACAGTGGAGAGGAAAAAACAAAGTGGAAAAATTACATTGCTCAAGACTCTAATAGGCCCTCTTCAGCTGATACAGGTGATTATATTTTTAACTAGTCAACATACTTTTTTTGTTATTAGGTGAAGCAACTTTACATTTCGCGTTAACTGTCTCTGTTGTTTCATACTAGTTGGTTTGGGCCTACTCTAGGATGGCTATTGGGAGGTGCCCTAAGCCCGATCCTAATTGGCAGAAGGATCTTTAATTCCATTGTTTAAGACATGGGAGAAAAGACTCGAAGGCTCGAAAAAGTTATTAAACAGGAAAGAAATCCGCACTCACATCAACAGCCTAAAAGAAGATGGGGTACTCATTTACTTCAAAGTTACTTTCACCATTTTTTTCATTGCATTCAGTTTAATTAGGGAAGTTGTTAATGGTTTTGTTTTCTATGTTGTTCTTATGGCAACCATACAAGAAGATGCCGAAGAAACTACTCCAATTAGTGCAAAAAGGAGACAAGCAATTGTTCACGTCATGCACTGTACTTGTCCATTATTGAGTCTTCGAAAGGCACAATGCAAACTGCGTATCGAAGCAATTTGGCATTGGACAATCAGTCCCCCCACCCTTCTCCTTGCCATCCAAGCGGAACGAGCACATAGAAAGATGTGCTATTGACTACAGTCAAAACCATCCAAATGTTTTCAAAATATGATAGTCAAGGAGGAATTATGTTTTATCCGGGAAGAAAGAATCTTCCGCCAAACATAGTGACTCTTATCTTCTTTGGTATGGCTTGAACACCATTATGGAGATTGTTTGTGGTGCGGGTGGTGAAGGATGGCGATCACGTGTTAGAGATGAACGAGCAACAAAGGTGAAGTTCCAACCAGAAACACCAAAGGAGAGGGTGGTAGAGGAGAAAGACAAAGGGAGCAAGGGTGCACACCATTCAAGTGATGATGCTACTTCCAAGCATGTAAGCATCCGTCAATTACATACATATTTCAATTGAATTAAAAAACTATTTATTTACAAGTTTCCTCATTGTTTATCTCAGGTAGTTGATTTCTTGGACCACGTGGTGCGGTCATCCTTCCATGCAAATCGCAAGAATATTAAATTAGGAGATTTTACAACCCAATTGCGGAAGAAGATAAAAGGCTTTAGAGATGCTTTCGCGACTGCTTTCGAAGGCTTTGGTGCGGATTCTTGTTCTAACTCTCAGTTAGATGAGGATAAGGAATTAATTATGTAGAGATGCATTTATTCCAAATATATATCTAAATGGGGTTAGAAGTGGATATCCAATTTTAATTATGTTTCTTAATAAACTTCGGTGGTGCATTAGGGTTCATTTTCAGTATCAAGTAAAAGGGCAATCCAAAAGGCGAAAGACCGAATGAACTTCTCGCCGGCTGCAAGGAAACTTCAATATTCAGAGGGGCAAACTACAATGAATGAGCCAATACACGTGGATTCACCCACAATGTCACCTCCAGCAGCACCTAGTTTCGCATCCCCAGTTGTGCCACAAATAGATTGAAAGTCCGGGATCTTAACCCTAGAGGGGGGGGGGGGGGGGGGTGAATAGGGTTATGTGCACTTAGTGACTAATTCTGACCAATTTTAATTTCTTTAGAATAAACTAGTCACATGTGATGATTATGACAATAGATGCGGAAGAGAAACAAATCAATCACCACAACCCAATCACCATAACACAAGGATTTATAGTGGTTCGGCCTCAATGCCTACATCCACTACCGGCTTGTGTATCCAACACCCCACCGGATTTCCACTATTATGCTTTTCAAAAAGGCTAAGCAATAACCTCTACAACTATGCTTTTCTAGGCTAAGCAATAACCTTACAATGTGCTTTTATAGGCTAAGCAATAACCTTTACACAATGCTTTTCTTAGGCTAAGCAATAACCTTAACAATCAAAGGATTTCTCAAAGAAAGTGTCTTCACAAAACACTCTTATGAGATTACAAATTAAGCTCAATAAAATTTGACTCTAAGATAGGCGGATATGAAATTGTAAAACAACTCACACAAACACACTAAGAATTACAAAGATGAATGCTTATGATGTGTGTGTGTGAAAACTTCAATCAAGTTTAAAATTAAGATCAATCTATTTTATGCTTAAAGCAATTCAAAAGTTTAATGCTCATAAAAAGATTTGATTGAAGTGTTATGCAAATCACATGTACACAAATACTAACTTGTAAATGATTTATGAAAATCAAAATGTCACAAGTTGTATGAAACTAATTAAGATTAAAACAAGTGATGCACATTCAATGTTGTTTTCAAAACTAAACTAATTTAACAAAGGTTTTAAATAGATTGAAAACAACAAAGATGATTCAAACAAGTTAATGAAACATGTTTATAAAACAAATCAAAGGTTTTGACAAAGTTTATAAAACAAACTTGGTTTGAATCAAGAAGTAGAATCCAATACAAATAGATCAAAGATTAAATAGATAAGGATTCAAACCATCATTGTTATCATGCTAAAAATCATTTACCAAGATTTAAAACAAAGCATATAACAAATGATAAAGAGAGGTAAAGCTTACTTAGTGATTTAACTTCATTAATCCAAGCTTGAGCTTTACTAATGACCCCCTTTGATCTCTCTTAGTTCATCCCCTTTTTCTTCTCTTCAAACACCTCAAGAAGGCTTGAGAGTTCCACTTTGATCAACACTTTTTCAATGGGAATGAACCCCTTTTTATACTCAAAAAGTTGAGTTCTGCGTGTCCTCGGTCGACCCCCAGCTTGGCTCGGTCGACCGACCCTTAACGGTAAAAAATCAGACCGTTTGAAAAATGCTCAACGGACACTTTCTCGGTCGACCCACAATGTCTTCGGTCGACCGAAGGCATGGGTTCGGTCGACCGACCACACTGCGGGTCGACCCGAGCCCAAGGACAAAAAATCCCATTTTTTGCATATTTAAAGAGATTTCTTTGTGGGATCTTTGGGCCACTAAATCAAGCTTGGAAACATGATTTTAAATCATTCTAAGAGGTTTAAAATCATGAAACATAAAAAGCCAAAAATCATTTGAAACTTTAAATCATTGGCTAGCTTGATTTGTAAAAATTCTTTTTCAAATAAAATGCATCCAAGATGAAAACCAAAACATGCATGAAACATATGATTTACAAGATTTAAAACAATGCATGTGTAAATCAAGATTTCAAGAATTTCTAAATCAATGCATGTGTGAAAATTCATGAGATTAATAAAATGCTAATGCATCCATCAAATTGCAATAAACAAAATCCTAACATAGATGAGGTCTTCACGACTCTGATTAATGCACCTCCCACTTTTCAAATAGTGCTACAAACACCCAAGTCTGACATCAACACATTGATTTGGCGGATAAAAAGGTTGCATCATGAGAGGAAGAGCCCCCGTTATTTCGAGGATTATGACCACCAGCTAGTGCGGTCGGTTTACGCTCTGACAGAGGGAGAGTTGACTCTACAAGCTTCCTTGGATTCCACAAAGAGATGTACCCCATTTAACTTCCTTGGCCAGCACAAATGAGTTACTTGCCACTTTCCAGAATTATAACCAACAAACTATTTTTTGTGTTCCTATAATATCTGCAGGTGGGATGAGCTTGACATCTATTGCATTATGGTTTCAGTTGGTGCGTTGAAAAAGGCCCTCGATGCCGGTACTTAGTTCAACACAAATATCGTGTATTGGTGGTTTGAGGTTATGAAGCTTCGGTACCCGGATGTGCATTTCTACGATCCCAGTATTTGTGTAAGTTCTTATTGTCAGAATCTTTTCACAGTTTTTGCTTCATCCAATAGCATGTCGTTCTCTTCTCTTCACAGTTTTTGCTTCATCCAATAGCATGTCGTGCTCTTCTTCTCATAGTTTTTGCTTCATCCAATATCTAATCATGCATTTGAACAAATGTGCTGCATTAATTATATTGTTCTTATTGTAATAGAGTTGGTGGCAGTCTAACAACACAAAAGCTTTACAAGATAATTGTTGGGGCAGGGATGGGACGAAGGTTTGGGAAGCAAAAGAAAAGCGGCTGTTGGTATTCATACTGTGGAATGAACATCACTTCAGTCTGCTTGTAGGATATAGTGAAGAAAGAAGTGAATTATACAACACGTTGAAGTCTGATAGGACTACTATTAATGTGGCTAAAGAATTTGTAAGCACGGTCTTTCACATTCTTTCATTATGATTTGCCAGCTGTTTTCTAATCCTGAACCATCTTGTATGAACAGATTAACTTCATTGGCAATCAATATTCAAACTATGGATGGTACGACACTGGTGTGTGGTCACTACTTGTGAAGATAAAGATACCGTACCAAGATAATGGAAATGATTGCGGGGTCTTCACACTTGCATATGCGGAACATCTTGCAGCCCGTATTTCGATTGACTTCACACTTACTGACATACCCTACTATCGAAGCAAGATCGTTGTAGACATCTATAGTAGAAGCTGGGAGATGAACAACAATCGTCTCCCAATTGATCCACTGACTCAATTAGCCCAGTAGAATTGTTTTTTGTTTTGTAGCATAGGGAAATCTGTTCTATGTAAATGTCTATTAGGTGGGTGGAACGGTTTGCAAATTCATAATTTTGTACAGCTGAATTGTGAATGTTGTGGTAATGTGAAGAAAAGGTCTAAAGAATTTGTAGGAACTTCTCCATTTTCTTTTGTGGGAATGTGAAGCTATTTTTTTGTGGGAATGTGAATGAAATGTATTATGTATGGGTCTCTTTCAATCTAGCATGAAATGTAATATGTATGTGTCTGAATGAAAAAGGAATATTGCATGTTTTTATGACTGATATAAGTGACGCTAACGTCACTCAAACTTAGTTCTGTAACACCATTTTACCTGATTTAAGTGACGCTAGCGTCACTTAAATTGTATTCTGTCTTCAAATGTAGTCTGACATTGGTGATGCTAGCGTCACTTAAATTAGCCTCTGTCTGGCGATTTGGCTTGATTTCCGTGACGCTAGCGTTACTTAAATTAGCAGCTGTTTCATTTTTATGCCTGATGTCAGTGACGTTAGCGTCACTACATTTGCATTCTATATGATCCCAGGATGCCTAAGTTTAGTGACATATTTATTCCTTAATGAGCAGACTAAGTCATTCAGCATCATAACCTAACAAATTGGAGCAACTCTTACAACCTTTTTTCAAAATAGGCATCCTTACATTCATATTTCACAAAAGCTCTTCCAAATTCCTCAACACAATTTCTTACAAATTCAAGATAGTAACGCTTAGATTGATAGATTTTCTTACAGAAAGTGATTTTACAAAAGCTCCAAAATCAAGAACAACATGCCTTGCAAAAAAAAAAAAAAAAAGTCTTGTATTGACATCAATTTTACAAAATATTCTTGGTAAGTGTTCAGTTTTGAGCTGGGGGATTCCGACAACTCTGCCGATTGTGGCCTCTCTCGTTGCGATTGGAGCAAGTGAACACTCTACGCGACCTGTAATGATCCTCAGTTCGTGTTCTATTCTTCTTTGGTCTCCCGGGCTATCTAGAGGTAAGAAGAGGTAGAACTCTTTCATTTGAACATGCTCCTACTATCTGTTATCACGAGTAGCGTGAATCACCCCACTGTACCTGGCTTGAAGCATACTTGTTAGATACCAATTGTCGCAAAAATCATATGGATTATATTTCCTCACTCTCATTGAAGCAATTGCATGTGAACATGGTATCCCAAGTACTTCCCATTTGTGCCACGTGCAAGTCTGACGACCAAGATGAGCAATGTCCACATAGTTTGCCGACTGAACTTGAAACTCGACTAGAACGGCTACGCGTACGTGCAACCTTCAGGCTTCTTCTGTTTCGCGTCCTAGCATCTTCTCAGCGTATTGAGTCAAACGACTGTTAAGATTGAGGTCTTCAGCATGTCGTTTTTGGTAGAACTCCATCAATCTAGCTCTTATTTCCTCCACTTGCTTAACTATCGATAAAGCTCGAGTGTCTTTCAACATGTTGTTGGTGCACTCTGCGGCATTACTTGTAAGCATGTCATATCGTCGGCCTTCAACAAATGCATTTGCCCAATGCTGCCGACCAAATCCGTTTATATAATTACATACATCTTGGCTGACAGCCCTAATGTCTTCCATAAACGCCTCATATTCACATGCCCTATATGCCTTTGCGGCACACCAGAATTTCATCACAACTGCCGGATCTTTAAAGGTTGATTTAATATTTTCCACGAGATGGCGACCACAGTAACAATGACTTACACTTGGGATAATGTTTGCCAACGCAGGAGCAAGACCCTTCTGGCGATCGAAGACAATTGTCAAATTCGTCGGTTCTCCCAATGATACCGAAAGATTGGCGAGGAACCACTTCTAGCTGTCACACCTTTCTGACTCCGCAAACGGAAAGGCTATTAAAAACAGCTTGTGGTTTGCATCGAGAGCCACGAACACCATTAAAACTCCTGGGTACTTGCCATAGAGATGTGTTCAATCGACCACAATCATTGGCCTAAGCGATGATGTGAGTGACCGAATGCAAGGACCAAAAGACCAAAAAAATCTCGATCTTGAACTTGTCGTCGTCTGACGTTTCAATATTGGTAATAGCACCCGGGTTCATCATTTTCAACTCCTCATAATACATAGGGAAGATCTTAAAAGAATCTTCATACGAGCCTCTAACTATTTGTAGTGCAATATCATTTACCATATGTGCCTTCCTGTAAGAAATTGTGACACCAAACTTCATTTGATAGTCATTCATTATTTCATTTGGCCTAATGTTGTGATTTAACCGTACTTCCTCCAAAATGTACTCTGCAATTAGTTCTGATGATGCCTAACGATGTGCAATGCCCATCATTGGCTTTGAACATTTATGGGTTGGGTTATAGGTCTGAACCTTGAAGCGTGGTCCACTTTCAATCATGGATGCATGAATGCGCCATGGGCAGTCACATTCCTTGCATCGTGCAGTGCCTTTGACTTATTGTGTCTTTAAGTGCTGAAGAGTAAAGTTGTTGTATATTGCAAATTTCGCTAAAGTCCTCCTAAATTCATCACGATTCAGGAATTCATGCCCAAGCCACATCTCTTGAGATGAATTGTGTTCCAACTCTGTATCAAATTCATCCGGGACCATGTCATCTTCGAATATAACTTTCCACTTATGCGAGCTATGTTCTCCGACATTCAACATCGGAGGCCTTTTGCCTCTTATACCTGAATTCCCTGCAAGATTGGTTCCCGTATTCCTGGATTCAATTTCAATTGTAACAAATTCTCTGTCATCACTCATCCGGCACGTTAACTATATCGACACGGTCAACGGGAACGCAATAACTTTCTTTTGCCAATTCATCGCTAGCAATGGACGGTCTGCCCTTCTAAGAAATGAATGTTGTTGTCTTCGCATAGATTGACAGTAGGAATTTCATTACTTTGAACGGGAGGTACTTTGTACTTTACATTATGATTGCTCCCCAAACAATCAATTTGTTTGCCTCGTAAAGAACGGATGTCCATCCCAAATGACCTTCAAGATAAACACATGGAAAGAACTACATTAGACATTAACTACAAATAGTATTCTGCATTATTTAAAATACCTCAAAAGTAACTTATGTACCGTCTATGTTCTCCGATATTTTTGACGGAACCAATCAGTCTTTTATTAATGTATAAATATATCCCATTTGTCATGCTGTTTGTAGGTGTTAACATGCACTTGATGTCACTATCATCCTCTATGGCAGCCAATGAAAACACGTAACCATTGTGATTAAGATAATGTGTGCTTAGGTTCTCGCAAGTTTCCTCCCAATGTAAACTTTCAAGAGCTATGTTCACCAATTCGATAAATGTTATGTCGCTTTGAAAGGAACTCATCTTCTGTTTTCTGCCTTTGTATACCGGGTGAATCATGTCAAATTTAAATTGCCCGTCGTAGTGAAAAATCATAATCAACTCACCACCCGACATCCTAATTAAAAACAAAAAATAAATATTTAGGCATTACTACTGTATAAACATATACTGAAAAATGCCAAGAACACATCATTAACCAAAGAAGTGTGAGATTGCAAGGGGCTAAAGAGGGACACTCGGTAATAGGTGGGTCTTATATGGTATAGGGATGGGATTTTTATTTTTATTTTTAAGAATTTCATCAAACAACAAAAGCAAACAACCTGCATCACCCATTTTAACAAATTTTTTATACCAATAAACAATACAAATGTCCGTGAGTTTGTCTAACTTCTTTTATACCAAGTAAAAGGAAAAGCATAAAAAATGAGACATATGTTGATTTTTTTTTTCATGTAAATCTGCAAAAATAGGTATAAATGCACAAACCTCTTAAATGGATATCAACAACCACTAAAATGAAAAAAAGGACATCAACAACCACTTAAGTTTTACAAGATGCTTTCAAAACAGGGCATTCGGTGTAAAAACCATCCCAGTGGCCTATTTCCTCCCCATTTTTCTCAAAATCCCCAGAATGCCTTTCTGTCTTTTGAATGAAGTAAACCTAAACAGAGAACACCAGACACTCATTGATGGAATGCTCAGCAACAACTTCACTAGAACTGAAGCTCGTGTTCTGTGTATACTAAGGTTGCCTTCTACAAATACTTAGGTTTAGGTTCTGTGTACTGAGGTTGGCAGAACAAAATACTGAGGTTACAGTGAAAATATAAATCACTCTGCTGAAACTTCTTTCTCTCAATAAAAATGAAAACATAGAGATTCAAGAGAAGAAACTTGTCCCCTTGATCTTAAACAATCAGAAAAGAAGACCAATGGATAGACCAAGTATGGAAGCTTAAGATCTCACTCTAACTTCTTCATATGAAAGAGAATACATGACTCTACTTATGGACTCCACTTCTAAAATGGGATTGAACAGTAATTAATCTCTTACAATTTCCTAAGCAACAAGTTAATAATGAAAACACATAAATAAATCAAAAGACACATAGAATGCCCAAGATACAATGATGCTACATAGGGCCAAGAGACATGTCTGCATAGAGTAGTGAGCAACATTAAATTCCTGCAGCTACAATGGGCAGTGAGCCAACTGCATTGAGCAGTGAGCAAAACATAGAATCTAGCTTACTTCTAACAGCCCCCCTTAAGCTAGATTTCTCTTACTCCAAGTAAGGTCTTCATTTTGATGAACAAGTCCTTCTTCAAAGGCTTGGTGAACAAATCTGCCACTTGATCTTGAGATTTGCAATAGTTAACTTCAACTTCTTTGTCCTTCACCAATTCTCGAATGAAATGATACTTGATCTTTATGTGCTTGCTTATGCCATGAAATATTGGATTCTTTGACAGAGATATGGCTGATTTATTATCACAAAATAGTTTTATAGCTCCTTTTTGCTCATGATTTAACTCCTCCAAAATCCATCTTAACCACCTAGCTTGACAACCGGTGGCAGTAAGAGCAATATAATCCGCTTCAGCTGTTGAGAGGGCTACAACAGATTGCTTTTTTGAAGACCATGAAACTACACTAGAACCAATATTGAAAGCATATCCCGAAGTACTCTTACAGTCATCAACACTTCCAGCCCAATTACTATCACAAAAACCAACTAAACTTGGATTTTCAGTTTTGTAGTAGTGGAGGCCATGACTTTGACTTCCTTTCACATATCTTAAAATTCTTTTTCCAACTTCCCAATGAGCATCACTTGGAGATTCCATGAAACGACTGAGCATACTTAGTGCATATGTGAGATCCGGTCTTGTTGTTGTTAAGTACATTAAACCTCCAACAAGACTTCGATAAAGAGTTGGATCCACCACTTTGTTTCCATCAAATTTGCTTAATTTCAAGCCAACTTCCATAGGAGTGCTAATAGGTTTTGCATCTTCCATCTTAAACATTTTCAACAATTCTTTAGCATATTTCTTTTGAGAAATGAAAATTCCATCATCATTTTGATTTACTTCAATTCCAAGAAAGAAATGAAGTAAACCCATATCCGACATCTCAAATTTATGCATCATGGCCATTTTGAAATCTCTAAGCATTTCAACACTACTCCCAATAAAAATCAAGTCATCCACATATAAGCAAGCAATAAGAATCTCACCTTGAAGACTTTTCTTGACATAGAGAGTGTGCTCATAAGGTGACTTATGAAAACCACTTTCTTCAAAATATGCATCAATCTTTTTGTACCATGCCCTTGGTGCTTGTTTTAAGCCGTACAAAGCTTTTTTCAACCTGCATACTTTCATCTCTTCATGCTTCTTCTCATAGCCTGGAGGTTGATCAACATACACCTCCTCTTCTAAGGTGCCATTCAAAAATGCTGATTTTACGTCCATTTGGAAGACTTTCCATTGATTTTGAGCTGCAAGAGCCAACACCAAACGAATGGTGTCTAGTCGTGCAACGGGAGCAAAGACTTCATCATAGTCAACTCCTTGCTTTTGCTTATAGCCCTTGGCTACTAAGCGAGCTTTGCATTTTTCAACTTCACCTCTTGTATTTAACTTGGTCTTGTACACCCACTTTACTCCAATTGTCTTCTTGCCTTTTGGAAGTTCCACCAACTCCCAAGTATCATTTCTTTCAATAGCTTCAATCTCTTGATCCATAGCTTTAATCCACCTTTGGTCTTTAGAGGCTTCTTCAAAAGTAACCGGATCGGCATCTACAAACAAAGCAAAACTCCTTCCACCATTAGTAATCATAACATAATCACTAGATGGATACCTTGTTGATGGTTGATGTGGCCGACCAGATCTCCTTGGTGTAGGTTCTTCTTCATGTTCATCATTTTGATCTGAATTCTGCCTTGATGATGATGGAGAGTTTACAACTTCATCATTTTGTTCTTCTAATTCTTCATCAAGAAAGATGGAGCTTTGCTTCTTCTCATTTTCATTCCACTCCCATGACTCTTCTTCATTGAGTTTTACATCTCTACTAACAATGATTTTGTTAGTCAATGGATTGAACAACTTGTATGCTTTGGATTTTTAACTGTAGCCAACGAAGATACATTTCTCCGATTTGTCATCCAGTTTTCTTCTTTTTTCATCCGGTATATGTGAATATGCAATACTACCAAATATTCTCAAATGACTGACACAAGGCTTATGACCACTCCAAGCTTCTTGAGGGGTCATATCTTGTATGCTTTTTGATGAGGCATGATTAAGAAGATAGACAACACATGCTACTGCCTCTGCCCAAAATTAATTAGACATCCTTTTGGCTTTCAACATACTTCTTGCCAAATCCATGATTATTCTGTTTTTCCTTTCTGCAACCCCATTTTGTTGGGGTGTGGAGCGAGTGGTGAGTCGAACTCATTTGATACATACTCACCACCACAATCAGTACGCAAAGTTTTCAACATGAAACCACTTTACTTTTCAACCATGGCCTTGAAAGTTTTGAAATGGCCAAACACTTCAGATTTTTCTTTTAAGAAGTACACCCATGTTTTTCTGCTACAGTCATCAATGAAAGTGAGAAAGTAGCGATTACCTCCATTTGAAGTTGTGTTCATAGGTCCACACAAATCTGAGTGCACTAATTGAAGTGGACTTGATGCTCTCCAAGCTTTTCCAATAGGAAAAGAGTCTTTATGATGCTTTCCAAGTGCACATCCTTCACAAACTTGGTCTTGGCGATCTATATTGGGCATGCCTCTCACCATATGATTTTTACACATCAAAGATAATGAACTGAAACTTAAGTGACCAAAACGGAGATGCCATAGCCATGAGATGTTTTTGATGATTACACTAAAACATGGCAAATATTCATATTGAATGTTCAAGCCAAACATATTATTTGGAGACATGCGTACCTTTGTAATTAGAGAATTGTTCTTGTCTCTAATTATACAATGATCACCCTTGAAATGAACATCATGCCCTTTGCGAAGAAGCTGTCCAACACTAAGAAGATTATGATTTAAGCCTGGCACAAATAAGACATTAGAGATTCTCTTTTGGTCTCCTTTCTTTGTACGAAGGAGGACATCACCACATCCTTTTGCTGGAAGCCTTCTATCATCACCAATCTTGACTTCAGATTGAACGGAATTGTCAAGATTAATGAACACATCTCTATTGCCAGTCATGTGGTTACTACAACCACTATCAAGATACCAAATATCACCGCAAATATTTTCGCTGACATTGTAAGCAAGTAGGACAGTTTCATCACCTTCCTTTTCTTGAACATTTTCATGCATAAAACTTGATTCATTTTGTCATTCATCAGCCATTTTCTTTCTACAGTATGCTTGCATATGCCCATACTTCTTGCAATAATGGCATTGAATATGAGAATAGGGATAGCCATGACCTCTTCCCCTTCCTCGTCCTCTACCTCTGCATCTTGTAGGAGTATTGTTACCATGAGATTCAGATTTTTTTTCATTTTTCTCATATGTACCACGTCCATGGCTACTTCTTCCTCTTCCACGGCTGTGTCCTCCTCTTTTTCCTCTAGCACCTCTCCCAAAAGAGAGTTGAGATTGAAATGCCTACTCTAGAGGAAAAGAATCATATTGCTTCATGCGAAGTTCATGGGATTGGAGTGACCCCACTAGACTTTCTATAGACAATGAAGACAAATATTTTGATTCTTCAATTGCTGCTACAACATATTCAAACTTACGGGTCATACTTTGGAGGATTTTTTCAACAACCCGTTGATCTTCGATTTTTTCACCATTTACTCTTAATTGATTAACAAGAGAAATGACTCGGTTGTAGAAATCATCAACCGATTCGGATTCTTTCATCCGTAGAGAATCAAACTCACATCTGAGAGTTTGTAATCTTACCATCTTTACCCTGTTTTCTCCTTTATATGATGTGTGGAGTATGTCCCATGCTTGCTTTGCTGAAGTGGCTCAGGAGATTCTTTCAAAGACAGCTTCATCCACCATTTGAAAAATGAAGAACAATGCTTTCTTGTCCTTCTTGTGATTCTCCTTCAACTCATTGAGTTGTTGTTGGGTAAGAGCATTTGCATCAGCTGGTTCTTTGAAACCAGTTTCAACAATATCCCATAGATCTTGAGATCCATACAGCACCTTCATTTGGATACTCCATTGGTTGTAGTTCTTTCTACTGAATCGAGGAAGTTATGGTTGCAGCATGTTGTTGGAAGCCATTGAATCTCCTTGAACAAGGCTCTGATACCACTTTGATGGAATGCTCAACAACAACTTCACTAGAACTGAAGCTCGTGTTCTGTGTATACTAAGGTTGCCTTCTACAAATACTCAGGTTTAGGTTCTGTGTACTGAGGTTGGCAGAACGAAATACTGAGGTTATAGTGAAAATATAAATCACTCTGCTGAAACTTCTTTCTCTCAATAAAAATGAAAATTTAGAGATTCAAGAGAAGAAACTTGTCATCTTGATCTTACACAATCAGAAAAGAAGACCAATTGATAGACCAAGTATGGAACCTTAAGATTTCACTCTAACTTCTTCATATGAAAGAGAATACATGACTCTACTTATGGACTTCACTTCTAAAACAGGATTGAACAGTAGTTAATCCCTTACAATTTCCTAAGCAACAAGTTAATTATGAAAATACATAAATAAACCAAAAGACACCTAGAATGCCCAAGATACAATGATGCTACATAGGGCCAAGAGACATGTCTGCATAGAGCAGTGAGCAACATTAAATTCCTGCAGCTACAATGGGCAGTGAACCAACTGCATTGAGCAGTGAACAAAACATAGAATCTAGCTTACTTCTAACACTCATTCCTTCCATTTCTTCTTCTTGCCTCCCATTTCTTTCATCTCCACCTCTTCTTCTTCATCGTGACCATCGGCGACCACTGCCAATCTCAATATACTTATATTCCACTCCCCTCTCTCTTTCCTATTTTTTCCACTCTTGTTCTTCTTCCTCACTCCCTGCTTCCACTTTCTCTTCTCCACCAATCTAGTTAAGGAAATCTGCAGTCGGAACTCTCTTTTCCTCTCTCTCATCTGTATAATAACATAAAAATCACAGTGACAGATGGAAAAAGGCACCTCTTCTCATCTATATAATAACATAAAAATCATAGTGATAAATAGAAAAAAGGTACATGAGGTCCTTGCTTAGTCCCAGCACATGCATCATTTTACTTGGAGTAAGACAAGTGTACTACCCCTACCTTGAAGCTTAATCTCCACTTTACACATTCCAGTAACCTAGCATTCCCAACTCGAATACACTAACATGTGTCATTTCCCTGTGTTGCATTTGTTATGAAGGTTTAGCATATGGAGTTACAGAAAGCAATCTGTATCTCTTTATATAATCTCATGGCCCATTTGTTGTAATCATCATCGCATCCATCCATCAAGCTCTTCTATGTTAACTTCAGTTATTAGGATTATCATAGTGCAACTGTATCATCAAAATTCCATGTATTTTTGTTAGAGGATCATCAGCGAGGTAGGGTGCACACATGTGGTGACATGAGGACAATTTAAGGTTCTGCAACTGGGGTCCATCTAGGTGTACATGGTTTAGGGAAAAGCTGTTGGTGGGGCCTTAAGTACCAAAATGTATGACCCACCTCTTGCTTCACATGACCCTCCTCATTCTCCTCTCTCTTTGTGCTTTGTCTCATTTCTCCAATTGGTGTCGTTTGTTGCTCTCCTTCCTCTCTACTTTGTTTCATTTCTCCAATTGATTACTGGTGGAGGAGAAGAGGGGATGGAGTGGGAGGGAAGAAAAAAGGAAAGAAAGAAATAAGGAACTAGTGTCTGCGGTTTTAGGTTTGGGTCTTTCAGGTTTGAATTTTTCATTCAAGAGACAGAAGGGTATTCTGGGAATTTTGAGAAAAATGGGGAGGAAATGGGCCGCTTGGATGGTTTTTACACCAAATGCCCTGATTTGAAAGCATATTGGAAAATTTAAATCCTATTTTGAAAAAACTTTTTTATTTTGTCCTGATTTGAAATCTCATTAAAACTTAATTTCTGTTTTGAAATTTTCCCTAAAAAGATTTTACCTGAAAAAACGCTCTAGGGCGCGTTTGTGCGGGACTTTCCGTAAAAAACCAGACGTCCTTCCTCGACGAAATAGAAGAGCATTGTTCGGTGCAGGATTTTTGTCAGAAAATCATCCCCGAATCTCTATTTATTTTCCGTGATAGAGGGGATCCAGAAATCTCATCTATCTCCATCAGAAAGGCCTTTTGTGCAAGATGAGCCGCTTGTATAAAAAGGTCATTTCTTCTGTCGGAAAGTCCAAGCTTTCTTCGATCAACAAATTCTGTATTGTTCTATCCATCAATCTAGTTCTGAAGCTTCCTCTTCTACATCTCATCTTCCTGTCAGGTATCGTTCTTCCCCTTTGTTTCTCCTTCATCACTCTCCTCCAACTCAAAGGACCTTGGCAGTCTCTCTCCATCTCAAAGGACTTCGTTCATCATCTCTGACGGAGTGAAACTCATAGTTGTGAGGTTTTTCAGAAACATATGAGATTTGTGAGATTTCTAACACCTTGTCCCTCTTATCTCTGACTCAATGAAATCCAAGTTTTCAGTTTTTCCAGAACTCTAGGTTTGGGAGATTTGAAGAGACCCTTGAGATTTGTGTTTTCATAACCATATGAGATGTGTGAGATTTCTAACACCTTGTCCTCCTTCTTTCTTACTCAATGAGACCCAATATTTTCAATTTTTCCAGAACCCTAGATTTGTGAGATTTTTTTTCAGAAGATTTGTGGGAATTCTAGTACTAAGGTAATTTTCCAGAACTGAATGAGACCTTTGTTAGACCTAGATTTTTCTGATCTTCCAAAATGCTATGATATTTGTGAGCACTCATAGGGTTCTCTTCAAGATTTCCCAAGACCCTATGAAATCTTGGTCTCATTTTTCAAATTTCCCAATACCCTATGAAATCTGGGTCTCTTGGGCACTAGAAATCTCATAGGGTTTTGGGAAATATGAAATCTGCCTATTAGATGAGCTAGATATCAATGAAAAAAAATCTGAAAATATCGTCATACCCAGGTTTTGGAAGCAATGGGTCAATGAGACCTGGTTCATCTTCTCTTCAAACCAATGAGACCCAAATTTGTAAAATTTCTCACAACCTTTGAGATTTCTAGTACTAAGGAGATTTTCTAGAATTGAATAGGATCCGGTTTCTTTTGTCTATGACTCTCGGCCCCATTGCTCCATCGGTTGAAAATAATCCCATAGATTTCAAAATCCCATGACACCAGTTGAATTAGAGGTTGGGCACAACATGCCTTCCTCTGCATTTTTTTATAAACTTACATGGGAACTCTAACACATAGCCAGGCATGGGGAATGACATATGTGTGGGGAGATTTTTAAGGCATCAAGATTACACCAACATCGATAATAAACTGCTGTTTAAAGCGCACCCACGTGCCGTCCAAACACACCTCGGCGACAGGATTAGAGCCTTGGCCGAAACCAGCCTGACTTCGGCTATCCAGGCTGACCTCGGCTATGCAGGCTGACCTCGGCTGTGCGCCTGACCCCGGCTGAGAGAGTCGGGTCGCCATCCAAGATAAATACCATGGTTCGTCCCTGCTTCCGCCACATCATCGGACACGTGGCTGAGTACGGACACGTGCCAATGGGACAGATGGGCCATCTCAGCCGTCCACAATCTCTGTCAGATCGATGACAAGGCGGCATCCAGCGGCTGTAGCCAAATCAGGGCAGAGCCCGAGGATGGATCCGATGGGACCTCAATTGCCAAAGACTTGAGATACGATCAGGCCCAACATGACATGCATTTAATGCTATGTGGGCTGATCGGACTGGCATTAAATGCTTCGTGGGCTATGATGGACCCGTATTTATTACTTTGTGGGCTAATGAGATCATTCCTATCAAATCTAGGGGCCCACTCCAAGATATCAGGTAGAATCCTCTATAAATAAGAGGACATTCCATAACAAAGGTATGCGTACACGCCCTCTCTTGAGCTGTTACTCTGCCTCTTTTTTCCCTCTTCCTCCTCTGTTTAGTTCATACACTAACTTAGGCATCAGAGAGCCTTGCGCCACTCAGGCCAGGGTCCTCTGACCGTTTGTTCCTCCCCTTTCAGGCTTAAAGGCAGCTGACCTTCATCATATGTTTGGATAAGTCCTACCAGGCACCCCGTAATCTTGTGAGTTATAATTTTTGCACTTATAATTGGCGCCTTCTGTGGGGACGTACTAACCCATTCTTTACAAGTATCATGCCTCCGAAAGCTAAGAAAGGCGGAGAATCTTCGAGAGCAATGCTCCAGCTACCGCCACCTCCGGGCCTGTCGCCGGATGCTCCTCCTCAGAGGCAATCCGGGGCAAGGCCTGGCGCAGTTGCAGTCGAAGAGCACCCGGACGCAAGCCTCTTCGTCCAAGTTCTATTCCCTGAGCGAGTCGAGGATTCATCCCCGAGCGAGGAAGTTATGCCTCCACAGAGCGGGATGAACGGCGACATGAGCGTCCACAGAGGGACAAATCCATAGTCGTCAGCAGGTCCCACCATTCACGTCACTTCGCTAGCGATGGGGATGTCGCGGCTCAGAACATCCTCATCCAGGAGCAAGAAAAGTTGATCCGCCAGCTCCAATAGCAACTAAGAGCCGGAGGAGCGACCTCATTGAGGCAACCTTCAAGACGCCAAAGCGAGAGGAGGGCCATTCAGAGCAGGGCGATCCCTTTTTCTCACGAGGATTTGAGAACTTATCTGAATGAAAAGCGCGGTCGGGCCCACGACGAAAGCTCGAGTAATAGTTGAAGCCATCACGGCCAAGACAACCGAGCTCACAGCCATCACAGTCGAGGCCACTCGAAGAGGAAGTCAAAGACATTGTTGCCAGAGAAGGATGACAAGCAAGAATGGCTCGACAGGCGCATCAAGCTGGCGGTTCAGCGCAACCTAGAGATGGCTGAACTCGCCCGAGATCAGCTGGATATTTGTGGCCCCGCCGATCTGGGGGTTTCCCCTTTCACGTGGGAGATCAAAGAGACTCCCCTGCCCAAGAAGTTATCCGTCCCACGATTCATCCTCTACGATGGAGTTTCAGATCCCGCCGCTCACCTCCGACAATTCTCTTAGAGGATGTCTATTTGGGGGGACGAGGGCCACCTTATCTGTAAAGTCTTCTCTTCCAGTTTGGGTGACCTCCCCCTAAAATGGTTCTGCGCCCTCCCAGAGAAATCTATCTCGAGTTGGAGACAGCTCCAGCTCTCCTTCTTGAAGAAATTTCAAGCCTACAGTGTCGTTCCCAAGTGCTGATATACTGGCCCTGAAGATGAAGCAGGGCGAGAACATTACCCAGTTCGCCAAGCGATTCTGGGCGACGTACAGCCAAATCGAAGTCTCCAAAGACAAAGTGATAGTTTTCGCTTTCTAGAATGCCCTGTTACCAGGAAACGAGCTCAGGAAAGACCTGGTCGGAGACCCTGTAACCTCCGTACCGGCGTTGATGTCCAGGGTGAAGCGCTATATTGCCTGAGAAGAAGATGATATTTGGGCCAGGGAAAGCCACGGCATAGGGCACAAGGACAAGGGCGACCAGCCTCATAAGAAGGAGATCAGCAGGTCAAACCAAGCTTGGGTTTCGACCACCTCGGCAAAAGCCCCGGCGTCCAAATCCGAGGGCAGCAGGAAGCCCAGGCCTCCCTCCAATTCCTATCAAGCTGTGAATACCATCTTCAAGGAATCGATCCATCAGATCATGAACAAAATCAAGCAGCGACCATACTTCAGCTGGCCTCAGCCTATGCAGGGAGATCCCTCCTCTCGAGACCAGAGCAGGTTTTGCACCTACCACAAACAAAATGGGCACAAAATCGAAGAGTGCAGGATCCTGAAGTCACACCTGGAGAAGCTCGCCAAGGAAAGCCACTTGAAGGATTACATCAAAACGGGAGATGCTGGCAGCGGCCGGAATCATCAAAGCGGTGACAAGGACCTGGACAGCGATGGATCAGAGAAGATCATCAACGTTATCCACCTGGCACACTCAGTGCCCTCCGCTTCCCCAAGGGGCAACGCCCAGGCTCGTGCTGAGGCCAGGCAGGCCTCTCATGGAAAAGAAGTGACGAGAGCCGAACTCAGACCAGCATCAAAGAGAGTACGGCGTGAGTACCCAGCGATCTGTTTTTCGGATAAGGACCTCGAAGGAGTCCAGCTTCCCCATAACGATCCACTTCTCCTCACATTGAAGCTGCGGCACTTCACAGTCAAAATGATCCTCATTGACCCCGGCAGTTCATCTGAAATCCTTTATTTCAGCAGCTTTAAAAAGATGGGTCTCTCGAAAGCGGACTTGCAAGAGGCCCATACCCCTTTGATTGGGTTCAGCGCGAAGCCGGTCTACCCCAAAGGAAGGTAACCCTGGAGGCCCGGGTAGGCGGGCCCACCGTGATGACCGATTTCCTTGCGGTAGACACTCCATCCCCATATAACGCTATCATGGGCAGGACCTGGCTCCACAATATGTAGGTCATTCCCTCCACTCTTCACCAAAAGCTCAAATTCCTACTAGAAAACAAAGATGGTAGTGTGGACGTGATTACCGTGGAAGGGGACCAGCAGATGGCCAAACAATGCATGATGGCCGTAGTTCCTGGAGAGAGATTGCCGGGGCAGGTACATATGGCGGAACTCGAAAGGGAGCTGGATGAGATTGGCCGAGACCTTGAGGAGAAGAGCATCGAAGATCTAGTCGAAATCAGGATCGATCCGCTCGACCCGGACAGATTCTTTTTGCTCGGTAGCCAGCTTACCGACCCCGAGAGGGCCGACCTCTCAAAATTCTTAATGCAAAACAGAGATGTCTTCGCCTGGACTCCGAGCGAGATGCCTGGGATCGACCCTGAAGTAATGTGTCACAAGCTGAACGTGGATCCCAACCACAAGCCCGTGATGCAAAAAGCCCGCAGGACAGGTTTGCCGCAGATGGAAGCCGTGGTCGAGGAGGTCGACAGGTTGCTGGAGGCTGAAGCGATCAGAAAGGTCCAGTACCCGGTCTGGTTAGCCAATACGGTGGTTGTCAAGAAAAAAACTGATAAGTGGAGGGTGTGCGTCGATTTTACCGACCTCAACAAAGCCTGCCAGAAGGACAGCTTCCCGCTTCCGAAAATTGATCAAATGATCGACGCCACTGCTGGCCACGATAGGATGAGCTTCTTCGATGCTTATCGAGGATACCACCAGATCCCGATGTTTGAGCCAGACGAGGAGAAGACTGCATTCAAAACCCCCCGCGGCACTTATTGTTACAGGGTGATGCCCTTTGGATTGAAAAAACACGGGGGCAACATACCAGAGACTCATCACGAAGATGTTTCAGGCTCAGCTCAGCAAAACTGTCGAAGTATACATTGACGACATGGTTGTCAAATCCAAGCTATCTCATGACCATCTAGCGGACTTGGCTCAAGTCTTCATCATCCTCAGAGAGTTCAAGCTCAAGTTGAATGCCTCCAAATGCGCTTTCGGCGTCGCCTCCGGCAAATTCCTCAGAAGTCTAGTGACACGGAGAGGGATAGAAGCCAATCCGGACCAGATCACGGCAATCTTGGGAGTCCAGAGCCCGATGACTACAAAGAAGGTCCAAAAGCTAACTGGCATGGCCGCAGCACTCAATCGATTCATCAGCAGATCGTCAGATAAGTGCCGGCCTTTCTTTCAACTTTTAAGGAAAAAACTTAAAATTTCAATGGACCCCTGAGTGCGACAAAACACTGCAAGCACTCAAAACCTTTCTTTCTTCACCACCTTTGCTCTCTACCCCAACTCAGGGGGAGACATTATATTCGGACAACCCCGAGGCATTCTACTTCGGCAACACCTTTCTCTTTGGCCTATGGGATGGAAGCAGTCATTCCCCTAGAGATTGGCCTCCCTACCCTGAGATCAGAACTTGTTGATCAAGGCCGAAACGAGATGAACCTGGCGATGGAACTAGATCTGGTCGACGAGCTCCGAGAAGTAGCGGCCGTACTACTGGCCAACTACTAGCAACGGCTAGCCAGAGGGTACAATGAAAGAGTCAAGGAGAGGAGTTTCTCGGTAGGAGAGCTGGTCCTGAAGAAGACCCTCCCGGCTGACAAAGATCCGAACGAAGGCAAACTAGCTCCGAACTGGCATGGCCCGTTCAGGGTGGTTTCGGTAGCAGGGCGATCTTCGTACAAGCTTGAGGACTTGGAGGGCAGGCGGTTACCTAGACCGTGGAATGCAACCCACCTCAAGAAGTTCTTTTTCTAGAGATGTAATAAAAATTTCATGATCAATAAAAGCAGCCTTCGCCCTGTCATCAGTTTATGCCATCAAATTTCGGAGTTCGGCAGCAGCAGATACCAGGGATTGACTTAGGGTTCATACACCCAGTCACTCTCAAAACTCGGGTTCATACACCCCGAGACTGACCTTAGGTTCATACACCCAGGCTTCTCAAAATTTTGGGTTCACGCACCCAGGGACTGACTTACGGTACATACACCCAGTCGCTCTCAAAACTCGGGTTCAAACATCCTGAGACTATCCTCTGGTTCATACACCAAGGCTTCTTCAAAATTTTGGGTTCACGCACCCAGGTACTGACTTAGGGTTCATACACCTAGTCGCTCTCAAAACTCTGGGTTCGTACAACCTGGGACCGACTTCGGGTTCATACACCTAGTCGCTCCCAAAACTTTGGGGTCATATCCCCCCGAGACTAATCCCGGGGTCGGGCTCGCACAACCGATTTCCTCAAAATTCGAGGTTCACCTCGGCCAATAGCAGTCTTTAAAGGACAAAGCAGCATAAGCACAAAGATGCAGAAAAGCAGTGTAAGTATAGAAAAAAGTAGCACAGAGATGCAGAAAAGCAGTGCAAGTACAGAAAAAAGTAGCACAGAGATGCAGAAACATAGAGAGTCCGTTTGAATTGAATCAAAACTTCATTTGTATTAATTATTATCTCTTCATTACAAGAGTTGCAGAAAAACAAAAAAAAATACAATAAGGAGGCTAGCTGTCCTCTAAAAACAAAAAATAGGAGAGAGAAAGGTTTCGGAAGCGCCACCACGGCACCAGGAGCTCTACAATACCCTATGGTTGGTTAGACCAAAATTTGCAAACAAGCTCCTGGTCCGCTGCAAATGCTTGGATCGCCACAGAACCAAGTCTGCAACCAACTCCCAGCCGCATCGACAGGAGTTGACCTCCACGCAGCTGCATAGGCAAGAGTTGATCAAGGACCATCGTTCAGAGAATGCGTGGTCCATGGCGATCAGATTCAGAGAACGCACGGACCACGACCATCGGGTACAGCTTCTCCCGGAGGAAGTTCTCAGCCGTAAGGGATCCATACGGAGTAAGGAGTTCTGAGGCACCCTTGGGAAATAATATTATCAGAGCATTTGGCGAGGCGTTTGGGGAGAGCATGCAGATCTCCATGCCCTTACGAGGCACGAGAGGCCGCTGCTGTGAACCTCATTCTTCGCCGGCGCATCTTCTCCACTCAAGATAATGATAGACACACAGCAGAGGAAGGTTTCTATTTATAGCAGGGGAGGAGGTTCGGATTCCAAGACCTCATTAATGAAACGTGGCCTCCCATGCCTCGCATGGGGCGCACGTTTCCTATGAGTTGACTGATCAATATGATAGTGACAAGTGGAGTCATCCGCCTGTTTTCCGCATCGATGCACTGCTGTGCTTACTGCCATTTACGAGCCTCGGAATGCAGGATACCAGGGCGGATAACTATGAAGACCGCTAAGTATCCTCTTTCCAACTCAGGCAGCTCTCATACCACGGCATTTAGCCGGACTCAAAAGGAAAAGAAAGGAGACAACTCGACTGAATAACTTGGCCTTTCATTCAGAGGGAAAGAGGATTACAAGGACTTCGGCGAATTGAGCAGCATCCTCACTGTTTCTCCGAGGGGCCGGCCATCTCAGCAGCTGCCGCAACCGTTTCTGGGGTGTTTGCAGGAGGAAGAGAGGGAGCGCCGTCCAAGATAAAGAGGGAGTCAGCAGAAGGCACTTCGACCCGGGGACTCTCAGGCAGTGGGGCAGGACTCGATTCCAGTTCCAGGCCTGAATACTTCGGTAGGTTCTGATAAACCGGATGCTCTTCAGGAACCCCCGCCTCTTTCAATGCGGCCCGGCATCCCTCCTTGAACAGAATGGAGCCTATCTCCTCCACCTGTCTTTCATAGTCGTCCGTGGCCCGATCCACTCCCTTCTGGAAGGCAGCATGGACTTTGGCCCGCCGTGAAGACTTGAGGTCGGCACTCTCCTTCAGCAGCTGCTCCAGTTCGGCACGCTGACTCTCCAGTTCGGCACGCTACCTCACCGATTTGGCCGCCAACTCTGCCTTTTGTTTCTCCAGCTCGGTCTCCAATTCGAACGACCTTTTCATCTTCTGCCGCATCTCCCCCCTCAGCTGGTGGGTCTTCGACGTAAGATCAGTGATGCTGGATAGCGCCACATCCATCTGTGCATTCAGCTCGGCGTTGCTCTTCATCGAGTCCGCCAACTCCTTCCTGAGCTTCTCCCTCTTGGATTCCAGTTGAGTCACTCTGAAAACGTTCTTGTCACTCCTCTCCATGACCTATTGGAGCCTCTGTACATTCTGCAAAAAGGATCCATCAGATGCAAGTAGCCGAAGCAGAACTTTTACCAAAGATTGACTGAAGAGTTACTTACTATGAGAGCGGCCTGAATCGCCGAAGCTAGCAGGCACTCATTATCGGACTTCGCGCGCTGCTCCATGTCGCTTGGGAGGGCGCAAGCCCTAACAAGCACCCCGATGACTGAAGGGTTCCCAGAGCTCCCAGCTACCCGGTCCATCATGTTCAGGGGCCTCCCGGGCTGAGTCTTCAGCTTCAGCCTCCACGGTGCTGGCACCACGAGATGAGACCCCGAGGCTGATCCGGAGCCTTGTCCCGAAGTCCGCTGATTTCGCGTCCCGTCTCGGAAGGAGCCCTGTCCACTGGCACGCTCTTTTTGGGAGGAGCCTTACCTCCAGAGACACGCACAGGCGTCTTGCCCTTTGGGGCCTGCTCCGCCCCCGAATCTTTCTCCCTCGTCTTGGACCTCTTACTCAATGGAGATCCGTCCCTCCGATTGTCGGGAGAGTGTCGTCGGGTTCCCTCACCCGGGGCGATGATAAGGGCGGAAGAAACCGCGGCTCCACCCGAGCCCGAGGCTGCGCGAGTATTGGCAGAAGGAGGCGCTGCCAAAGAAGAAGAAGACCGGCTCATGAACTTGGCGGTCAGGTCCTTGGTCTCCGGAAGAGGCAGATCCCCTTCCATCCTCTCTCCCTAATCGGATGAATAAGCCTCTACAACCGCTCTCAAGCTTGCTGACCCAAAGCTAGCAGAGGTGGATGCCTCGGCGCCAGATGCAACTCGGCTAGCAACCGGATCAGTTAGCAGAACACCCCCGGGCACGGCCAAAGTAGTGGAAGGGAAATCAGTCTGCGGCTTGTCCCCCGGCACTGCCTCGATCCTTTTGTAGTGACCGAGGTACCTCGACGTGTAGCCTAACAGCTTCCAGGCCGCCCTGTTCTCGTACCCGGTATACTTTCTGACCTTTTTATGGCCAGCAACGTTTTTCTTCCAACCGTCGCGCGACGCGCGACGCTGCCTCTCTCGAAGTTCTGCACGACAAGACAAGACATCAGTTCGGCAATTTGAAGGATGAGTAAAATAAGCACAAAAAGAAGGGGCAATATTTACTTGGGACAACCCCGAGGTGGCGCGGGACCATGTGCATTCTGTCCTCACCGGCGCTGAACACCCAATCCCCAGAGACGCAGAAGAGATCGTCCCCAGTATTCTTATTTGAATCCTCCAAGGCCGAAACGAAGCCCTTCCTGAGCTGTTTTACCTGGAGGTAGTAGTTGCCTCCCCCTGCCTTGCAGATGTCAAATGCATCCTCGATGTCGTGAACACCGAGGTCGATCCCTAAAACCTCGTTTAGCTTGGCCGTGCCCATGATAACCTTGTAGCCGTTGGGCATCAACTGACAGGGAGCAAGAGACCAAGCACTGAGGCAGGCCCTAAGCAGGGGGTGTAGGGGAAACCTAACCCCACCCTCAATTACAGAAATCAAGGGAAACGGCATCCAGCCGCCGGACCAGTAGCACAGGGCATGGTTGGAGGGAATCGCCGGCCTGAGGCGGACCCCCTCTGGGATATTATACGTCCCCCTAAACCTGGCTATACCCTCAGATGTCTCTAACTGGAACCTAGGACTAGCCATTTCTAAAACCTAGGACTGAATGGAGCAAGAAGAGAACCTAGAGGGGAAAAACCCTAAAAAGACAGGGACTCGAGATGACTTACAGGTGAAGAAGAGCGAGCCAGGTATGAGAATCAGTCTGGGCGTGCGATATCCTCGAAGTTTCACAGTCGTCCTCGCCTGAAAACCTCTAGAAAGATCTTGAGAGTGAAGACGAAGAACAGAAAGAAAATCAGGATGGAAAATAAAGAAGGTAGAGCAAAATAAGACGTCCCTATTTATAAGAAGAAGGAAGCCCTCCTTGGGCGCCATTCAGGAATTCGAAGAGGCAGCATCGCGATTCGCGCCTGTCTCATCAATTTGACGGCACAGTCAATAATGTGACGACGTGTGTCACTCCCGGCTCATTTCTCGTGGTAAGCAATGCGCGATATTAATTACCTCGAAGAGTCGGAACGGCGCTGAGTAATGATCAAACGTCTCCCATCGGACTCTCTAGCTTCCGACCTCTAAAGGCTAGGGCCCCTCAGAAGTCACAAGCTAGGGGCAATTGTGTGGGGAGATTTTTAAGGCATCAAGATTACACCAACATCGATAATAAACTGGTGTTTAAAGCGCACCCACGTGCCGTCCAAACACACCTCGGCGACAGGATCAGAGCCTTGGCCGAAACGAGCCTGACTTCGGCTATCTAGGCTGACCTCGACTATGCAGGCTGACTTCGACTGTGCGCCTAACCAAGATAAATACCATGGTTATGTCCCTGCTTCCGCCACGTCATCAGACATGTGGCTGAGTACGGACACGTGCCAATGGGACAGATGGGCCATCCCAGCCGTCCACGATCTCTATCAGATCGCTGACAAGGCGGCATCCAGCGGCTGTAGCCAAATCAGGGCAGAGCCCAAGGATGGATCCGATGGGACCTCAATCACCAAAGACTTGAGATATGATCAGGCCCAACATGACATGCATTTAATGCGATGTGGGCTGATCGGACTGGCATTAAATGCTTCGTGGGCTATGATGGACCCGCATTTATTACTTTGTGGGCTAATGAGATCATTCCTATCAAATCTAGGGGCCCACTCCAAGATATCAAGAAGAATCCTCTATAAATAAGAGGACATTCCATAACAAAGGTATGCGTACACACCCTCTCTTGAGCTGTTACTCTGCCTCTTTTCTCCCTCTTCCTCCTCTGTTTAGTTCATACACTAACTTAGGCATCGGAGAGCCTTGTGCCACTCAGGCCAGGGTCCTCTGACCGTTTGTTCCTCCACTTTCAGGCTTAAAGGCAGCTGACCTTCATCATATGTTTGGATAAGTCCTACCAGGCACCCCGTAATCTTGTGAGTTATAATTTTTGCACTTAAAACGTAGTTTCCTCATGATCTTTTTCTTTTTTTTTTTTAGTTTTTTAACTTTAGGATAACCTCATTACACAGAGTCATGTTTATGACTGACCTAGAGGTTGGGGGTAACATCATATTTTGGCAGCCTTTTTTTGTTAAGGTTTGAGAAGTGTTTATGTGTTAATATTCATTTTATAATCTATTAATTGCATGAGACTATCAGCATCTTATAAGCCATAATGTGTTCTTAATTGTATTGGTCATCGTGAAAATTGTATTAGTTTTGGTGCCTCGTTGTGGATTTTGACAACTATGATGAGCATCTCACTCTTATTTTTTTCACCTACTTTTTGTGTAAGAGTCCTGCTACATGGCTAACCCATGGACAGATCCATGGACTAACTCGTGAAAGTCCTGGATCCTTACCCTAGAGGGGGGGTGAATAGGGTGAGCTACTAATTAGTGACCAATTGTGAACAATTTTAACTTCTTTAAATTAACTAGTCACTTGTGATGATTAACAAATAAAATGCGGAAGCTAATAAACGAAATCACCACATAGCACACACCATAACACAATGATTTATAGTGGTTCGGCCTCAATGCCTACATCCACTACCGGCTTGTGTTCCTCTCACCCCACCGGATTTCCACTATTATGCTTTTCAAAAGGCTAAGCAATAACCTCTACAACTATGCTTTTCTAGGCTAAGCAATAACCTTACAATGTGCTTTTATAGGCTAAGCAATAACCTTTACACAATGCTTTTCTTAGGCTAAGCAATAACCTTAATACATAAAAGATTTCTCTCAAAGAAAGTGTCTTCACAAAACACTCTTATGAGATTACAATTTAAGCTCTAATAACTTGCCTCTAAATAGGCGGATATGAAATTGTAAAACAACTCACACAAACACACTAAGAATTACAAAGATGAATGCTTATGAAGTGTGTGTGTGAAAACTTCAATCAAGATTAAAATTAAAGCTCAATCTATTTTATGCTTAAAGCAATTCAAAAGTTTAATGCTCATAAAGATATGATTGAAGTTAAATGCTTATCACATGTAAAAGATACTAACTTGTTAATGATATAAAAATCAAAAGATCACAAGTTGTATGAAATTAATTATGTCTAAACATGTGATGCATTTACAATGTTGTTTTCAAAAACAAGGTTTACTAAAGTTCTAAAGTGGTTGAAAACAACAATGATAGATTCAATCAAGAGAAGGAATCATGCTAAAAAGGAAATCAAAGATTTTGAGAAAGCATGATTAATAAAGTTTTAAAACAAACTTGGATTGAATCAAAGTAAAGAATTCATCACAACATAAATCAAAGATAGAAGAAGGTAATGAATTCAATACATCATAGTTAACATGCTAAAAATCATTTACCAATAATTTAAGTAAAGCATGAAACATATGATTAAGAAAACTAAAACTTACTTAGAGATTTAACTTCATAATTTCCAAGCTTTAGCTTTTTTCCTATAGACCCTTTGGTCTCTCTTAGTTCATCCCTTTTTCTTTGTCTCCAAGCACCTCAAGAAGGCTTAAGAGTTCCACTTTGATCAACACACTTTCAATGGGAATGAAACCCTTTTTATACTCAAAAAGTTGAGTTCTGCGAGTGCCCGGTCGACCTCATAAAAGCCCCGGTCGACCTGGCCTCCAACGGTCATAAAACTGACCGTTTGAAAAAGAGCTGTTGGCTCTTTCCCGGTCGACCCGCAGTGGGCTCGGTCGACCGGGTCCATGGGCTCAGTCGACCGGCCATACTGCGGGTCGACCAGGTCCCCTGGACCATTTCCCCCAAAAATGCATATTTTGCATATTTTAAAGTATTTCCAAGTAGGGACAATTGGGCCACTAAATCAAGCATGAAAACATGATTTTAAATCACTCTAAGTATTTTAAAATCATGAAACATAAAAAGCCAAAAATCATTTGAAACTTTAAATCATTGGCTAGCTTGATTTGTAAAAATTCTTTTTCAAATAAAATGCATCCAAGATGAAAACCAAAACATGCATGAAACATATGATTTACAAGATTTAAAACAATGCATGTGTAAATCAAGATTTCAAGAATTTCTAAATCAATGCATGTGTGAAAATTCATGAGATGAATAAAATGCTAATGCATCCATCAAATTGCAATAAACAAAATCCTAACAACTCGATGGTTTTGGAGGGAAAATCACCTGACATTCCACCCCAAAACCATGGGGTCTGTCCGTGGACTAACTCCATGAGTTAGTCCATGTAGACTTTTTGTTTGTGTAAAACCATCTTGGAGAATTCTCTATGTCTTGTGGCCGCTCACTATATATATATATATACATATCTTCTGGATATTTGAATCTTAACTTTACTATGATCTTGTTTAAAGCAATCTGAATTTTGAAATTGGTAGTTCTAAAATTGCTGACAGTATTTATGGCAATTGCATACTTCCCAGTGTCATTATTATTATTTCGACTGGTCTAGAATTTAGAGTATACAATTCAGTTGAGAGTTCTTGTAGGCAAATAATTTTAATATATGAAATAGTTGAGAGTTAGAAGCCTCTCTTTTTTGGAATTTAGATATCCTTTACATTACACTCAACTAACTTGATGAAAGAGTTTCCCCTCTAATCCAAACTATAATACTACTTTGATCACTTCCGAGCAAATTTGATTATAGGCAAATGAACTATGATTTCCTAAAGGTAAACATGAAATAATTTGTTTGGTTGTTGCAACCTAATATCTTTATTAGTTTAAGATAATAATTCAACAACCTCCTAAATATACGTGGTTATCATTTTTAACATAAATCATATCGTTCTTTGATACGAAATTTTCATTTGAGTTACGCTTTTGGATGAAATAAGGAGAAACAATAATGAGAATGGTTTCTATAGGGATGGATGGTCAAAATGAAAATGAATGTAATAGATTGGTGTCTTGGTTAGCGCTTGGGTGATATGAAATAAGTTATGGGTTCAAACCCCATAAATTGCATATTTTTTTACATATAAAATATTTCATCCAACTCTAACCTTTCCAGCAATCTCCAAATTAAAGGACCGCAAATACAAATGCTTTTAGAAAAAAAGTTTTTTTGCAACTAATCAAATTGAAGAAATTCATGTGAACGCAAATTAGCCGATCAAAAGCCTATAAGCTGCAACCGATCAAATTGGAGCAATCCATGTGAAAGCAAATGAGCCCATCAAATGTTCTCAATGTTTCTATAAATTGCAATGTATTTGTAGAGAGACATCTTTTGGCAATTTTATTTTATCTTCTCCACACTTTTAGATTATAATTAGGAGCTTAATTGTAACTAATCTAGAGAGAGTATGTAATTGAAGATCTGGAGCTATTTCTTGATGTTTAGTGGCTAAAGCTCCTCGATTAGGCTCTCCTTCTAAAGCTAAGTAATGCAATTAGTTTAATTCAATACATATTTTAGTTTAAATTCCTTAATTATGCTTTGATTGATTAGTGGATTTTAGATCTAATTATGCTAATTTCTCTCATTTCTCATACTCTATCTCTACACTTGATGCTTGTATAATCTAAATTGATTCTCTGTAGTTGAATTAAGTTCTCACATAGCATGCTCTAGAGCCCTTATTTTTTATCTTTTGTAGCTTGATTTTGATGATTAATTGTTAGGGTAGTTAGATGATGATCTACGATCTTGGATTTTGATTTTCTTTACTTTGATCTTGATTGCTATATCATCCAATCCAATTAGGCAAGAGATTGCTAATTGGACTGTAGATTTGGGAGTTAAATTTGAACATGCATTGATTGGATGAGTTACGTACTTAGTGGATTTTGGATTGCCTAATCTCTTATTTTAATTTTTGTTAAGTTGAATCCTTATTTGATTTGTTATTTTCACTTCTAAATTGTTAAATCTACATTTTACATCACTTGTTTTAAAATCCTATACATTTCACACCACATCTTCACTTTAAATCTTCTATTTCCACCACCATTCATCCACTAGTTTAAGATGACATGGAGTTTTTATCTTTTGTGCATAGCCAATGGCCTTGATATGTGTCATTGGATATTATTATTCTTCTGAAATTAGAAATAGGGTCCATGAATCTAGTCTATCAGGTAATGGTTTTGTGAATGAAATGATAATTAGGAATGAACGAGCATCCTTTGATCTCTTGAGAATAAATGCTGGTTGTTGGTTACAACTCTCTGATGAATTGAGGGGTCCACATCTATTATGTGATTCACGAAATGTCAATGTCGAGAGCAGCTAGTAATTTCTCTATATATCGTAGGTCACAATGTGCGCAATCGTGTGATGCAAAATCATTTCCGACATTCTGAGGAAACCATAACCAGATACTTCAATAAGATTCTAATGTTGTTGTCATGCTTGGTAAACATTACATTACCCCACCAACTCATGGACTGGGTCGACTGCTTAATGGAGTGGGGTTGCTTCATGGAATGGGTCTGCTGGGTAAGCATAATTTTATAGGTGGAAAATTAAACTCAGCTAATTTTTAAGTTATTCTTTAATGGGCCCCACATAATTTGATTGATGTAGCTTAGTTTGTCATGTGTTGCGGCAGATAACAAAATCTTTTATATAAACTTTTAACCATTTTTTAAGCATGAAATTATTTTCCGACCCAGCAAAATGTCGCACCAAATACCAACATATAGGAATCATCGAGGAATTTGTTGTTGCACCAAACAACACATTTGCGGAATTCGGGCCTGTTTTCTTTGCTGCTCCAAATGCGTAAAAAATGATACCAAGGATTATTATTGCCATGACTTTCTAGCGCCAAGGAAAATGGGGCCCCAAGGATTCCACTGAAGCCGTATTCCTCACTCCGCACAACGCACCCTTATGGTGGCCACTATACCAAAATGGTCATTTTAAGTGACCTCACACCAAAGAGGCCTTCCCGCAAAAAAAAAAAAAAAAACCTTTTTTTCACCATTTTTTTAGGGTCGATGTCAACCCTCTTTTTTAGTGTTGAGGGTTGACGTCGACCCAGCGTTGTAAGCACTGGCCCAAACCATTCGACATCCGGGTCGATGTCAGACCCTGGACCTCATGTACTACTAAGCTAGTAGCTTAAAACCCGCACCTCAATCGATCGTCCACTGACCACACCGGGGACACCGGGGTTGACATCGAGCATGGATAGTATACATAATAGGTCGGCCTAGCGTGATGCACATATAGTAGCGGTTCAACGTAAATATAGCAGAAAAAATCTATGCGTACGTGATTAGCGGCGGATTATAATCATTAGTGGCGGTTTATAACTGCCGCTATTGATAATTTTTTTGCACCAACTCATTTTTTCCGCTGCAAATACAATCAGCGACGCCACCATCTAATGACAAAAAGTGAAGGCGGACATTTTTTCCCCGCAAAAAGGTTTTGTGGCAGTTTTCATACATATAGTGGAGGTTTTTATTCAGCTGCGAAATGTAATTTTTCTTGTAGTGGGGTTCAAAATTATGCACCCTATTAGAAACCTTTTGTATTAGTCAACACAAGGCAATAGAAGTCTTCTAGCATCTCTGCATTGACTCTCTCTTCTCCTATTAGAAGCCTGATGCTAACGACCAATTATCCGATTGATAACTACCCATGGTTTCTTAACATTTCTTTCGGGCAACTCCCCTATTATGTAGTAAAACAAATGATGCGAAACTATGCACTACATCCTTCACCCTAGAGTTTTGTTTCTCCTCACCGTCTATCTTTTCCAACAACATCAATAAATCCATCCTTAATTTGATCAATTACCCGCTTGGAAAAATCCCCACCAACCCTTTCACAAACCATGAACAAACCAGTTTTCAAATCCATCCACACCCCATAAACCGTATAACCCTAGCGTTGTCTCAGCGATGAGTGCGCGATAAAAACCATTTGACATCTCTTTGAATCTCCCATTCTATATAAGCATCCATTACCAAGCAGTATAGCTAATTGTAAGCACATAAAATGTCACTCACAAAGATAAGGGGTGTAGCCGGAGCTCTTTGGTTGAACACCGATGCCTGCCTGAAACCTGAGAAGGGGAGGATGAACAGTAGGTCAGAGGACCCTGGCTGTGGGCAGCGCAGGGCTCTTCGATGCCTAAGTCAGTATGAGAACTAGACTAAGGATAGAGATTTTGGGGAAGAAGATGATACCAGTGTGTGGGTCTCTCGGACCGGAGATAGAGATCTGGCATATGGTTTTGTGTATGGTGGGTTGGATCTGATCCCCCCTTGCTCTCTACACCTGCTGCTCTTTATATGGATAGGGAGAGGGAGAGAGCTGACTTTGAGGTGGTTAGCCGTCCCATCATAGCCCACTCTGTCAGGCACTAGGGAGGTATAGTCCCATCGTAGCGTCTGTGGACACCGATCTGTCAAGAAGCATGGGCGGTATGGGAGGCTCTGTCAGAGTGTATGGGCGGTGCCCTTGTCTTGTCGCACGTGCTGTAGTGTGCATGAGCGTCCAACGGAGGACGGCTGTCAGCCCCTGCCTTGGCTAGTTCTGGCATTCTGACCGAGGTCAGGGTGTGTTGCCGAGGTCGGGGAGCTAAGGTCAGTGAGCCGAGGTTGGGGGGACCTCTCAGGGATGCCGAAGCGGGATGACTGGGATGAAGTCCCTAGCCGGGCTGGGGATGCCCTGGCCGAGGTGGAGCTAATGAGCGTATAGCCGAAGTGGAATCACTTGGCCGAACTGGATGCTGGCACCGTTGCCGAGACTGAGCTCTGCCGAGATGGACTAGCTGGTGCGGGAGTCCCGGATGCTGCATCTGACAGGGATCCCGGCGAGTTCGGGATTATCCCCACACACTAAGATTAAAGCAATAATCTTTCTCGGCTGAAGAAGAATTATAAGTAATGGGTAGAAGACCCACACATTGAATAGCTTTAAATGCAAAGGATAGTTAGACATATCAACAGTAGTATTAGCAGTAGTTGTTGTTGATGTTGTGGTGATGGTTGTGGAAGAGATTGCATTTCAAGGCATGATCCATTCTTTCCAGGAAGAGTAGAAATCAGGAGTCTAAGGGTAGGGGAGAAAATCATTTTCCAAGATTGGGGAGAAAGTGGTTGCTTTGAGGATTTTGTTTTTCGTGGAATTTTGGGACGATGAAGAAGAGAAGAAGCGAAGAAGGTTGATGTTTTGGGGGAGAGAAAAAGGACCATCAACACTTACAATGAGGGTTGACGTCGACCCTCGATAAAAAAAGGTAAAAAAAAAAAAAAAAAATTAGGTGGGAAGGCCTTTTTGGTGTGAGGTCACTTAAAGTGATCTTTTTGGTATAGTGGCCACCTTAAGTGTTTTTTTTTGGGTAAAATCCTTTTTTATTAACTTGAAATTGTATATATGGGGTGACCCCATTTGGATATCTCAATCTCCACTCGGGTCCCAATGCCAGAAAACTCCAGGTACACCAACATAAACAACCCGAAGTTTCTAAAGAAGTATTAATTCAAGATTTTTAGAGAATTCTTGCTTACTTGGGGTTTAATTATGCATTCTCCAATATATTGTCCCTATAAGGGCATTTGATTGCTGGAGTCTTAAGGTATGCACCCACATATTAATTGTTTACTACCTAGAGGGCATTCATTATCATGTAGTCACTCATCCCAATCTAACATTCATTATCATTACAATGTCCAACCATAATCATTTTGCTATTTTTCTATTTAAGTATTAGATGTGATTAGCCCTTGTTTAAAGGTTTTATTAAGAGAGTAAAAGTTATTTAAATGATTGAAGAATCATGAAGTTGCAATCATCTTGAGAATTATATATACAATGATAGGAGCCCTTTTCGTGGGTGAGCAACCCGTGGCACTCACTTTTGAGTTTTCAGAATGACAAGTACTGGCAAACCCATCTCATCTCTTATAAACCCATCTCTATAAATCATAATCCCTATAATATCTTTCCTATATAATTTTTAATTTTCTCTAACTAATTGTTTTATTCTCCTTTCTTCTTATGTCTTATGATTCCAAATCCTATTTAACTCCTAAAGTCTCTCTTGAATTGTGGAACCAATCTTTCCTTTTTCCTCTCTCTCTCTCTCTCTCTCTCTCTCTCTCTCTCTCAATCACTCTCTATCGGTTTAATTTAATGTTAGACATAATTATTTATTGGTTCTTACCTCCTAAATCTCTCCTTTTAAAATCTTGAATATATAATTTAAATCCCCTACTTAGCTTTCACAAAACTTACACCTCCTAAAATCTCTCCCTCTTAAATATTGAAAGTATCTCACCTATGATTCCATGTTCTTTTTACCAAACACCCATGTCCCTATCTTTACAAATCTTAGTTTCCTTCTTTGAGATAATAGGAGATCTAGAAAGGAGTATTAAACTCAAGGACTGTGCATTTGATGTTAAAGCTTAATTATTTCTTCAAGTACATGTTTTGGTATTTCTTTTTCAAAGAATGATCCAGATTCTAATGTATTAGAAATTTCTATAAGAATATAAGCATCTGGATATACTGATGTGCCTGTGTTCGTGATGAGATGGTATGAAAAACTTACGAGCTAGATTTTTTGAAGTTGTTCTTGATTCTTCCAAACTAATATGACTTGCTCTGGTTTTCTTATTCTTTTGTCATTTTTAATTTATGGAGTTTTTTTTCCAATTTTTTTTCTTAACTGGACTGGTGGATCCAATATGCCTCTTAGAAGCAAATGAAGGGTTAATGTTTTTCACCAAGCAATATCTACGGATTCATGTAAGCAATGCAACACAATTTCCGTGAATTTTCTTTAATTTCTATAATTAGTTTTAGATAATTTATATAGCCCATCATGTGAGCCCCGTCCCTACTTGCCTTAGTTATATGCTTACTATATCTAATTATATCTAATTATGCTAATTAGTAGGGGTTAGTAAGGGTAGTTTTGTATTTTCCTAGGAATTAGGCCAAGTTTAGTGGATTAGGGATCTTTTTAGAATTTATAGAATGGTTATGGGGTTAGATGTAATTTAATAGAGTTAGTTAGTTAGCTAGAGACCCCTAGGTGTAATATCTCAGTTAGAAATGGGTTTTCCTTAAAGAATTGTGCAAATAAACCGAAAATACCCCAAATACCCTAGCCTCTCCATTAACCAAACCATTTAAGTGAGGGCATTTTAGTCAATTAGCCTAAGCCCAAAATCTAGAAACAAAACCCATCTCCCCTCCAACGAATTCCATCTCTCCCTCTCTTCTCCACTCAAATTCTCTCCTTCTCTCTCTCTATCTCTCTCTCTCTTCTCCCTCTTCAAAAATTAGGGTTTCCTACCTAGATCTAAGGCATTCTTCATCAAAGATCAAGGGATCTCTTCAAGCTCGAGACCTCTTCAAGCAAGAAGACTCATCTCCATCTCTAGATCTCCTTCTTCTCTACAACTCAAGGTAATTTCCTTCCCAAGCTTCAATTACATGCAGATCTAGCTTCTTCTCTTAGAATTATTTTTTCTTATACACTTTTCTCCTTGGGAATAGGTGTAAGAGGGCTAAATTTTGATAGATCTGTAGATCTTGGGGATGTTGAGTAATTTGGAGACCTTAGGGTGCTTGGATATTGGAGATCAAGCAAGGAGACCAAATCCAACTGCAATATATACTTATCATAGAAGACATGCTCTCTTTCCCTGAATTCTATAGTTTTTATGTTCATATGATGTTTGATCTTGTTGACACAAAAATGTCATTTTCATACATTTTCAACATCAAGAAAGTCACATAAAGCTACATCAAGCCACCAAATTTGATTTTCAAAACTCTCACACCATTTTGTAGAAGCTTCAACTTCATTTCATGTGCAATAACTCTTCTTGAGACAGAATGAAAAAAACTACTCCAAGCATCAAATCTTCTCAAAATCATCTGAATATTTCAGGATCCTTCAAAATAGCCATGAGGAGCCATTCCGACATCGTTAGGCCTAAAGTGCAAAAGTCGCATTCTTCTCACAACAAAGTTAGCCCTTACGGAGATAACAACGTCGGAGACCTCAAATCTTCAATTAGACCATGTGGACGGTCTTAGAATACTCCCAAAAGACTGTGTCAAATTTCATGTCAATCTGACATCATTTGACCCAACATCAATCTTTTGGAGGCAAAACTAGGCCTCTCAGTGACGGAGACCGCCAAAATCATCATCCCCTAAACAAAGCACCTGAATAGTCTAAAAATACTCCAAAGGGGCTACATATCAAGTTTCATGTCATTTTGACATCATTTGACACAACTTCAGCCCCCAATAGCAAAATCATTTATCCCGGCGACAAAGTCCATTGGGATCATGGCACATAAATCAGACTTGATGGATCATCTCAAAAGACTTCTAGGAGGATCCCTGTCAAATTTCAGGTCAATCAGACATCGTTTGACCGCACATCAAAGCGCGATATCTTCCTCGAAACGCAATTGAATCTACTGGCGACGGGACACCTAACGGCTTCAAAATTCAAAAAAAAAAAAAAACAAAGAAAAAAAAATTGTGGTTGGTCTTATTTCATGCCCCTCAAGCTTCACCTCAAATTTCATGTCATTCCGACATCTTTTGAATAGTTTTAGCATCTAGCGACAAATCGGCACCTCCGCGCGATAAAGTCTTCGACTTCCCACAAAATCGAAAACTTCATTCCTCGTTTTGCTCAGCTTTCCAACGATTTTGCTGCAAGAGAAATATGTCAAAAAATGTACAAAAATTTCAGCAAAAATAAACAAAGAAGAAAGAACCAAAAAACTCGAAAAAACTCGAAAATGGGCACAGAAGGCCCTATGGTCGCCGGCGACTATGTCTTCTTCCAAATCAAAGCTCGCAGAAATGCCAAAGTTTGTGATCGATCTGCAGGATCCGTTGGCTCTCTTCGACGGATCACTTGTGATCTTTCAAAAAAAAAAAAACTTAAAAAAAAAAGTCTCATTTTTTCGCTTGTGAATTCAAATTTGAGAGTTTATGTTCCTTATTCCGAATCAAGGCTCGCAGAAATGCTAGAGTTTGCGATCGATCTGCGGGATCCGCTGGCTCTCTTTGACGGATCACTTGTGATCTTTCAAAAACAAAAGTTTTCAAGAAAATTTAATTTTTCACTTGTGATTTCAGATTTGAGAGTTTATGTTCCTTTTTCCAAATCAAAGCTCGCAGAAATGCCAGAGCTTGTGATTGATCTATGGAATCTGTTGGCTCTCTTTGACGGATCACTTGTGATCTTTCAAAAACAAATTTTTTTAAAAAATAATAATAATAATAATATACTTTAGAAAAAATAAACTTTTGAACTCAGATTTGAGATTTCTTTCCTAGTTCCAAACTAAAGCTCGCAGAAATGCTAGAGTTTGACTTTGGATAGAGGGGAACCATTTACTATCTTTAATGGTTCACACGGGATGTCTTTCTAAACACGCCCCCCCCCCCCCCACCCGATCATCCCTTCTTGTGTCCAATTTGTGGATGCAATTATCAACAAAGCAATTGTGCCTAATGGTGCTAGTACGCTCTTTTGGGTCTATTGTATTCGCAACCGACACATTTGTCTTTTTAATTTTTTATTATTCACTTTACCTTGAGTGAGCCATGCTCCTCGGTAGTTTGGATTAAGGCATACAAGTATTGGTACGCTCACTCAGAGTCTACTCTACCTGCGACCGAAACAATTATCTTTTCTACGGCTTTCTGCCTTTCCTCATCTGGCTTGAGTTAGACCTTGTCCTCTTAAGTGATATAACAAGGCAAACCCATAGTTTCCCATTTATAGTCATTATATTCTTGTGATTACTAATAGATTTGGTCTTTTTTTTCAGAATTTTCGAAACTAACATGGCAACTTCATTGACTACCACTTTTGAGAGAAAAAAGCACCACTCATGCTTCAAGAAAAACAGAATGCACGTGCTAGCAAATGTCCTGCTAGCTGCCGAAGTGTGATCTCCTTCGGCGACTCCGCCAACTCTGAGTTTACCGCTACTCCCCGAACCATCATCTTCCAAACATTGGGACCATTTTCACTTCCCGAAGAAAAAGTCAAGCCAATTGAAAATCAAAGAAATGCCTCGGGACCTATCACCACCATGACAACCAAGGCAAACATTAAGAAAACTGAAGCTCATGGCACTCCCGCAAAGCCTTCTACGAAACAAAGGAGATTCCAAAAATATGCGAGGTCAACATACTTGGCCCCAATCAAAGAGAATAAATTCTATCCTCCCACTGACATGAATGAGGAAAGCCCATCTTTCACTCCACATAATAAATAGCTCCACATGAACACACTCACTTTTACAAGCCCAAAGTCAGCTCACGCATCTCAAGGCCTTCTTAGAAACCCACTAAGGCCCACACCCCTTCAGTTCTAAACTTAAAAAATTCAAGGCATCTCTCTTCGACAAGCAAAAGACCGAGTCGGTTTCCTGTCCATGCCCAACTTCAAAATAGATAAGCTAGGTTGCTGTCAACGAGAGAGTACATCATTCATCGCCAAAGCCCGGCCAGAGCCAATTAATGCCCAAATTGCTCTCCACATATGCCATCATGCACTATACCGGAAAAAAGGCTTGAAAGACAAAGGAACCAGCTTCCTCCAATCCAAGTCACAAAAAAAAAATAAAACGAGTTGAAAACGATAGACCCAACCAAGTTGATGTGATCCATATGGTCGGCAAATCTAAAAGACGCCAAAGTTTAGCAACAAAAGTTAATGTCAGGCGACCGGTGACTCGCAACGTCAGTCGGACACGAAGACATCAAGAAGAGTCTCCTGCTCCTTCATGCCAAGTGTCGGATGTGAATCTTGACCCCCTAAGGGGAGCGACATGCTTGGAGATCTCCTTTCATCTATATATGATATTTAAATTTTACATCAAAAATGAAGATTTCGACTACCCTCCTCAAAATCGATGGATCACGATCGCCAGCTACGGTAACGACCGTACCACCGTTCTTCAACGAAAGCCAAAGAAATGTGGAGAGAAAAATAAATAAGGTGGGTTCTTCCTCTCGTCTAATGTGCTGCCAGCAACACACGACTGTTATCATGTCACATTGATTTTGGGTCTCTTTGATGACTGGTCAATTCAGGGTCATGAGTTAAGGTCCAAATAAGGGTTAATCCTCACACAGCTTAATCATAGTATATCCAAGTAAAGTAAAGTAACTAAAATAAAGAAAATAAAATGGGGGAGGTGCCAAATATTTAAAAAGATGATCGGCCCTATTCCCGGGTACCCCCTTCAGATCCCTTGGCAAAATAGGGTTTAAAGGTTAATTTTTCAAACCAAAATGATGATTTTAATGAGATTTTAACTTGTGATTTCTGTATTTTTCGTGTGCGATACACGAGTGATAAAAGTGAAAGGCCAATGGGCCGTAATTGATTGGAGGTAGCTGAGGGCCTGTGTTTGTTTTAGGGCGGCCGATGGGCCGTGCTTGATTAAAAGTGTATGCGAAATCACTCATCTCATCTCGTTACCAAACCAAACCAAGCCTTTTCCCACTAGGTGGGGTCGGCTACATGGATTTGACGACGCCAATCAAATCTGTTTAGGGCCATGTCCTCCGTTAGATCCATGTAGGCAAGATCATGTTTAATAGTTTCTTTCCAACTTCTCTTGGGTCTCCCTCTCCTTCTCCTACTCTTGGCAAACTCCATGCTTTCACACCTTTTAATAGGTGCCTCTGTTGGACGCCTTCTAACATGGCTGAACCATCTTAGTCAATTTTCTCTCATTTTATCTCCAATCGGTGCTATTCCTACTATGCCCCTAATCTCCTCATTCCTAATCCTATCTCTCCTTGTGATCCCGCACATCCATCTTAGCATTCTCATCTCCGCAAACTTCCATCTTCTTGACATGATTATGCTTTACTGCCCAACACTCTGATCCATATAACAACGCTGGCCGTACCGCCACCTTATAATACTTTCCTTTAACCTTGAGGGGGACTTTCCGATCACACAAGACCCCCGAAGCACTCCTCCATTTGGTCCACCCGGCTTGAATCCTGTGACTTACATCAGTATCAATCCATCCATCCTGTTGCACCATAGATCCAAGGTACCTAAAGTTTTCTTTCTCTACTATCTTTTGTGTGCCCAAACTTACTTCTATGTTACCAGGTGTCCTACTTTGACTAAACTTGCATTCCATATATTCCGTTTTGCATCGACTTAGCCTAAATCCTTTTGTCTCTAATGTTTTCCGCCACAGTTCAAGTTTAGCATTCACTCCTTCTCTCGTCTCATCCGCTAAAACAATGTCATCTGCAAATAGCATACACCACGGCACCTCATCCTAGATATGTCTTGTAATCTCATCCATAACTAGGGCAAACAAGTACGGGCTTAACGCTGAGCCTTGGTGTAGACCAATCGTGATAGGAAACTCCTTAGTTTCGCCGCCAGTCGTCCTTATAGATGTCACGACTCTATCATACATATCCTTTATCGCCTCAATATAAGCGACACAAACTCTTTTCTTTTCCAGAACTTTCCAAAGAATCTCCCTAGGAACCCGGTCATAGGCCTTCTCCAAGTCAATGAACACCATATGTAAATCTCTCTTACCTTCTCTATACTGTTCCATTAACCTCCTCAGGAGAAAGATAGCCTCCATGGTTGATCTCCCAGGCATGAAACCAAATTGATTCTCTGAAATATTTGTTGTTCTTCTTAGTCTTCTCTCAATAACTCTCTCCCATAATTTCATCGTATGGCTCATCAATTTAATCCCGCGGTAGTTCGCACAGTTCTGAATATCTCCTTTGTTCTTGTATATGGGTATAAGAATACTTTTCCTCCATGCATTAGGCATCTTCTTGCTCTTTAGCACTACATTAAAAAGCTTTGTCAACCAACTAATACCATCCTCCCTCAAGCACCTCCAGACCTCAATAGGGATACCATATGGCCTAACCGCTTTCCCATTCTTCATTCTTTTCGGTACTTCTTTAACTTCTTCCCTACTGATTCTCCTATAGAACATATGATTCGCTTTTTCTCTAGAAATTGTAAGCTGCCCCAATTGTATGTCACTACTACTGCTTTCGTTAAATAACTTGTAGAAGTAGCTCTTCCAACGCTCATTTATCTCCTCTTCCTTTACTAATACATTTTCATCCTCATCCTTAATGCATTTAACTTGGTTTAAGTCCTTGATCCGCTGATCTCTAGTTTTAGCAAGCTTGAATATCTCTCTTTCGCCTTCCTTAGTGTCAAGTCGCCTATATAGCTCCTCAAATGCCTTTGCCTTGGCCTCACTAACTGCCTTTTTGGTTTCTCTTTTTGCTTCTTTATACCTCTCCAAGTTCGCTTCAATTCAATCCTTTTGCCAAGTTTTAAAGCACTCTCTTTTAACTCTTATCTTGTCTTGGACGGCTTCGCTCCACGACCATGCCTCTTTCTGTACCGGAGCACCCCCTTTAGATTCTCCTAAGACTTCTTTCCCTACCCTCCTAATACACTCTGCTACCTTATCCCACATATTATTTGCACTCTCTTCTGTCGCCCAAACGTCTTCCTCTAGTACTCTTTCCCTTAAAGCTAGTTGCTTATCACCTTTCAGGTTCCACCATTTAGTCCTTGAGCATCTATACAACTTCTTTTTTCTAGTCCACCTTTGTAACTGCACATCTATGATCAACAACCTATGTTGGGAAGTCAAGCTCTCCCCCGGTATAACCTTACAATCTTTACAAGCTAAACGGTCTCTTTTCCTAGTTAAGAAGAAGTCAATTTGTGTCCTCGATGAGCCACTCTTATAAGTCACCAAATGCTCCTCTCTCTTTCTAAAAAATGTGTTAGTTACCATGAGATCATAAGCCACTGAAAACTCCAAGATATCCTTCCCTTCTTCATTTCTATTACCGTACCCATGTCCCCCGTGTACTCCTATGTATCCATCTACGTCACGTCCTACATGACCGTTCAAATCACCTCCTATGAAGACCATCTCTCCTTGGGGTATCTCTAGTAGCACTCCTTCCAAGTCTTCCCAAAACTTCTCCTTATGTCCATCTCCTAAGCCCACCTGGGGGTCATAAGCACTAATTATATTCACTATCTCTTCTCCTAACACTAACTTAATTGCAATAATCCTATCTCCATAGCGCTTTACATTCACTACATCTTCCTTTAAGTCCTTGTTTACCACTATGCCGACCCCATTCCTCGATCTATTGAGTCCCGTATACCATAACTTATACCCGGTCCTCTCAATCTCTTTAGCTTTGTGTCCCACCCATATTGTCTCTTGCAAGCAAGCAATTGTGATTCGTCTCCTTTCTATTGTATCCACCACTTCCATTAGTTTCCCAGTTAGGCTCCCAATGTTCCAAGTGCCCAATCTCAGCCTTCTATTTTGGACTAGCTTCCTTACCCCCCACACTCGTCCAATAAAGTGTGAGGACCCTTGCCTATTTAGCACTGCACCCGGGCGCCGATGCAGCGGTCCTTGCTCACTTATCACTGTACCCGGACCATACAACGCGTCGCTAAGTAGGGGACGCCCCAACGAAATTTCATTAGGTCTCAAATCCATAAAAAAATCCAACTGAGTATTGTGCTGGCTGTCGGCTACCTAACGCACAACCCTCCTCCTTTGTCCGGGCTTGGGACCGGCTATGTCAAGGATACCCCAACATAGGCGGAGTTACTCATCTCATCTCGTTATTCTCATTTATTCAATTTCAGAAATCAGTTCTTTATTCCCTTTTATCATTAAGTTCATTTAAATATCTGGCACCAGGGGTGGAGTAAAAGAGAAGAAAATCTTTTTGGGTTTATTTTGTTGGTTTTATAGTTTTTATGGATTTTTATATTGGGGCTAAAAAGGCTAAACTAGGGTATTTTACTTGGATTTACGTAATTAATATTTTATTAATGATCATCGGATTAACCCTGACCTAAGGTCCTGACCACCCACATCAGCTCTCCCAATTGCTCTAACGGAACATGAAGAGTGATGTGGGGAGGTCTAATGCTCTAAGCTACCTAGCAAGGTAATCTGATCCAATCCTAGGGTGTGAGCAACCTAAGTTTGACAGTTTCAGCGCCAACGTGACTTGTTAAGCATGATTTGTGTTGATTCGTTTGTTTTAAGTTGAAGGTTGATTCAGAGTTGGATTAACGGTGGATTAGAGTTGTTTTAAGATTCTGTTTAAATTGTTGAAGGTTCTGGAATTTATGTCCGGAATTCATAATTAGGTCGAAATCGGCGAGGCAGGGTTAACATGGACTTGGGCGCACAAACAGTGGCGCCCAAGTGTCTTCCTTTATATTGATTTTGGCAAGCGACGATGATTTCGACCTTATTTCGGGTTTTGGGGGAGTTAATGCTTAATGAATGTTTCCATTTTAGAGTTGTTTTATGTTTTGGGATGATTTCACTTTGATATTTTAAGTCCGGAAATCGAAACATATCCAAAATTCGTGACTTGGTCCAGACAGGGGACTTGGGCGCCCATGCAGTGGCACCCAAGTGGTAGTTTAATGCTCCCTTGGTTGTTCGACTTCAATTTGAGTTTCCGGAAAGGTTCAAGTTAATTGAATCTTTAATTTCAGAGTTGTTCTCGGTTCTGTAATGGTTCCGTGATGTTGGATTGGGTCACAACTTGAAGGAATTGAGATTCAATGGCTCCGAGGGATGAAATAAGACTTGGGCGCACACAAAGTGGTGCCAAAGTGCACTTGGAGACTTGGGCGGATAGACAGTGGTGTCCAGGTCCCTGCTTTTTCCGGTTCGACTACTTTAAACCTTCGTTTAATCAAATTGGATTTGTTAATTAGGATTCTTATTGATTACTATTTGCATTAATTAGGAAGCTTGATTAGGATTAATTAATTAAGTTTATGTCCATTAAGTTAGTTAAATAGGGGTTTTAATTAGGGTTCTAATTAAGAGTTTAATTAATTGAGTATTTTAGTCAATTAAATTCACTAATTAGGGTTTGTTAACTGGGTTTATGTTAATTAGGGTTTATTGATTAGGTTTATTCTAATTAGGATTAAGGTTTTAATTAATTAGGACTTTTGTTTTAATTAGTGGTTTTAATAATTAATGTTTGTTAAATTAGGGTTTAGTTAATTAGGGTTTTGATTATTTGGTACTTCGATTATGAATTTTGTCAATTAGGTTTGATTATGATTTGTTGAATTAAGTTCTGTTAATTCACTTAGACGCGAATGAGATAACCTTTAATCACTTTTTAAGACTTTTTCTATTTCTTTTGATCTTTTTTTTTTTTGGTTCTCTTCTCTAATTACTAAAGTGTAAGATGAGAAGGGAAGAGTTTTATGCTTTTTGTGATTTTTCTTTTGGTATTTTATGCGATATCAATGCAACCTAACCTAGAGCGTGTGATGATTGGATAACCAGAAGTCCAGAAGTTCAGCAATCAACCAAAACCATTACAAACATGGAACAACAAGTGAATGATGCAAAATATCGAAAATGTACGTCGGGAGATGAAGCAGGGACTTGGGCGCACATACAAGGGCGCCTATGTGTCTATGCACTACTTGGGCGCACAGACAGTGGCGCCCAAGTCACTTCCCTTCTAATTGTAATGCACTTTTTGATTTCCAACGATATTCCGATGCAATTTTCGACACTTCGCAACTAAATGTAGAGTCCTACTATGAATCAAAGATATCAAAACTTTTGGATTTGAAAACGACAGTGCAAGGATTGAGATTCGATGGATGGATCCCTTTGCCAAGGACTTGGGCGCACAAATAGTGGCGCCCAAGTGCATTGTTCTTTCTTTTTATTTTTTTTAAAGCAATATATATTTCCGTTTTCTTCCAAGGCTTTTTGCACGATTCAGAACACACAATTACATATTCGAGGGCCCTGATATCAATCTATATGCGAAAGAATCTGGATCTAAGAAATAAATTGCATGCGAAATGAAAATCGCAGCCGAGGCCCTATCCCAGAGACTTGGGCGCACAGATATATGCTCCCAAGTTCTTTTCTGCACTTTTCTTTCTCAAACTCATATTTTTGTGACGAAAATGATATGAATGCGAGATCTATTCTAACCACAGGTTCGGGATGATGAAAACGAGATCTACAACCTATGAATGTTCCTAAGCATGTTTCTAATGATGGATGATTACTAGATGTTAGATCTATGATATATGAATGATCCTAAGCATGTTTCTAACTACTAATGATGATGGATATTAATTGAAAAGATTAGATCTAGAAATACCGGTTTGGATCACGTCTTTCAAGTTCTAGATTGAAGCTCACGCGCAAATCCATGACTTTCGGAAGCTTTCCCCCTTACTGATCTTGAAAACCAGAATGCTTCATCTTCTTCTTTCTTCTAGACCTAGAGTTCTTTCTATTGTGGCTACTCTCTTTCTCTCCCTTTATTTCTTTTTTTTTTCTCTCTTTTTGGTAGCCTCCTTTGGAAATGGGGTTAAGAGATCCTTATAAAGGGGTTTTGGGCATGCAAAAGAGATTAGGGCTGCCTCTTACACGAGTTTTTAGAAGGTTCACGCATCCCAAGGCAGATTTAGGGTTTTGGTGGACTTGGGTGCACACACAGTGGCACCCAAGTGACATTTTGTGAGTTGGGCGCATAAAGAGGTGCGCCCATGTGTATTCACTATGGCACCCAAGTGGTCTTAGGGTTTTAGAGGCCTAGGGTTCAGTTCGTGTTGTTTTCGGGTTGAATTCAGGCAAAAACAAGGGAAATTGGGCTTAGGTGCACCTGTGAGGGCGCCCATGTGTATTTTCAAGATGACTGGGGACCTTTGGGACATGGGCACACCTGGTTTGGCTCCCAAGTGTTTTTCCATTGGGGCCTTTAGGGCAATCTTCCGGCGACCATATCTTTTGATTCGTTTATCGGATTTGGACGTTCTGCATATTGTCGGAAAGCTCTCAGAACGCAGAATCCATTGGTCCATGCAACCTAGTGACTAGAGATCGAAAAATGAAAGATTCATTTGGATCAATGATATTAGCCTCATAATTCATGCTAATCATATCGTACTTAGGAAAACTAAGTGTAATCTCTCTAGGATCAACCTAAGTGTGTTCTAAGTAGTCCGGAAGAGGCTTGTCTAGTGTTGTGGTCCTTTCCTTGTGTGAATAGTGGGTTGGACTCGAGGTCTCGACGCGATTCGACTTTTCTCTCACGAATTTTTGGAAATCGTCGAACTAAGTCTAAAATTATCAACAAGCATCTTCATTGTCACTAATTAATTTGAATTATGCTATTAGTCATTCAATTATGGGTGAAATGGGGGCACTGCTATATAGGACAGGTGTTTAAGGCTATCATAGGGGCCAAATGAGGTGTCTACACCAAGGAGAGCAGAGTAACCCTTCTTCTCTCATTCAGGAGAGTGAGTTCAAGATCAGTCACCAAGACAGTATCCTCTTTTGAATCCTAAGAGATGGACATCTTGGCCACAACCTCTGAGCCACCTCAAACCCCCTCAAAATCCATCTCAAAAAGACGTGACTACACATATCCATCCGGCAACAAAGGATCGAGGCCGTGATGGAAAACCTCCTTCACACCCTCCAGCGCTTGGGGAATGATGATGTCTCTCTAAGTCACCAAGAGGATGGACCGAGTGAAGGAGAAAATGAGTCGCGCGCCCTCACCAAAAAGTATGTGGACGACATCCTTGCCAAAGCAAAAGATAAGGATACACTCAAAGAAAACGGGATTAAGCCACCATATCCTTTATGGATGGACTCAGTCTCATTCCCTAAAAATATTCAAGCAGCCTACTCTCCAAACATACATGGGGAAAGGTTCAGCCCAACAATATGCCATGCACTTTAAAATATTGACTAGAGCCATTGTGGATCAGGATGCCTTCAAGATCTGTCTCTTCACAAACACCTTAAAAGGAACGGATTTTGATTGGTACTCCACTCTGCGAAGACGAGAAGACCTCTGGATGAGGAAGACGATGATATCCGATCAGAAGATGAATGCATAGAGATTGATCATCATCATGATCAAACGACTTCGATCGATGAGGAGATCTTCATCTCACCTTTGAATTTCTCGATGGTCGACACCGGCGTATTCTGATCTGGATTTCCTAATGTTTCCAACTTCAGCTTCTTAGAAACCCTAGGGCTTCGATCCATCGTGTCTGCTCTCGATCTTCTTCAATCTCATTTGATTTTGTTTCATTTTGTTGTTGTTATGGTGTTGTTAGTTTTTTATTGTTGTGTTTTTTTTTGTGTTGGTATTTGTGTCCGGAGCCGAATTTGGAGTTCCTTAAGTCCAATGGCATTCGACTTTTTTAGTTCAGGATTGAAGAATATAAGGTGATCATAATGGTTATTACTTGGTTTTGAAATTTAGTTCGTTGGGTTTTATGAGTTCATAGTAAAATATCGTGATTGAGTTTGTGAAATAAAAAATTTATTGTAATTATTTTTGTTGTTTTTATCTCTTGTTTAGAGTGTTTAGGATGGGCCACCTGGGAGTTCGTGGAGTTTCATTAGGCATGGATTTGCCCAATGATTTGCCCCGTTTGCGTTTGTGTGGGTGGGTTTACCAGAAAAGGAAGGGGGGATTATTTCATATGACATCACAGAAGGCTTTCACAAGAACCTTTAAAGGATGCAGTTTCTTTCTTCGACCCGAACACCCCCGTCGTGATCCTTCTAAGTGCCCTCCATTTGTTTCCATCTCTGCATCTATCCTTGCAACACAATGAACCTTTACTTCCATCGGCCAAGTTAAAAAAGACTTTCTAGAATCCAAATCTCACCGGTTCCTTGTGAATCCTTCCTTTTTTTTCTACATCCTAGTGTTCTTCATGTTGGTTTTCCAATAGTCGCTTTCCCTGCAATGGTTCTTGGTCCTTCTCTTCGTGACAAATCGGAACCTAACTGCCCTTCCTTTTCTAAGAAAATCATCTCCGTTCAGGTCTTCCTGGGTTACCGTTAGATGATATCTTCGAATACTCCAATGATTTCATTGCATCTAACTCCACCTGAACAAGCTTCCTCCCTATTAGTTGATGTCTCATTCACTGCTCTAGCTGGAAATGCATCCCCTTTCAACTTATAGAGATTTCCAACCAACTGATGACGAGCACTCCCTTTACCACCTTCACCACTCGACCTGCTGTAGCGCACCTATAGCCCCTTGGAGTTTTAAGGCACCCAACGAAACAAAAATCTTTGCAAATTTGGAACATACATCACATCCGCTAGGGTCCAAACAAACCGTTCCTATGCCAATGTTCTTCAATCTTGCATTTTATCCCATAAGAACAGATCCACCAGAATGGGATTTATATGTATCAATCGAGTAGGTATCCACCGGTATGGGATTTATATGTATCAAACCAGTCCCTACTTGAACAGATGAGATAGGAAGAATCAAGACCCAAATACCATGAATGATTAACTCGATCCATACCTATAGTGATTCCTCATCGTCTTAATCCAATATTTTTGGCACACTATCTCCTTCCAATTCTAATTCTTTAGCATTTGGCGAGTCCACTCCTTCCTAATCGCTTTGATGCAGATCTTTTGAGCTTCGCCCAAAGTCCTGGAGCAACTCTTCATCTATGACATTAAGTAACACTCTGCCCAAGAGGTTGAATAGTATGAGATTCATCGCCCTCTCCTCCATTTTCTCCCATTTGTCAAATGTCCTCTATATTGCTTTTTTGAAAACCCACACAATGGTATTTCCAATCCTTGTTGTGTCAAGGAATCTGACTCTCCTCTGCCAAATTCTAAGTAGGAAAGACAGTTGGGAAATGGGCTTCTCTTATTGAAAAGAGAAATTGAAGTTACCCCCTTAGGGTTTTTTTTTTTAAAAAAAAAACATGAAAACCATTGCCAAAAGACAATTTCGGTAATTTCGGAAATACCTGTCGAAATCTGTATGGAAACCGAAATTTTTGTAGCGTTATTCCGTTCTGGTTTAAGGACCGGAATGTAAAGTTTTGGCCATTTCATCCGAAACAAAACGGAATTGACAACTATGCCTCAAACTCACTCTTCGTGGGATCTGCGCCTGAAAAATCGAAAAGAGTCTCGTCTATCACCCCCGCTCTAATCTATTCCAGGAAGATGGATCCGAGTTGCAAATGTTGATCCTCTTCTTCCTACTTCAAATTCGAGCCAAGAGACATATTGATTGTTTCTCTATCTCAAGAAACTAAACCCGACTCTCTTCTCCTTCACAGTGATTTCTACAAATCGATCAGAATCGAAGCCCACCGAATAAAACTAACCTCCGTCGTCTTTGATACCGCTTATTGGGAAAAGAGAGAAACATCGAAAAATACCCAAGATCGACGATTACAATCACGATGAACAAATACGCAATCAAACAATCAAGCAATCACGCACATTAACACATCAATTTTACGTGGTTCGGCAACGTTGCCTATATCGAAGAGGAAGAGAAACATCATCTATCGTTCTCCCGAGAGTTAGGATTACAATACATCATTATATATAATCCTCTCTTTCTTGACCTCCAAGAAAGCCTTACTTAGCCCCAAGAAAACCTTATACATAATATACATAATGATGAAAATACCCCTGACCCTGATCCTTGGTCCTGGCTAACCCAGTCGAACCGACCCGGCTAAACCAGAATAAGACAATAACCAAATATTAACCGCCCCTCTTATAGGGCTACAATCGCTCACATATGCATATTAATAGTTGGTCCTCGTGAATTGAACATCAAATGCTACTATAGCTATCCCATTAGTGCAGAGGGGCACCATCTGAACTTCCTCATTAGCCAAAAAATTTTAATTTTAGCATGTTTTCAGAGTTTTTGTATATAACACTTAACAGTTTTTTAGGATTTTTAAATAGGTCCCTATGGTTCAGTATTTAGTGATACGCCCCTACCTTTTCATTTTAATACCTTCGATATCCTAAAATCAATAGCATTGAAACTACCTTATAAGTCTTTTCTCTTTAGACTGAAACAAGACTTTTGCCCTTCTTTTTATTCTTGTATGAATAATTTCAAAAGCCTGGACTTTTCTTTCTCTAAGGGCCTTTTTGTTTATATTAGAATACATAAGAATTGAATACATAGGACCCATACCCTAAGAGGTTAAAAGGGAAGATCAAAGCTAAATTTCCAAAAATAAGCATCAAGTAGACTTTCCTTTTGAGGAAATAGAATAAAAAATATGAAAAATAAATACCCACACATCACCTTAGTGATTTAATACATAGGAAGATAAAGATCATGTCTATATCTAAATGCATATCCTTCACCCCTCTTCATAGTCTTCACTCCTCACTTTTTAATAATCCTTTAATAGAGTTCATTTCACCATCTTTTGGATTTAGTTTTTAAGCATTTTGATGCAAACAAATAGGCCATAAAGCTTGTAACATATATAGCTGCCATAGTAATTCAGTGGGAGAGTAACTCTACATTAACTCATTTTATTAATACAAGGGTCAATTTCATTAAATTCAAATCGTGATAATGACAAAAAAACTTGTACTTGTAGTTGGTTATAATTGACCTAATTCAAGTCCGACCCACCATTAGATTAATGAAAGTCCCAAATAAATGATTGGGTTTTAAATGCATTTGATAGTTATTAGGGAGAGACCATTGGCAATTGAGATAATATAATGACATTTTTGTAGATAATAACATACTCATTTTTTTTTCATTTTAGAAAAAAATTGACACAAAATTATGGTGGTCGTCCAATCTTATTAGAACTATTTATTTTAGAATATGAAATATATTAAAATGAAAAGCAGTAATGTAATACTAAATATTCTAAAATAGGAGCCTATTTATAAATTCTATAATCCTCTGCTGGAGCCTCTATCTTCGAGAGTAAACAAAAGGGCGTTAACATTTTACAACCACCCTATATGGCCATGCCTATGTAATCTAGTCATACACATGCAATGAACTCATGTGTTGTCTTATCATGTCTTATCTTGTTTTGTCTAAATTGGACTCTTTTAATACACCCATCCTATTGACTTGCCCCTTGCCCTCTCCAGGTCGGGGATTGTTATTTGCTACGTGGTGCGTAGTGTAGGTGGTATTCTTTCTGGTTTGGGCCACGGTCAGTGTGGGTTTGTGCAACGATTGGATGTGGAATTAATAATACTTGAAAAGTTTCACCATCATGTTCTGAACCTTTAGACCCGTTTGGATCTCTTCCTAAACCTTCTTTACTCGTACAAGAAATTGCAGTTTTTTTTTGTTTTATTTTATTTCCTCTCTACATTGGGCTATGGGCTTCAATTGTACTTTAACTTGAGTACTCATAAATCGATTCCGGGGGTATGTGCTAATCTGCCAACATCACTCAATCATGAATGCGTAGGCTGGCAAGTAATAATTGAAGGACCCGTTAAATCACAGTTCTTTCACATGAAGCAATTAATTAACCTTCCCACTTATTTAGAGGCCACCTTAGCAAACGTATAGAGAAATGCTCATGTGAAAACCGTGCTCACGAAAGTATTGGAAGGGAAAATTTTCTGTATGGTAAACTACAATACTTGATTTCTTCCACATATTCTTTTAACCTTTTCATGTTATTGTAGCATTACAGACATCATTTTGATCATTATCTTAAACTACTAATGATTTTTTTAATGCTATATATAAGTAAGCAAACGATTAAATGGTTTAGATTCTTTAATAGTTATCAACGAATGGTGATATTCATTAGATGAACGGTTACAATCTTACAACTGTATCATGCTCTCTATTGTTCTACGAAATTGGAATGCTCCTTTTTTTTCTTTTTTGTGCTGGAGGGGGGGGGGGGGGGGGGCGAGGAAGACCCCTCCACTACACGGGTGTACCTCTGTTTGTGTAAGGGTGTCTTGCGGTGTCAGTTTTGAGTCCACATCCTGTGAGTGCTACCACTGAGCCCACCCACCTATTGATAATTAAATCTGTTTGAAACCCGTAACTTATTTTTTTAAGTTTTAGTACAAAGTTGGTCTCATAGTAAGATTTGAGCAAATGATTGATAACATGACTAATGTATATAATTAACAATATATAAGATTGGATTGATCATGTTATCAATCAATCTTACGGTGGGACCAACTTATATTGAAGCAAATTCTGAGGATATGTCGCTGAAAGGGATGAATATTCTACAGGTGCGCACCACACTGCGGTTCCACATCCCACCCACATGAAGCACGGGAGAGATATTAAAGGGACCCAGGTTTTTAGTTTATAGGACACGCCTCTCCCTCCCTCCCTCTTTGTCCCCTTCTTAATATCAAGTGTGCCCGAGAAATGTGTGGTAGCTTGTTGGATCAGACCTAAAAAAGAAGTTGTTGTAGTATAAATAAGTGGTTTTGACATATTAGTCGTCCTTAAATGCTAAATCCCGCATCCGCAGTTTTATGTTAGAAATTCAAATAATGTCACCAAAACTCTAATCAATTAATTATTATTTTTTACTCTTTTGCTAGTCTTCTCATGATAGCATGGGATCTCAATGTAGAGAGTAAAAACCTTATTAGGTTCTTTCATTCACTTTTGTAAGACCCCGACCCGAGAGACCTCGATTAGAGTTAATTAAGTTGTGTTTTAGTTTTAAGTGTGTTTAGTGGTTTTTGGATTAGTTTGGAGATTAGAATAGCTTTTATAATAGCTTTGGGGAATTTGGAGAGCCTTTTTACTTGTGGACCCTTTGGGGGTTCTTGCTCCGAATTGTGTGAGACTTGGGGTTTACCAATGATTTCCAAAAATTGTGTTTTTAATCCCATTTGACTTATCTTGTTAATCCTTACAACTTTCATGTTGACATCGTTCCCATTCGAGAGCCCTAAACCCGACTTTTCACAATTTGAGGGCAAAATGGTCTTTTTACCCAAAAATCTGGACACTAATTTCAATGTCACCAAAACGTACAAAATATATACCTTTTGGAAACTAGAAATTTCGCCGATCAACTTTGTCTTCTTTGTCGAATCCGTTTGAAGCCCCGAAAGCCATATTTTGAGCCCGATAAGTCTTTTAAGTTGTGGGCCCCATCCCCACTTGCTATATAAAGAGAGCTCTCTTCCCATTCTTCCTTTCCTTGCTACTTTTCTTGTGAAAGAAACCCTTGTCCAGCCCTAGGGTTCCTCTTGCCTTCTCCTTGCTTCTTCATCTTCAATCCACCACCAAGCTATTGCTAAGGGAAAAATGGAGGCTACAATATTCTTCCTCACCTCGAGAGCTTTCTATTGGTACCATTTGTGAAGACATGCCTCACCATTGGAGCTTCTTGAAAGCTCTCTCTACCTATTTGAAACACTTTTAGGTGAGTGATCCTTCCAATCTTCTAGATTCTTACTCTCCTAGCCCTAGAGAGACTTAATCTTGGCTATTGCAAACTTTCTCTTGTTATTGTTTGGTTTTGATGGTTTTAGGGTTTGTGTTTGGGGGTTTTGTGTAGATTTGGTGTCTTGGCTTGGAGAGGTGTTAGTGGCTTGATTTTTCTTAGCATTGGACCTAAGGCAAGTGGATGAAATGATTCTTATGTGTCTATCATGTTTTACGCAAAATTTTGATTCATCTTCATTAATAGTTTTAATGGTTTAACATGTTTGATAGTTTGATTCTATTGATTTTGAATGATGATTTGATGAGTTGAGGAGGTCAAGAAAGGGCCCAAATATTCATGAAGTTATGTTTGGAAGAAGGGGAAAGAAAGGAAATGGATAGGGATTGGACAAAAGAGGAATCCAACCAAATAGGCTGAGATTCGTCGCTGTCCGATCGATCGGACTGTGGGCACTTCAGGTTCGATCGATCGGACTGTAAATAACTGAGAGCATTTCAGGACCGATCGATCGGCCAATGAGTCCGATCGATCGGACTGAAATGAGAAGAGCTGCAAAATAAGGGGATTGTTGGATCGTTCTCCAAACTCACTTCAAGCCCATATTCAAGTCCAATTCAGCTCTATCCCTTCTCTTCTTATTTGAAGCCATTGGACTTGTAATGATGCATAGAAGCCCATGAAAGATTTGGGTAAATTATGATGTGATGTAGTGGGGAGGTATTGTTTTGGAGCCACAATGCTATGTAAGGACTTGTAAGGCGTTGTATGAAGTCCGGAGGAATGAGCAACCTCATCATGGAGATTTGGTGAGGATTTCTAGATTTGTCAATGTATGTAAGGTCCCAGAATGTTTTTAATTCTTAAAGAGTACCAAATGTTTATCAAACCTAACATACAGAACCCTATACACATTGATTCCAAATCTTGGACCTTCAACTCTTAGCTAGGAGAATATTGGAAATCCATTCATGTTCATCTTGACCGATTTTTAATTATGCCTTTCAAACATCATATCTTATGATTTTGACTTGTCCGAAGGTATTGGAAAGTGTATTTAGCTTTTGCTAACCTGTATATTAACCAATCTGATATGAGTGTGTATTTGTGCCTATGAGCACCCCGTTCCATTACTATGCATTTGATTGACTTCTCGTATTTGACCTATGAGTCGGCACCACTGAGCTTGGACAACCTTGTCGGTTTGATCCACCGACTTGGAGATCCTTCCCCTCCCGATAGTCAGCTGCAGTCTGGAACCCGCAGAGTTTTTACCCGGTTCGCTACCGTGGTCCCGCAGAGTATATATATATATATGTATATTATAGTATCTTATCGTTGTTCATCCTCACCTTGTGTGACTGAGGTCAATGATCCCGTAGGGTATGTGCTCTCTTCACTTTAGTGAGAGAGGATTTAGCGTTGTGTGGTTGCCATCTTGACAGTTCCTATTCTTAATACCTCTATTGTTTTATATCGTTCATGTCGTTATTTAATAAATGATGTATTATCTTTTATGAAATTCATTATTTATGCATAGATTTTCTACATTTTTGCAAAGTATCATTGTTTTGTTTATTGCCATATCTTTTCACCCACCTGCCAGACCGTCGTGTCGGATCCATTTATTTTGGTACTCAGGTCCCGAGCTTATTGCCATCGATGAGGAGCCTGAGGAGGCGGTCGGTGAACCGCAGCGTGTGATAGAGTGGCAAGCCGACGATGTCATGTAGACATTCGTTTGGGCCTTAAGAACGGCACATTTTGGGAATTATGATATCATATTTTGGGTTTTATTGGTTGTATGGTCTTTGTTGACCATTATTTTGGGGAAATTAATCAACTGATCTTTTATATATACAACCAACTTTACTTTTGGGAAATATGCTTATGATCATTGCTCATTCTGATATCTTGTCGTGTTAATTATGAATTAGTCATTTATAGAATGGGATAGCACTAAAATGATTTGCTACACGCTTCCGCAATCTCGAATATATGTTGGATATGATTATATGTGAGATGATATGTATGGATAATCCTCACCGCGGAACCCTGTGGGAAATCACGTGCACGGATAAATATTTTCTTAATTCCGTGTGCAATTTAGCCAAAGAGATGCACATGGCGCGGCATCAATAGGTCCCGATCTCGGATTCGGATTCCCTAACCCGGTCCGGGGTCACGACAACTTTTCCTTTTTAGCCCCTTCTCTTATCTCTTTGCAAGAACCAGGAGAAAGATGATCTAAAAGTTCTCTCTCCCATGAATTGAAGTATACTCTCTCCCCCACCTTCTCCTCCTCTTGTCACATTCCCCATGCTTTTCTCTCCGTTTTTTCCTTTTTCCTTTTTTATTTATCTCTTATTCCATTTTTTGGTGAACTTTTCTCGAATGATAGAATCTAACAAATGGTGGTCAAATGTGTTTTTATTTTCAGAAAATGCTACTTCCCATGTTCTATAAAAATGAACCTTCTTGTGGACCGCAGAAAATGGATGTTACAGAAACTGATAAATCTCATGGTATCATAGAAACAATGTGCCACCACAAAAGTTGATAAATCTCATGATATCATGGTATTGTCTAATGATGATATCATGGCTTTTATGTTAGAGCGAAAAATTTTCGCCTTGAAAATTATGGTCAAATGTTTATTTACTTCTCACAAAATGTCAATTTTCATATTCTATAAAAAAATGAATAGGCTTGTTCGATTGTAAAAGGTATAAGTTATAGAAACCGATAAATCACATGATATCATTCAACTGTGATGGGTATTCTTTTTCATTATTCAACTAATTAGCAAGAGTTATTTTATTGTGTTGTTGTTTCTTTTATTATTGAAAAAAAAAAAAACAAGGTCATTGTCTTGTTTGGAAATCAAGGCCACGGCAGTGTGGCTTTGGATTGTAATCCCACTGCATTCCCTCTCTTCCATTTTGCGGGTTTTTTTTTTTCTTTTTGGTAAATACTCTTCCATTTTGCTGGTTAAAACTTAAACAAAAAATCTATATGGATTAACTCTGGACAAACCCCATAATATCCACGGGATATCATAACTTTTTCCCACCCTCTTTCTGATTGCGTGTCGCTGTGGCAGGGGCGGTTGGGGTTCTACATTTAATAGTAATAATAAATAATCCACATGTACTTTTGACAGTGTAAAAGGTTGAAGGATCATCCTTTCTATGTTAGATTGGCTTTTAATGGGGGAGTGGGGATGAGAGTCTCGAATGCATTTAATGCCTTTGTTACACTTATCTGCCCCACTATATAGGTGGGTATATCAAGTAAATAAAAGGGAGAAATGCAGATTACCTACCTGTACTTTGCCAGGATTTCAGATAACCCCCCTGTAGTTTGGTTTTTTTTACTAAACCTACCTGAACTTGTAATGACAATGCAAATACAGACGTCCGTGACGGAAAAGAATGAATGACGAAATTACCCCTCCATATATAACTCTTGTGTCGCACTTTTCCATCGTTTTCGCTCTTTTTGGATTTTCTTCGAAGAAGGAGCGATTTTGGAAGAAAGCAACCACAACGACTAGGGTTAAGCGATCACTGCCTGTAAGAAGCGATCAACAGCGTTTTTCCTCTTGAAAATCCATCAATAAGGTGGATCTATTTCACGCTGTGGTTAGGTTTGTTCAAAGACGCAGCGATTTTGGGAGGAACGGCAGCCAGGTTAGGGTTCTTCAAAGACCTCCTTCAAGAAGCGATCAACCCCTATTTCAGACTTTGTTCAGATCAAGAAGTGGTCAATCAGAATCCATCAAGAAGGTTTAACGATTTCAGAGTTATGTACTTATATCAAACCCTTAATAATGTGTGATGCCGAGGGTTTTGGGTTTGGGTTTTGATTAAAAAGATCTCTATGGGTTGACATCTCTACGTGCATGGATTGTAAAGTTGCATTTTTTCATTCTGTATTTTTTTGTCTCATTTTAGTGAATGGGGATTAGGAAATTTCGTTGTCTGTGATAGTGATGTGTGAAAATGGTCCCCTCCTGTGCTATCTATTTCAACTGTTTTATGTTTTTTTTTTGTTTGTTTGTTTTTTTTATGAATGTTGGTGGAGGATGATCCCCACCTGTCTGCAATATGTCGAGTGCTTTTGCCTTTCACACATGGAGGGGACCACAGTGACAAAAAAAAAATCCGTTCTTATATTCTGTGTATGGATTTGCCTTCTTCTACATGCAAATGTCGTTTGAAGTGACCAAGTGGCCAATTTTCTTTCTTATTGTATATGGATTTGCCTCCTCTTACATGCAGATGTCGTTTGAAGAAGTGACAGTACGTTTCCACCATGGTGGTTATTTCACACAACCACCAAATATTGTATACCTTGGGGGTGTGGTAGATGAGGTCACTAACTTTGATATTGATAAAGTATCATTTTTTGAGTTTAGGGATTATATGATGGATTTAGGGTACCCAGATAACAGTATGATGTATTTTAGGGTGCCAGACTTGGGTTTTGATGATGGTATGAGGCGAATTGAATCAGATAAGGATGTATTTCTCCTGTTGGAACATTATAAAGGCAGTGAGGTGTTGACCATTTATGTAGAGAGGGGACATGAACCTCTGATGGTAGTGTCACCTAAGGGGAAGGTCTTGATGCAGAATGTTGACAACAAAGGTGTCTTGAAGAAGTTACCTGCAGCAGAAGTTGGGTCAAGTAGTAGAAAAACCAACTCTGAGGAGGATTATGCTGCTGATGTTGAGGATGTGTCAGCTTTTGATGAAGGCAGTGATGATGACCAAGATGATGATGACAGTGAGGTTGAGCCTCCGGAGTTGTATGAGGATGTTGAGAAGGCTGATGATGAGGATATCTTCAGAGCAACTCCTGAGAAAGAATCACAACCTCATGAAGCTGAGTATATGCAAGGAGAACAAACACAAAACCAGCAAGAAACACATACCCCAAACCAGCAAAAAACACAAACCCCAAACCAGTAGGAAGAACAAACCCAAAACCAGCCAGTACCAGTTGATGAGAACTGGTTTGCAGATGATGAGGGAGGGGATGAGCTTCATTCTTTGTATAACTCATCCGATGAGAACAGGGCGGAATGGCCTGAATTTAATGAGTTGACTGATATGGGGAATCCACAACTCAAGTTGGGCATGATATTTGCGAGTCCACAGGTATTCAGACAAGCACTTGTTGAGTGGTCTGTAAGGCAGGGCTATGACATCAAATATCTGAAAAATGAGAACAAGAGAATCACAGCTGTCTGTAAACATGATTGTGGGTTTAGGATTCATGCATCACCCATGCAGGGTGAGAGGACATTTCAAATTAAGTCTTTCAAACCCAAACATGCATGTGGTATGAAATTCAAAAGTCACCTGGTCACTTCAAGTTATATAGCTAATAAATACCAGCAGAGAATGAGTGATGATCCAAAATGGTCAATCCCCGCAATGCAAAAAGAGCTAAGAAGAGATTTGAAGGTTGATTTGTCTAAGGAGAAGTTGTACAGAGCAAAGAGGAAGGCAGCAGATAACATATCTGGAGATATTAGACTGCAATACACTAAATTGAGGGACTATTGTGTCACTGTCCAGAAACACAATCCGAATACAAGTTTATTTGTGGTGACACAAAGACTTCAAATGGATAGAATTCCATATTTCCAGCGATTGTATGTCTGTTATGAGGCACAAAAGGTCGGGTTTGTGAGTGGATGTAGACCCATAATTGGTCTAGATGGGTGCTTCCTCAAAGGCATTTATGGTGGACAAGTACTGGCTGCAATAGGTAGAGATGGGAACGAGAATATGTTTCTAATTGCAATGGCTGTTGTAGAGGCTGAAAATATGGACTCCTGGACTTGGTTTTTGAAATCTCTAATTGATGACATCGGAGATGGGGGTGACATGGGTTGGACTTTTATGTCTGATAGACAGAAAGGACTTGATGCAGCATTTGAGATAGTTACTTGATGCAGCATTTGAGATAGTTGTTCCGACTGCGGAAATAAGACACTGTCTGAAGCATATGTATGATAATTTCAAAAAACTTTTCAAAGGCAAATTGTTAAAAGATGCTATGTGGGCTGCAGCATCATGTGGTTCACCAAGAGAATTTGATAGTTACATGCAGAGGATATTAGAGATGGACCAGGCTGCATATAATTGGCTGATGCCTGCCAATCCAAACAGATGGGCCAGGTCTCACTTTTCCACAAGGGCTAAATGTGATGCACTAACAAACAACCTTTGTGAGTCCTTTAACAGTTACATACTTGATGCAAGAGAGAAACCAATAGTTAGTATGCTTGAGTGTATAAGGATGAAGCTGATGAACAGAACTCAAGTAAAGTTTAGAGGAATGAGCAAATATGATGGAATAGTCTATCCGGGGGATATTGGAGAAGTTGGAAAAGAACAAGGATGACAGCAGACACTGTTTTGCCAATTGGTCTGGAAGAGGGGAGTTTGAGGTTGATTGTTTTTCGAAAACATTTGTTGTTAATATTGAGACAAGAACATGTTTATGCAGAATGTGGGATTTGATAGGGATACCTTGTAAGCATGCTATTGCATGTATATACATGAATCAAGAGAAGCCTGAAGATTACATTCATGCATGTTACAGCAAAGAGGTATATTTGAGGGTATATAACAACATGATACACCCAGTATCTGGAATGCATGATTGGGTTGAAAGTGGAATGGAAGCAGTTGGTCCTCCTTTGTATAGAAGACCTGCAGGTAGGCCAAGGAAGCTGAGGAGGAGGGAAGCAGATGAGTTATCCAATTCCAGTAGGGTTTCTAGAATGAATAGAACAATGACTTGTGCTTGATGTTTGAAAACAGGCCATAATGCCAGGTCCTGCAAGGGCCCAGTGCACCCCAATTCAAGACTTTTTAGTCCTGCATCACAGCCTCAGTCAAGTTCTCAGCCAGCTTCCCAGGCTCAGCCAACTTCCCAACCTCAGCCAGCTTCTCAGTCAGCTTCACAGCCATCTTCTCAACCCATGACAGCTTCTCATTCCATGCCAACACACAAGGTATTGTGAGTATATTTTTATCACCCTTTTTGATTTTTTAGTCCTAACTAGAGTATATACATGCTTTCAGGACATTTGATTTTTTTTATTTCTAACTAAATCTTAATTGATCAGGGAAGAGTCAGAAAAGCTTATTCTCAACCAAATCCATCACCAAGAACAAGAAATACCACTGGTAGAGGGCGGATTGGAGCAGGAAAACAGAACAAGACTTGTTGATGACAACTGATGACTGGATGATTGGATGACTGATGTTGTGTCAATGATGTTGTTCACTGACTGGATGTGTGTCACTGATGACTGGATGATTTTATTTCCCATTAGATGATGATGTTTTGATGTTTTTCAGTACTAACTGGATGATTATGTTTTGGGTTTCTTTGTTACTTTTTGGATGAGAATGCATGTTTCTAGTTTTTTTGGATAATTGAATGATGCTGATGTTCCCAGCAACTAATTATTCATTGTGTTCCTGTCTAGTTCCTTTTTCTTTTTTTCTTTTTTCTTTTTGCCAGTGTTTAGCTTTTTGCAGGTTAATTGAAGTTCATAAAAAAAGTAGTCATTGAAAAAACAAACACATCCAACCAACCCATTTGATATTCAATTTTCAACTTATACATATGTTCATTCATGGTAATTCCATGACATCTACAAGAGTCCAAGATATCAGTAGATAACAAATGAAAAACACAAATACAATTCCAACCCATGTCCCCAACAGCAAACGTAGGAAACATCTTTCCTTCTACAGGTCGACTTCAGTTCCCTGTCCAACAGATCAATCATATCCAGTAGCTTCGGCACAAGCTCTATTTCTCCATCAACCCATTCAAAAAATCCACATGCTGGCTGGATCTGAGAACACATTGAAAAAATAGGAATAAGAATACCATGGTTGACCAGACATTAAAACATCAAACAGAATGATCAAAGCATTACCCCATATAGTGCACAGCCAAGAAATCTCCTCCCATTATTTCGCTGTGTTCTGGAAGTCCTCAAAGCAGCCCTATGCCCGCAGTGACAGAAACGACTCTCACCATCAAATGGAGAGGAAGTTCCATGAGAAAACTGGTTATGTGAGTTTGAAGAAGACGACATTTGATATGGCTGGAGAAAATGGAGATGTTCAGCTGCTTCCCTCTTGGTGGTTAACGAAAATGGAGACCTGCTTCTGCTTCTGCTTCTGCTTCTCTTCTCTTCTCTTCTGCTGAAGGGAAACAGGTCTTTGGGCTATCCATTTTTTATAGGTAGGTTCAGGGGCAAAAATGTCTTATTTTAAAGCCATTTACAAGAGTCAGTTGCCGCCAGTATGCCATACAAGGCATTTATACATATACGCCGTTAATACTAACAGAAACGATCACTTTTGCATTGTCATTACAAGTTCAGGTAGGTTTAGTAAAAAAAACCAAACTACAGGGGGGTTGTCTGAAATCCTGGCAAAATACAGATAGGTAATCTGCATTTATCCCTAAATAAAATGAGTGTATTTAGAAATTTCCTAAACAAAAGCATAGGCAATAGGATATTCCTGTCGTGATAGCCTATAATTGATTCATTCACAATTGGGGTATGTGTTATTTTTTTTGTTTTAAAGCTTCACAGGATCCGAAGCAAAATAATCCATTTGGCCAACCCATCACAAATATTCAAAAAGATCTATCATTTACACATCTATTATACATTCCAGGACAGTCTTTTACTGTTCCAAAAAATATCCTACGTGGCACTGTGGCTAAAAGGGGCTAAAGTTGAACATAATTACAACTTTTGCCATCAAGAAGAAAGAGAGGGAGGACAGTTGACTGCACGTGGAAGAGAGAGGGGAAACTAAGAGAGAAAAAATGAATGAGGGAGAGAAAAAATGAATGAGGGAGAGGAGGACGGGGGGGCTAATGGATTATTTTTTTTTACTAATCTCAATCTCAGCCGTCCATTCACACTTTTTTATGGACCTTATTTTACTATTTATCGCACAGTTTTTCTCAGAGAACTAAAATTCGAAAATAAAAAAGCAGGGGAGCCGGATCCAATTTGGTTGGCCCGAGTGTTAAAAAAATTTAAAAGTTAAGAACATTAAAAAAATAATTTATTTTGAAATTTGGAGTGTAAACTCTTAAATTATAAAAGTAATAAAACAAAATACTAAAAACCCTAAACATTAAAGTATAAATCATATATACTAAATATAAATAAAAAAAATATTAACCTAAACTAGAAATTCTAAGAACACTAAATCCTATAAAGTCGTAAACCCCAAATCCAAATAAGTTAATTTACGAAAAAAATTTTATCGTGCCAACGGCACGGGTTTACCGCTAGTTTGTGACATGATGTGACTATTAGAATAGGTAGATGCCATTTGTCCTACGCTCAACCTAGTTTGAGAGAAATTGGAATGCCTTGTAGAATACTGACATGTATTTTCCCAAAGTGGGTTTCTGTAAGCTTGTTCTTTTTTAAAGCATCATGCCCCTGGAAACATCAATATCTCCACTAGAACCCACTAGAACCCACTAGAAAAACATACGGCTTTCTTTTACATTACATGATACCTTCCGTATCGCTTCCGCCGCGTTTTCACGAGGCCACGTGAATCGCGAACTGACACGAAACTACGGTTTTCACAATTTGTCGAGAAAGAGCTATGCTACATGGCCTGAATCCTGATGTTCAGGTCTCTAGCTGGACCCTTTTGGTTCTTTTCAAAAGAGATTTAATGGTCAAAGTAAGATGCTCGGACCACTTTTCAGACCTGACATCAAGCTATTTAAATTTTTTGATTAGAAAAATATTAAAACCTTTTTCCACACGCATTGTATCGGTACCTGATATTTTTGTTTGCTTTGGCTTTTCTACATGTAATTAAATTAAAAAAAAATGTATACCACTTGAAGGTGGGAGACTAAAAACATAAATATTTTTGTTTTATTTTGGTAAATAACATAATTTTTTTTATAACATAGGAACCCGCCGACCCTCCTTTGAATGATCATTGGTAAACCTACGAATACATAGAACCCACCCACTAGTCCTATGTATCGGTTAAGGCCTTAAAGGGATTCGCAGACAGGACTTCCGGACTTTTTAACCACACGAACATAATCTTTGTTATGGTATGCTTAGATACTGTGTTGATAGTGAATTAAAAAAAAAAAGGATTTGTTGTATAACAATGTTGTATAACAAGTTAAGTCTATCACCTTATGGACCGAACCAGTTCAATTAAATTTCAAGTTACATTTCACTATAAACGGGTCAATTTCGGTGCGAGTCCATGGTGGACTCGGAACTGGGACTTTTAATAAGAATATGAAAACATAATCAATTTTCTAGTTTTAGAACCGGAACCAAAAATGAGAAGATGGAATCGGAACCGATTCTGTATTTGGGAGGGGTCCAGGTCTAGGAAACAATGATATGGGAAAAAAACATAATTTTAAGGAGGATTCTCGAGAAGTGAGGTAATAAGTTGGGCTTCGGGTCTACGGGTCTGAACTAAGGTTGAATGGGACCCGAAGTCACGGGGAAAAAAAAAAAAACGAATTCAGACCCGAACGCGTTTCCTTATGATGGCCTAAATAAGGACCCAAACCTGATTTTTAATGGGTTAGAACCTCCGAAGAATCGAAGATCCATTTACATCCCTACATTTCACATTTTGAGGATCAGGTTGGTCTGGTTCCTGAATAGCATAAACAAATCTGAACTCCGGTCAGAAATGGGTTGGCTTGGAGCTGGGTTAAAGTCAATGTTGAGAACACTTAAATAAATAAGCTTTTGTAACATGCTCATGTTCAGTTTGTTCTCAGGTGTATTGGCTTACAACAAAGCATAGAAATCTGCTGTTTTTACTATTTCTTCTCTTTCACAAGAAAAATAAGAAGGCCGTAAGACAAATTCCTCTTCTGAAAAAGACAAAAGTGAAAGCAAATTAGAATAAAGATAAATAGAGTGTAAAAAAAGGTTAGTTTACAGATAATTCTATTCTCTTGTTTTTCTTTTAGCTTTTTTAGCTTTAATCTATCTAGAATTCTATTCTGTTTTGGCATGGTTCATGCATACCAAGTATCCAACTCATCTGTTCATCTATATATAAAACTTGTATTAGCAAAGACTACAGAGACAATTGTGGTGAAGGGTTTGATTCCCTTTTGGGATAGACCATGCATCTATATCTATATATAAAACCTGTATTGAGTCGCCAATCCTGGCTACATTCAAGGATTTAAGAATATATACAATTAAACCAATGAATCTACTATCTAAATATAGCACATCCAATCTATTGTTTTTAGCAATTGACCCATGTGGGAGAATTATCAATTTATCATGTTTGACTATAGCTCATTTGAGTCTGGGTTATGGGCAGGATCATGTGGACCTGATGATGGGTTGGGCCACGTGGACCTGAACTTGATAATGACCCACTTGTACAACTTGGATATTTGTGTCAGATGGATACTGAACTAATATTTCTAGGTACGGTCTAAACATATCCTACTTAAGATGTCACTATTTTAAAATATTTCTTTTCAAAGTAAAAAAAAAAAAGAAAGTTAGAAAGAAACATAAACAACGATAATTTTATAAATTAAAAAAAAGTTTCAAAGCAAGAAAAAAATAGGACAATTCATTTCTTTTTCATAGATTATCAAAAGTGCAATCATGCTTCCAATTCCCGTATCAATGTTTGTGTTAGAATCAGTATGTAGACAATTTGGGCACCAACTCACACACCCGTGTCCAAACCAGCTCAGCCATACAACTTGGTGAAGGATCCGAATACGGAGACTCCGACACGCGGCCGGAGATGTATGTGCGTTCCAACTAGGACTGCATAGAAAATCCGATATCACTGCTAAATCAGACCGAACCGACCCAATCGTGCGGTTCAGATCGATTTTATAGTAGATCGGTTCGGTCTATAGTTTGAAAATCGTAGAAACCACTTAAATCGGACGGTTATCGATTTGAACCACTACCACATAATATCTTTAAGTAGAGAGAATCGAGCCGGTGTTAACCATTTGGTGAAAATATAAGTCAACTGATCGATTGTAGAGATGAAACGAGCAATAATAGCCAGACACCCTACCGCCCAACGTCACTGCTGCATCTACTACTATCGCCCCGACTTCGATAGGCTGGGCAAGAACAACCTTGTGTTGCATTCATCTAGAGATCAAAACAATGGAATTAGCCAATTAGGTATGTGCTTGCATTACTATTGTGTTCGTATTATATAGATATGGTCCTATGACCGGAGATCGTATTATATTATAGTTTCATACTAGTTATAGAAAAAAGATCCCTTATAAAAGGGGCAAGGTGTGAAGGTAGAGCAAGGGTGAAGAAAATGAAAGTAAAGGAAAATCTCCACACTCTATTTGTTACATGTAATTGAATTCTTAAAAATTTTAAGACTTTTATTCCTAAAATTAGTTAGAACTAAATAAATTATTAAACAAAGTTGAATGTCGAATTAATGACCACCAAGTTGTCTCTTGTATAATAAAAAATGTATGAAGGGGCAATGAAAATTAGTTCTCATCTATCATCCTATTAACTTAAACACGATCTTATTTATATCTCTTTGGGGGGACCCCCTCACCTGAGCATTGGTGCTCACAGTAAGGGGAGCACTATTTCACTGTGAGCACTGTTTCTTATGGGGCTCACTTGGGGTGGGAATGGAGGGATTTGAAAGATCTCCTCCCACTTAAGTACTGTATGTGGTGATGGAGGCTCGAATCATCATCCTAACTACTTGATCAATGTTAATAAATTTTCATTATCCAAAACGAGTACATAGTAGGTCAACGGTCCAATCCAGTCAGATGAGTCCAAACATGGGATTATTGGGCGTCCTTGTTTTATGATCCACTTAAATGGATCACCAGATGTGCCCCACTAGGAATCTAAGCATGTGGTAATCACATGAGGTTTTTTAAGTAACCTCTTTTAAATATCCTTCTCTCCTTACCTATTTAACTCTCTTCAAACAAACGGGCCCCACAGGTCCATAGTCTTCACCTATTTTCACATCCGAATGGTCGGTCATTCGTAAGCAAGCATCAGATTCCGTTACCTCCACTTTTCCCTCCTTTCTCACAAGTATAAATAAGTAGAAACTTAGCTGTTGTCATGATTGAAGCTCGCAAGAAAAGTGTCCGGTAATACCCCATGGATCCTGTAGGTGCAAAAAATAACGACCCACAATAATGGGGGGTGCCTTAGAGGACTTACCCGAGTGAGATTAGGGACACCGATGCCTGCGCCTGGAGCCTGAGAAAAGGAAGGAGAAATGCAGGTCAGAGGACCCTGGCCTGGGCGGCGCAGGGCTCTCCGATGCCTAAGTTAGTGTATGAACTAAGCAGAGGGGAGGAGATTTTTGGGGAAGAAGATGGCATACCAGAGTGGTAATGGCGTCCTCCCTTTTCTCTGGAGGGGTAGCTATGTTTATATAGAGGAGGAGGAGGCAAAGGGGTTGTTGGCTGTCTTGTCATAGCCCACTTTGTCAGGTACTAGGGAGGCGTGGTCTCGTCGTAGCCTGTCTTGTCCCGTTAGGCCATATCCTGGCGCTTTGGGAGCTGTGGAGGGCGATCTGTCAGGAGATTCGGGCTGCCCCCCTTGTCTTGTCGCACGTGCTCTAGCGTGCTCAAGTGTCCAAGGGCGGACAGCTGTCAGGCCCTGCCTCGGCTAGTCCTGGCATCCTGACCGAGGTCGGGGAGCCGAGGTCGGAGAGGACCTTGACTTGGTTAGAGCCCTTGCAGAGACGCCGAAATGGAGGACCGGGGAAGAGTTCCTAGCCGAGCTGGAGACGACCTCGCCGAGGTGGAAATGTCGTGCAAGGGGCTGAGATGAATCTCTGGCCGGAGTGGGGCACTTGGCCGAACTGGCGGACGTGGAGACGGGCCTTGCCGAGATGGCCTAGCTGGCGCCGGAGCGGGAGATAGAGCATCCGGCCAGTCATCCGGCGAGTTCGAAAATATCCCCACACAATAGCCCCCCAGCTTCTGAGCTCGATAGACTGCTCTCTTGAGGTCAGAAGGTAAGTATCATGGAGGATGACTGGCTGGCAATGAACCGGAGCTGGAGGTTGGCATCACTGTGAAGCTGTAACAAGATGCCTCTGTCGAGCTGGAGAGTGCATTGTTGCTGAAAGCCAAGGGAGATGGCTCATTTATTTAGGAGTATCTTGCTACTGTTGCTGAGGAGGAAGCAAGCTGATGAGGAGGCTGCTAACCGGAGACTGGCACTGCTGCCGAGCCGGAGGAAGGATTTCCTGCCGTACTGGAGTCTGGCGCTGCTGTGGAGCTGCGAACTGGCATGAGGCCGAAACCGGAGACTGGCACTGCTGCCGAGCCGGAGGAAGGATTTCATGCCGTGCTGGAGGCTGGCGCTGCTGTGGAGCTGCAAACTGGCATGAGGCCGAGGAGGTGGTACGGAACAATCTCTACTGCAATCTTGTCGAGCTGCCCTTAGCCGAAGTGGCCAGCTTTTGGCCGAGACGAACTGTCTTGCGACAGTGGGTCGGAGATGAGCATAAGTTCGGCAACGGTCTGAGGGGTGTAAAAACCCTGACTTTAGGAATCTGACCTTGGCCGAAATGGCTGGCTTTGCGCCGAGGTGGATCCATCGTTCCGCTGGACTCGGTTAGGCGAGTGTGAGTGCGGCGATGGTCTTCTTAGGGGTGTATGAACCCAGACTTTAGGAAAGGCTGAGTGTAGGAACTGCAGGCCATTTCCAAGGCGTAGAGCCTGAGTGTGTCCAAGACACGGGGCTTTAGGAAAGGCTGAGTGTAGGAACTCTTCCATGCCGTTTCCAGGGCGGATGAACCCAAGAGTGTGTCCAAGACACGGGGCTTTAGGAAAGGCTGAGTGTAGGAACTCTTCCATGCCGTTTCCAGGGCGGATGAACCCAAGAGTGTGTCCAAGACACGGGGCTTTAGGAAAGGCTGAGTGTAGGAACTCTTCCATGCCGTTTCCAGGGCGTAGAGCCTTGTAGATGGGTGAAGACCCTGAGTTTAGGAATTGGCCGAGTGTCCAAACTCGAGGCCTTTTCCAGGGCTGTTAACCCTTGTCACTTGCTTTTCTGGCATGCGCCGAGATGGAGAGGCCCGGGTGTACGAACCCGAGGGCAGTCTCGATGGCATTAGCCGAGACCAACATGAGGCCAAACCTGTGAAGCGCGTAGCTAGCACGAGGGCGATACCAACATGAGGTCGTTAGATGCGGTCGAAACCATCATGAGGCCGAAACCAGCGTGAGGTGGAAACCAGCACGTGGGCGGACCAGCATGAGGTCGTCAGATGCGGTCAAGACCATCATGAGGCCGAAACCAGCGTGAGGTGAAGACCAGCACGTGGACGGACCATCATGAGGTCGTCAGATGCGGTCGAAACCATCATGAGGCCGAAACCAGCGTGAGGTGGAAACCAGCACGTGGACGGACCAGCATGAGGTCGTCAGATGCTGTCAAGACCATCATGAGGCCGAAACCAGCGTGAGGTGAAGACCAGCACGTGGACGGACCAGCATGAGGTCGTCAGATGCGGTCGAAACCATCATGAGGCCGAAACCAGCGTGAGGTGGAAACCAGCACGTGGACGGACCAGCATGAGGTCGTCAGATGCGGTCAAAACCATCATGAGGCCGAAACCAGCGTGAGGTGGAAACCAGCACGTGGACGGACCAGCATGAGGTCGTCAGATGCTGTCAAGACCATCATGAGGCCGAAACCAGCGTGAGGTGAAGACCAGCACGTGGGCGGACCAGCATGAGGTCGTCAGATGCGGTCGAAACCATCATGAGGCCGAAACCAGCGTGAGGTGGAAACCAGCATGTGGGCGGACCAGCATGAGGTCGGAAGCTAAGTGACAAAGTTCCGTCTAGCTGCCCCCGAGTAGGAAGAGAGTCCTGCAGAGCTGGGGGCTACTAGCGAGCTGGAGATATCCGCTGAGCTGGAGACGTCCGCCGCGCTGGAAGCTTCTGCAGAGCTGGAAGCGATATGATCGCTGTCGCGGAGGTTGAACTGCTCCCGGGCCCGGTTGCTTCTGCTCTTCAGGGCGCGTCTTTCGGGGGGTAGAGTCGAGGTCAAATCCTTGGAGGATGAACCCGACCGAGTATCCTGCTGTTGGTCGCCTGCTTGGCCAGATCTTGCTCCCGACCTCTCTCGGCGGGGGACCGTCGGCAGCTGTGTCAACAGTGCGATAGGTTCCTTTCCCTTTCTGGTTCTTCGAGGCATGGTGTTTGGAAAGATTTGGAGAAGGTTGGAAGGCTGGGATATTGCTTTCCCACAGACGGCGCCAATTGTAGGTGCAAAAAATAACGACCCACAATAATGGGGGGTGCCTTAGAGGACTTACCCGAGTGAGATTAGGGACACCGATGCCTGCGCCTGGAGCCTGAGAAAAGGAAGGAGAAATGCAGGTCAGAGGACCCTGGCCTGGGCGGCGCAGGGCTCTCCGATGCCTAAGTTAGTGTATGAACTAAGCAGAGGGGAGGAGATTTTTGGGGAAGAAGATGGCATACCAGAGTGGTAATGGCGTCCTCCCTTTTCTCTGGAGGGGTAGCTATGTTTATATAGAGGAGGAGGAGGCAAAGGGGTTGTTGGCTGTCTTGTCATAGCCCACTTTGTCAGGTACTAGGGAGGCGTGGTCTCGTCGTAGCCTGTCTTGTCCCGTTAGGCCATATCCTGGCGCTTTGGGAGCTGTGGAGGGCGATCTGTCAGGAGATTCGGGCTGCCCCCCTTGTCTTGTCGCACGTGCTCTAGCGTGCTCAAGTGTCCAAGGGCGGACAGCTGTCAGGCCCTGCCTCGGCTAGTCCTGGCATCCTGACCGAGGTCGGGGAGCCGAGGTCGGAGAGGACCTTGACTTGGTTAGAGCCCTTGCAGAGACGCCGAAATGGAGGACCGGGGAAGAGTTCCTAGCCGAGCTGGAGACGACCTCGCCGAGGTGGAAATGTCGTGCAAGGGGCTGAGATGAGTCTCTGGCCGGAGTGGGGCACTTGGCCGAACTGGCGGACGTGGAGACGGGCCTTGCCGAGATGGCCTAGCTGGCGCCGGAGCGGGAGATAGAGCATCCGGCCAGTCATCCGGCGAGTTCGGAAATATCCCCACACAGATCCATTGATAGACAGTCCCCTATCGGATGACGAAATCGAGCGCGTGCAATTTGAAGTGATAAGAGTGAAGCAGGCTAGACTGTTGGATTATGCAATTGAAGGACGATGGGATAAGGTCGAAAGTCTCTGCAAGGAGGATTCCTCTCTCAAAAGGGCTAAGGTCAGGAGCTCAGAGGACACTGTGCTCCACATGGCCGTATTGGAACGCCGGGAGGATGTGGTGACCAAGCTCTTAGGATCTATGAGAGATGATGACATGAAGGAAATCTTAGAGCTGAAGAATGCAAAAGGAGACACCCCACTCCACCTGGCTGCAGCCCGGGGAATGGTAAAAACGTGCGAGCTCATGACCGAGAAGCATCCTGATCTGATCGAGTTTCGGAATGTTGAGGGCGAGAACGCTCTCTTTGTCGCTGCCTTTCACGGCACCAAGGACGCCTTCATACTCCTCCATGACAGGTTGTCTTCTTTTCTCAAGGCTCGTCATGATCTCGATATGGTCCGATCGGGTTATGATTTTACTGCTGCTGGTTCTAAATTTTCAGTACATTTGGGAAGGAAACGATGGCAAAACCATTCTTCACTGCACAATCTCAAGAGAATACTTTGGTAAGAGTGACTGCCCTTCTTCCCCCATTCACTATGACATTATTACCAAAAGTTAACATTGTCCAATATCACTCCGATTAGATTGAAATGAGAACGACCTATAAAATAATAGGTACTATAATATCATCAAAAAAAAAATTTAAGTAATATCATCAAGTTCAATCAAGCAATGATGGATCTCACTTTGCTCAAATAAGCAGTAATGGTACAAATATTCTTATTGTTGAAGTTTAGAACAATGTCTTGATGGGATAAGGGGAACTGGATTACAAACGAGGCAACAAATGCAATAAAGAGTGGGGCTTTATTGCTACTATTCCTAGTTATAGGTGTGTGGGGATATTTCCGAACTCGCCGGATGACTGGCCGGATGCTCTATCTCCCGCTCCGGCGCCAGCTAGGCCATCTCGGCAAGGCCCGTCTCCACGTCCGCCAGTTCGGCCAAGTGCCCCACTCCGGCCAGAGACTCATCTCAGCCCCTTGCACGAATTTCCACCTCGGCGAGGTCGTCTCCAGCTCGGCTAGGAACTCTTCCCCGGGTCCTCCATTTCGGCGTCTCTGCAAGGGCTCTAACCAAGTCAAGGGTCCTCTCCGACCTCGGCTCCCCGACCTCGGTCAGGATGCCAGGACTAGCGAGGCAGGGCCTGACAGCTGTCCGCCCTTGGACACTTGAGCACGCTAGAGCACGTGCGACAAGACAAGGGGGGCAGCCCGAATCTCCTGACAGATCGCCCTCCACAGCTCCCAAAGCGCCAGGATTATGGCCTAACGGGACAAGACAGGCTACGACGAGACCACGCCTCCCTAGTACCTGACAAAGTGGGCTATGACAAGACAGCCAACAACCCCTTTGCCTCCTCCTCCTCTATATAAACATAGCTACCCCTCCAGAGAAAAGAGAGGACGCCATTACCAATCTGGTATGCCATTTTCTTCCCCAAAAATCTCCTCCCCTCTGCTTAGTTCATACACTAACTTAGGCATCGGAGAGCCCTGCGCCGCCCAGGCCAGGGTCCTCTGACCTGCATTTCTCCTTCCTTTTCTCAGGCTCCAGGCGCAGGCATCGGTGTCCCTAATCTCACTCGGGTAAGTCCTCTAAGGCACCCCCATTATTGTGGGTCGTTATTTTTTGCACCTACAATTGGCGCCGTCTGTGGGAAAGCAATATCCCGCCTTCCAACCTTCTCCAAATCTTTCCAAACACCATGCCTCGAAGAACCAGAAAGGGAAAGGAACCTATCGCACTGTTGACACAGCTGCCGACGGTCCCCCGCCGAGAGAGGTCGGGAGCAAGATCTGGCCAAGCAGGCGACCAACAGCAGGATACTCGGTCGGGTTCATCCTCCAAGGATTTGACCTCGACTCTACCCCCCGAAAGACGCGCCCTGAAGAGCAGAAGCAACCGGGCCCTGGAGCAGTTCAACCTCCGCGACAGCGATCATATCGCTTCCAGCTCTGCAGAAGCTTCCAGCGCGGCGGACGTCTCCAGCTCAGCGGATATCTCCAGCTCGCTAGTAGCCCCCAGCTCTGCAGGACTCTCTTCCAACTCGGGGGGCAGCTAGACGGAACTTTTTGTCACTTAGCTTCCGACCTCATGCTGGTCCGCCCACGTGCTGGTTTCCACCTCACGCTGGTTTCGGCCTCATGATGGTTTCGACCGCATCTGACGACCTCATGCTAGTCCGTCCACGTGCTGGTCTTCACCTCACGCTGGTTTCGGCCTCATGATGGTCTTGACAGCATCTGACGACCTCATGCTGGTCCGTCCACGTGCTGGTTTCCACCTCACGCTGGTTTCGGCCTCATGATGGTTTTGACCGCATCTGACGACCTCATGCTGGTCCGTCCACGTGCTGGTTCGGCCTCATGATGGTTTCGACAGCATCTGACGACCTCATGCTGGTCCGTCCACGTGCTGGTCTTCACCTCACGCTGGTTTCGGCCTCATGATGGTCTGACAGCATCTGACGACCTCATGCTGGTCCGTCCACGTGCTGGTTTCCACCTCACGCTGGTTTCGGCCTCATGATGGTTTCGACCGCATCTGACGACCTCATGCTGGTCCGTCCACGTGCTGGTCTTCACCTCACGCTGGTTTCGGCCTCATGATGGTCTTGACCGCATCTGACGACCTCATGCTGGTCCGCCCACGTGCTGGTTTCCACCTCACGCTGGTTTCGGCCTCATGATGGTTTCGACCGCATCTAACGACCTCATGTTGGTATCGCCCTCGTGCTAGCTACGCGCTTCACAGGTTTGGCCTCATGTTGGTCTCGGCTAATGCCATCGAGACTGCCCTCGGGTTCGTACACCCGGGCCTCTCCATCTCGGCGCATGCCAGAAAAGCAAGTGACAAGGGTTAACAGCCCTGGAAAAGGCCTCGAGTTTGGACACTCGGCCAATTCCTAAACTCAGGGTCTTCACCCATCTACAAGGCTCTACGCCCTGGAAACGGCATGGAAGAGTTCCTACACTCAGCCTTTCCTAAAGCCCCGTGTCTTGGACACACTCTTGGGTTCATCCGCCCTGGAAACGGCATGGAAGAGTTCCTACACTCAGCCTTTCCTAAAGCCCCGTGTCTTGGACACACTCTTGGGTTCATCCGCCCTGGAAACGGCATGGAAGAGTTCCTACACTCAGCCTTTCCTAAAGCCCCGTGTCTTGGACACACTCAGGCTCTACGCCTTGGAAATGGCCTGCAGTTCCTACACTCAGCCTTTCCTAAAGTCTGGGTTCATACACCCCTAAGAAGACCATCGCCGCACTCACACTCGCCTAACCGAGTCCAGCGGAACGATGGATCCACCTCGGCGCAAAGCCAGCCATTCCGGCCAAGGTCAGATTCCTAAAGTCAGGGTTTTTACACCCCTCAGACCGTTGCCGAACTTATGCTCATCTCCGACCCCACTGTCGCAAGACAGTTCGTCTCGGCCAAAAGCTGGCCACTTCGGCTAAGGGCAGCTCGACAAGATTGCAGTAGAGATTGTTCCGTACCACCTCCTCGGCCTCATGCCAGTTTGCAGCTCCACAGCAGCGCCAGCTCCCAGCACGGCATGAAATCCTTCATCAGGCTCCCCGGCAGCAGTGCCAGTTCTCCGGTTTCGGCCTCATGCCAGTCGCAAGCTCCACAGCAGCGCCAGACTCCAGTACGGATAGAATATCCCGCTCCTCATGGCTAGGCAGTGCCAGTCTCCGGTTTTTAGCAGCCTGGTCCTCATCAGCTTGCTTCCTCCTCAGCAACAGTAGACAAGATAATCCTAAATAACTGAGCCATCTCCCTTGGCTTTCAGCACAATGCACTCTCCAGCTCGACAGAGGCATTATGGTTACAGCTTCCTACAGTGATGCCAACCTCCAAGCTCCGGGTTCATTGCCATGACAGTCATCCTCCATGAACGTTACCTTGACCTCAAGAGAGCGTCTATCTAGCCTCAGAAGCTGGGGGTATTGTGTGGGATATTTCCGAACTCGCCGGATGACTGGCCGGATGCTCTATCTCCCGCTCCGGCGCCAGCTAGGCCATCTCGGCAAGGCCCGTCTCCACGTCCGCCAGTTCGGCCAAGTGCCCCACTCCGGCCAGAGACTCATCTCAGCCCCTTGCACGACATTTCCACCTCGGCGAGGTCGTCTCCAGCTCGGCTAGGAACTCTTCCTCCCCGGTCCTCCATTTCGGCGTCTCTGCAAGGGCTCTAACCAAGTCAAGGTCCTCTCCGACCTCGTCTCCCCGACCTCGGTCAGGATGCCAGGACTAGCCGAGGCAGGGCCTGACAGCTGTCCGCCCTTGGACACTTGAGCACGTCTAGGAGCACGTGCGACAAGACAAGGTGGGGAAGCCCGAATCTCCTGACAGATCGCCCTCCAAAGCTCCCAAAGCGCCAGTATAATGGCCTAACGTGACAGACAGCTACGACTAGACCACGCCTCCCTAGTACCTGACAAATTGGGCTATGACAAGACAGCCAACAACCCCTTTGCCTCCTCCTCCTCTATATAAACATAGCTACCCCTCCAGAGAAAAGATGAGGACGCCATTACCACTCTGGTATGCCATCTTCTTTCCCCAAAAATCTCCTCCCCTCTGCTTAGTTCTATACACTAACTTAAGGCATCGGAGAGCCCTGCGCCGCCCAGGCCAGGGTCCTCTGACCCTGCATTTCTCCTTCCTTTTCTCAGGCTCCAGGCGCAGGCATCGGTTGTCCCTAATCTGCCCTCCGGGTAAAGTCCTCTAGGGCACCCCCCATTATTGTGGGTCGTTATTTTTTGCACCTACAATAGGTATTATAGAAATAATAATAAAAAAGGAAGAAAGAAGTAGCTTATCGATCTTTTTTTATACCAAACTAAAGCCAATAAGAGGAGAAATAAAAGCTCTCCTTGGAGCACGTGTTGCTCGGGATTCGTGTGCAACTCGTCCTTCTCTTGCACTTTCAAATAAGGAACTTTCCTTCCTTCTTCTTAGAGAGAGAAAACAGATCTTCTTCTTGGATTGCCTCTTTCGAGTTAGATCAGGGATGCCAACATCAACAGGGAAAAAAATGAGAGGATGAGCCTAGCAATTACACGTGTAGATTTGCTCTATTGGAGACTTGTGGTGGTACACTCTGATCGTCGAAGCAATTCAAGTATAGATCGTTGATGGCTTCTGATACCAGTGAAGATGAACGGAGCAACAGAATCGGGGATGATGTCATGGAGCTGGGGATCACTGACAAGCTCAGTTTTATTGGATTGTCGATATCTTTCTTGACTACTTGGTTTTCTCTTGTGCCTTCACCCATAACCAGGGGTACCTCTTTATCACAAATAGCCCAACGATTGAATGCAAGTTTCTCGGGGAAATGTTCCTTCGGATTCGCTTGCAAACGATCATAAAAAAAGATGGAAGAGATGAAGAGATACTCGGTCAACTTAATCAACAAGCCTTTAGCTCCTTTGTGCCCATCAAGTGTGGGCCACATTGCCACATGCAACCACAGGATGGATCAAGAAAAGATATGCATTCTTCTTTCATTGTTCTTTATCATTACTATTTTTTAGGGATTCTTAACAGAAAAGCACTTGTTAAATTCGGTTTTTGACTGCAAAAACATTCAACAAATTTTAAAATGTCAACATAACACCTAATGGCATTTATTTTGGAAGAAATCCTCCATGTTCATAAACTAGGAGTTGGGTTTTTGGTTTCTGAGGAGTCACTATATGGCAAAGTACTCAATTGTTACACCAAAAAGGGGATGTGACTTGGAGATCGACGTTTTCTCATAGTAGAAAACAAAATTTTTAGATTTCTTTACAAATGTGTTAAAGAAAAGCGACTACTTTAATTTTGGTGTCTTGAAATACATTTCTCGTTATGAAAGACAATTTTTGGGGTTTCTTTTGTCTCTTTTAATATATATATATATATATAAAATAGGGAGAGGCTTTATGTTATTCTAAGCTAAAGCAGTACTGGTCCCAAAAATCAAAGTATAATATATCTGTTTTTTGCATGATGGAACTAGAAAATCCAGTTCTGGTTGGATTTATCTTGACTTTGGAATATCCATCATAAATCCAATCATAATTGGATTTTTCAGTCCATCATGCCAAAATCAGAGATATTACGCTTTAATTTGTGGGACCAACACTGCTTCATCTTAGGATAACATAAGCTGGAGCTTAAAAAGGTCCCTCTCATATAGATATATATATATATATATATATTGTGGGGACAAAGTTCGGATTGATAGATACAAGCTATGTATCATGTTGCTCCTCCAACATTCCTTTGATTGGCATTCGTCATGATACTTGGATTCTTTGACATAGGCTTGAACCTTAGATTTTTAAGGACAAGGATCATCCCATGGTGTATTTTAAGGACAAGGATCATCCCATGGTGTAGATCCTATAGTCAATAAAAAGCCAAGTAGATGCAATAAAAAGTCACATTTGAGTCATGAAGAAAAAGAGAAACAACCTCGGGGGGAAAGTCCCCCAGTGTCTTAGGGTCTTCGATCACCTTGCACTGAGTTAGGTTGTGTAGAGATTTTTGTAGAGCCTAGGGAGAGTATTTTTCTTTAAAATGAGAATTGCGCTCTTAGAAAACTCATGTCAAGTGTTGTGTCTTGAGAGTGCCTTTGGAAATGAGCCCAAGGTCACTTTTTATAGGCTTTGGGGATTCTTGAAAAGGGACATGAGGCACCCACCTTTGCTCCATTTAGTTTATGTGACTCATTGCATTATAACTCATGTCTCTTGGAATCCTGTTGGTTGTTGCATGATCATTGGCAATTAGTGCATTGAATTGTTTGCCACACATGTTGAAAATGCTAAGAGGCATGCAACCTTTAAAATACCGTCGGAACAAGCTCTTATGTTGGAGAAGATCCTTATCGCGAGAAGGCCGATGTTTAGTCAAATGCCATCAGGTCAACTTGAAACTTCAGATTGGAGATTGTCCAATCAGGAAGCTGTACTCATATTTTGGGACAGATTTCTGCAAGAACATGGTAGAAATCTGCCTAAAAGAGAGTCCTAGACGTGCTTTGGCTTTGGCTATCAGTTGTTCGAGTTCCATTTTTCCTACTTTTATTTATTTTATTTTAATTTTAACTTTTTTAGTAATTTCCTGCAAATTAATTTCCTACACCAATTGGGCAATATGGGAATGGTTTTTACTGCAAAGTCTAACATGATCCACTGACTTTTCAGTGCTTGGCCCACCAAGCATTGATTCTATGTGTCATATCCATCGAAGACCTTGAATTTGCTTGATAGTTGCCCCTAGGTATCAAAACCTCTCACAGTATGGCATACAATTTGTCATTAAAGTGCTAATTTTCAATCAAATTGACTCGTAATTGTATCTTAAGTTCTCTATATTATCATTTGCTCTCTTCTGTTACTAATGGGTACTTCCTATTACATAATCGCGATCAAGTCCAAAATGAACCCTTCTGATAGATATCGACAATTGAACTGGACAAATGAAGAGCATGTGATTAAAATACATATAAATAAAGTCGTGATCACTTGGGAAGTTTCCATCTTTTTTTGTTCCTCTAAGTGCATCTCCTAATCAAGGGACTATTTTCATTTTTTTTCAAAAAAACCTTAAACTAATATAAACATGCGATTCATATACAGGTCCTTATTCCTTTTCTTTGTTTTTTTCCGGGTCATGGAGATTTGGCCATCCAAATAATTCAGCTGCACCCTTATCTCATCGAACGTCGTGATAATAAAGGCTATTTAGCTCTCCACTACTTAGCAGAGAAACCATTTGCTTTCAGAAGCGGAACTTCACTTGGAGTAGTAGAAACTATCATGTACAATTGTAACTCTCTCTCTCTCTCTCTCTCTCTCTCTCTCTCTCTCTCTCTCTCTCTCTCTCTCTCTCTCTCTCTCTCTCTCTCTCTCTCTCTCTCTCTAATATTATATGCTTTTTATTAGTTAATGGCCCCTGTTCATTTTATAATGTACTGTTTCCCTTATGTTTACATTATAGGTGTATGGTTCGATCCACTTGAGAATAAAGACTCTAGAAAGCTGGACTGCAGTAGAGCTCCAGACAACTATAAAACATGCTTGGACTTCCTTCTACTGGTGGTTCAACCATTTATCCTTTTCGGTGAGTAAATTGATAGTTCCATATTGCTATTTTAGTATAGTTTGCTTGAGTTTTGATGATTCATTATAATATTTTTTGCCGCGGCTTATCAAAGTTAAAAGGGTGTTAAAGAAATAAGGAACGAGCAACTTTTCATTTTAGTAAGAGAGCTCCAAGCGTAACGATGGTACTTCTCTTGTTAACATGAAGGCAATGGAATAATTGTGACAGGGAGTCGTCGCTGAGTGGCCCCACCAAATAAAAGAGTTTAACATATATATGGGGAGCGCTACACAGTGTCAGGGCATTTTTTAGAATAAAACACCCCTCCTAGTTGGGCCCGCTGGAATGCATGATGATCATGGAGGCCTACCTATATGCAAATTAATTTCTTCTTCCTTTCGTGTGAGGCCTACTTATATGCAAAATTTTAAGTCCATAGATCATCTTAACCTTTTGATCCATGGCCCTAAGATTTATTGGTTTAGAGGCATCATTTTATTATGATTTCAATCCAGCGGTGAGTAAAAGCTGGATGAGTGTTATACTTAGACTTATGGCTATTCATTGGAGGGTAGTGTGTGTGAAAAGACTAGATTGATTCAACATGGGCCCCATGACAAAAAAAAAAGAGGGGCGAAAAAGGGGGCGTTTTTAGGGAGATGCTCTTGTGAGAGTAACTCTCACGGTAGTATGAGAGTAAGGGATGGGGCCTCTCAAATTTAGGTTGTTGGCATTTGCAGGAAAAGAGGAAAAGCCATATATATGCGCAAAAGAGGGCCTCACCATTACTCTCTCATTGCCATGAGAGTTACTCTCATAGGAGCATATCCCTATATACATAAATGTTCATGTGCATTCATCTTTCACTACAAGGTGAGGGACACATAATTGAAAATATTTATGCGCAAAAGAGGAAAAGCCATATATGGCCATTTGCAGGAAATGGATGTTCATGTGCAAAGAATGAAAGCCATATAAGTGTCTCTTACCTTACTGTGAGGGATGGATGCACATGAATATTCCTTAATATATATATATAGGGGGCAATAATTCAAGTGAGAACTAGTTCTCACCTATTATATGAGAACTTTTTTGCGGGGCTCAACTAGCAACCCATCCAAACCTAGCAACCAATAGGGAACCCCCTAATAGTCACTAATCCCAAGGATTGGCACACATCTGAATGGACTGAATCGTTGGATCGAGTGTTGAATATTTTTTCGAATATGAAGCCATTAAACTTGTGGGCCACGGAATGAAGGGGTTAGGGGCATGGGTTTGGGGTCAAACTTGATATTTGGGGTGGTCTCACATAGATCTTTCCATCCCTCCTGGTCCCATCTCCAATTGTGGGCCCAACAAAAAAGTTCTCACATAATTTGTGAGATCAGTTCCCACCTAAATATTACCCTATATATATATATATATATGTGTTCATGTACATCCATTTCTCACCACAAGGTGAGGGACACATATAATTGGAAATATTTATATGCAAAAGATGAAAAGCCATATATGGTCATTTTGCAGGAGACCAATGTTCATATGCAAAGAAGGAAAGCCATATAAGTGTCTCTTACCTTACTGTGAGGGCTGGATGCATATGAATATTGCTCAATATATATATAAATGTTCGTGTGCATCCATCTCTGACCCTAAGGTGAGGGACACATATATAATTGGAAATATTTATACGCAAAAGAGGAAAAGCCATATATGGTCATTTGCAGGGGATGAATGTTCATGCGCAAAGAAGGAAAGCCATAAAAGTGTCTCTTACCTTACTGTGAGGGATGGATGCATATGAACATTCCTCTCTGAAAGGAATGTTCATGTAAATCCATCCATCGCCATAGGGTGAGAGACACTTAAATAATTAGAAATATTCTTGTGCAAAAGTGGAAAAACCATATATGGTCATATGTAAAAGAGGAATGTTCATGTGCAAAAGAGAAAGCCACGTAAGTGTCCCTCACCCTATGATGAGGGATGGATGCATATAAATGCATAAAAATACTCATATATATATATATATTACCCACCAAGTGGGGCCACCTACTAGTTCATCTAAGCGAACCGTCGAAACCCACACCTTCTATTTACATGAATCTCACCATGTTTTGATAGATTTGAATGGAGTGAACAGTTGGATCGAGAGTCAATTTTATTATTTTATATAAAGCCGTTAAACTTGTGGACCACCAATGAATGGTTAAAGGTGTTAGATTGACTTCAAATTTGATATCTAGGTTGGCCCCACTTGGATCTTTTGATCCCTTCTCGTTCCATGATTTGTAGGGTTCCAAGTGTTCCAACATTAACTATTATTTCCTTAAATTTAGGTTCTTAAAAGTAAATAGAAGCCCACCTGTCGCAAATTGAAATTAATACTTTGCTCTCATTCATGGAATCGAGGGGGGCTTTTTTCTCTCCAAAATGCAAAAAAACGCCGGGGCGCCATGCAACGCTCCCCTATCTATATATATAATCAGGAAAACTTTATCCCAACTATGTTGGGGTTAGTTATATAAATTATTTTGATCTATTTTGATCTATCATGAGCCAAACCCTCAAATAAGTTGCACGTCTTTATATCCATCATTACTACTTTCATCCATGTTCTTCTCAACCTATATACTCTTCTTGGTAACTCATCAGCCTACACAGTAAAACTTCTCTTTAACAACTTCATTGTTGACTTGTGTTGAACATTGCCCAAACTATCTCAAACAATTTTTTTTCTTAATTTATAACTTATTGGTGATACCCATAAATGCTCCAGAAACTACTCATTTTTTATTTTATCTTTACTCACTTTACACGCATTTCATTTCAACAGTCTCATCTCTACCATACTCATTTTTTGTATATGTTACTTCTTAATTAGCCAATATTCTGCAGAATAGGTCATAGTTGATCTAATTACTATCTTGTGAGATATTTCCTTTCAATCTTTTAGTATACACCGATCACAAAGAACTTCAAAAACAAGTCTCTACTTCAACCATCATGCTCTTATCATATATTTGACATCTTCCTTAATCTCTTCATCCTTAATAATTATCGACCAAAAGTATCAGAATGAATCTGTTTGTTGTTTTGTCTTGAGCTTCAATTCATAGAGTAGTTTCAACTCTTTATAGATCCCCATTGAAGTTGCAAGCCATATATTTTATTTTTGCATGATTTATTTCAAAGCCATTGGAATCTAAACCCTCCCGCCATCTCTCAGGTCCCACATTCACGCCAACTCTCAATTCATCCACCAATAATGTATTATTTGCAAACTATATAAACCAAGGTACCTCCTCTTGAATATGAGCAGTTAACTCGTTCATAATCAGTGTAAAGATATAAACTCTTACTGCTTACCTCTGATGAAAACAATGGTCACTGAAAATCACATGTCTTTCCATAAGTGATTTTCACACTCATTACCATTTTCTCACATGTCTTTGACAAGTTCAATGTAACCTCCATGGACACTCCTTTTAGTTAAAATCCACGAAATAAAATCTATAGGAATCCTATCATAGGCTTTCTGTAGATAGATCAAGACCATATAAAGATTTCAAACAGTATCAAACAGAGTATAAGGAATGAGGAAGAAGAGAAATTTTGTGCAAAATTGTGTATCATCCATTTGCAATTGATCCTTTATATATACCTGTGTTGCCATTCATCATAGTTGTAATCATGTTAATCACAATCAAATGCAGTCAATGCAATAATCCACCATCTATCTATGGCACCCCAAAATATCTTCATAAGGTATGATACATTCATAATTCAGGTCACCCATATTCAGCCATGTGATTATATATGTTTGCTATAAATGGTATGAGCTTGAGAGCGCATTAGACCTAGGTAGTGTGGGTCACCTTTACTCGCTTTATTTAACATATCACATCAAATTGATGTGGGTGAGAGCAAACATCAATTTCTAAATAAGGAGATCATGCTGTGGTTGAGGTAGAGATTTAATGAAGATATCCACTAACTAAATCTGTGAGGCAACATGAAAAAGATTGAAGCAAACTAGAAAGAACGTGCTGTCAAATAAAATGACAGTATTCTTCGATGTTCTAGGACCGCTCGTGGAAAACATGATTGTTAGCAATTTGTATCACAGTAGTAATGCCAGTATTGAGAGGAGTATGACCAATGACCAGAGCACCCATCTCACGGAGAAGACAGCAAAGCCAAATGGCTTCGTTACTAGCAGAGGACATAGATTTGTATTCGACTTCAACAGAGGATTTGGAGACTGTGGGTTTCTTATTGCACCGCCATGAGATAAGAGATGTGCCAAGAACATACAACACCCAGTAGTTGATTGTTGAGTATCGAGACATCCAGCCTAATCAACATCAACATAAGCACGAAGATCCATAGAGGAGGTAGAATAGTAGAACAATCCATAGGAGTTCCACGAATATATTTGAATATCCTATGCACCACAATGAGACGAGGTTTACAAGGATTACCCACAAATCGACTGACAGTCTTGACTGCATGGGAAGTATCTGGCCTAGTCGTGGTAAGATATATCAAACTCCCAACAAGTCGTTTGTATAATGTGGCATCAAGAAGGGGAACACCATTATCATTTCAAAGTTTGGCATTCAGCTCTTATGGAATGTCAGAGACCTTGGTGCCAGTCAGACGAACTAATGATAGTAGATCTTCCACATATTTCTTTTGACGAATATGAATACCACAGTGGTACAGGTGATCTCAAGTCCAAGAAAGCAAGTCAGGTGTAAAAGGCCCTTCATTTGAAAGTGAAACATAAGATCCATTTTTTAGAGATGAGATGCCAGAAGCTTCATTGCCACTAAGAATCATGTCGTCGACATCTAGGAGTAAAAAAGTGCATCATTTAGCAATGCGGCAATTAAAAAGAGAGTTGTCATTGGACCTTTGATAATATCCAACTCGAAGAATTGCATCAAGAAATTTAGCAAACCAGGTGTGTGGGGGCACGTTTGAGACCATAAAGGGATCTGCGTAGTCGTCAAACATGATTTAGAGTAGCGTACCCTAGAGGTGGCTTCATGAATACAGTTTCCTAGAGATCACCATGTAAGAATGCATTTTAACATCCATTTTCCATAGAGGCCAGCCCCAAATCGCAGCTATGGCAAGCAAAGTATGAACCGTGGTCATTATGGCTACGAGAGCAAAGGTCTATTAATAATCTATACCATACTCTTGCTTGAAACCTTGAGCAACAAGATGAGCTTTATATCTATCCAAACTCCCATCTAGTTTTTCCTTAATAGAATAGACCCATTTATTTCCAATAATTGAAACTGCATCCATTTTTGCAACCTATCACGCACCCAAATCGGATTATGACAAAGATCCAAGTCTCGTGGCACGAGCCGTCGGGTTTGCATGGTCATAATATTTATTCCCCAAGATCCATGGAGATTGACCGTTTGCCGTCTATAATGGATTTTGATCCAATCACTTGCTTTAAGCCATTTTGGAAGCTTAAGAGAATTTTGCATGACCCACTAGAATGGATGCTAGTCTAATTAATCAAATCAATGTAGTGGATGTAACCAATCAAACAAGATAGAACTAGCAAATAAATTTACCAAGCAATCACCACAAGAAGGCAGACACAAAGATAACGTGGAAACCCTTTCCAGGGAGAAAAACCACGATCCAGAAATCAAGATTTCATGAACAGTTACAAGATATACTCACAGCTCCTTTTAGGGATGGCAAAAATCCCCGCGGGTTCGGGGACCCGATCCGAAATTTCGGGTCGGGTGACCCAAAATTCGGGTATGGGGCCACCCGAACCCCCCAGCCCGAGGGCGGGTAGGGTATGGTAGTGTCATACCCAGCCCCGAACCCGACCCGAAAATATTATGTAATTTTATATATATATATAAATATATGTTTTATAAACATAATACATGTATGATATATATAATAACTCTTTTGAGAATTGAGACTTGAGTCCTTTTTTACAAGTATATATATAATACATTATACATGTATATATATTATATAATATTATAGTTATGTGTTATTAGTATGTAAACCCTAAATACCCTAAACTCTAAATCCTAAATACCCTCAATCATATGATCTATAGTTTTAATTTTAATTTTTTGCTAAGTTACCTAGAACATGTTAAATTCATTATCTCAAGAAATATTTTAGAAACATAATACATGTACGATATATATAATAACTCTTTTGAGAATTGACTAATTGAGACTTGAGTCCTTTTTTGCAAGTATATGTATAATACATGTATATATATTATATAGTATTATAGTTATATGTCATTAGTAAACTACTAAACCCTAAATACCCTCAATCATATGATCTATAGTTTTAATTTTAATTTTTTGCTAAGTTACCTAGAACATGTTAAATTCATTATCTCAATATCATAATTGTTCATAATATTTCACCATCCCCTAAACCCTAACTCTCAATTACTATGATAGTAAGATTATGATTTATAAAATATAAATATATTTAATGGTAAAATAAAGTAATAAATACATGTAATGTGCGGGGACGGGGTCGGGTATGAGTGTCACCCGTCCCTGTCGGGGTCGGGGTCGGGGATTCCCCGAACCCCAAATAGCGGGGATGGGGATGGGAAGGGCATACCCTCCCCCACCCTGCCCCGTTGCCATCCCTAGCTCCTTTACCTCAATTTGTACCTCAACCTAAAGACCGTAGTTGATCTTGCACAGAATCCACCAACACGACTTCCACTGTGCACCGTTCTCCTTACTTGATCTCCTCGCACCTTGTTAGTCAAGATGAACTATCTTCTACAAGAAAGCAGAAGCAACAATGACGATCTCTCAGTGGCTTTAGAGAATAATCTCTCTAAGATATCTTTGACTCAAATTAGTGAGAGTGGTAATCTTTAGGGTTGAGAGCAGTACCCTATTTATATCCCCAAATCCGTGCATAAGACTCCTAGTGTCAATACACTAAGAATAACAATCATACACAAACTCCAACATAGAGTCCGGATCGGACTGGGCTTTCCCGGCCACGCTCGCTATAGCGAACATGTGTCTCGCTATAGCAAGACACCTCTCTGCCAACAGCCACTACACGATATTAAATCCTTACAATCTCCCCCTTTTGGAAATTTTTGGACAAAACTCCCTAAAATAATACAATTTGATCTACCAAAAAGTAAAAACCCAAAATACATTGAATTTTAATAAAAAAAATTCAGCACTGTAGATCTTGCATTGCCTTTGCTTGTATAGCTCCCCCTAGCTCCTTTATTCCCCCCTGCATTTGTCCATAATTGACAAACAAATATCATCATGTAGCTTCTATCAATCTGAATGCAGTAGCTCCCCCTCAATATGATCCTCGCACCTTGTTAGTCAAGATGAACTATCTTCTACAAGAAAGCAGAAGCAACAATGACGATCTCTCAGTGGCTTTAGAGAATAATCTCTCTAAGATATCTTTGACTCAAATTAGTGAGAGTGGTAATCTTTAGGGTTGAGAGCAGTACCCTATTTATATCCCCAATCCGTGCATAAGACTCCTAGTGTCATACACTAAGAATAACAATCATACACAAACTCCAACATAGAGTCCGGATCGGACTGGGCTTCCCGGCCACGCTCGCTATAGCGAACATGTGTCTCGCTATAGCAAGACACCTCTCTGCCAACAGCCACTACACGATATTAAATCCTTACAATCTCCCCCTTTTGGAAATTTTTGGACAAAACTCCCTAAAATAATACAATTTGATCTACCAAAAGTAAAAACCCAAAATACATTGAATTTTAATAAAAAAAATTCAGCACTGTAGATCTTGCATTGCCTTTGCTTGTATAGCTCCCCCTAGCTCCTTTATTCCCCCCTGCATTTGTCCATAATTGACAAACAAATATCATCATGTAGCTTCTATCAATCTGAATGCAGTAGCTCCCCCTCAATATGATCTTCAAATCAGCACTAGGGTGGGGGCTTGATCTTGCAGATCAAGGGTGATGAAGTTTAGGCACACACACTTGTTAATTTAAATATTTCAGCAAAGTGTGTACCAATACAGAAGGTAGGTCTTCTTTCTTGATCCAAACAGCTTTGTTATTCTTCTTTTTCAACTCAGCCTTCTGCGTTTTCCATTACGTTTGATTCGGTAATTTTCGTAGCTTATTACAATGGGGTCTAATGTGTCTTTTAATTCCACAATGACAGCGCGTGGGAATTCGTTCAAGATGTGACACATTAAACTTCTTTGGAGCTTTCTTTGCAACACTAACAACAGGATTAGTAATAACTGAATTTTTAACAAAACAGCTTGTACCTTTGGCATTCGAAGTGGATGCTCCGTCAGCGTAGCCAATGCCATGCATGTTAGTCTTTGTCTTTTGATTGCCCAGGATATCAAGTTTTTTAGACCCAGTATTCATCATGTTCAATGAAGCTTTAGCAGTATTTAACTCAGATAGAATCATCTTAAGTCTTCCATTCAGATCAGAATTCTCTGCTTTCAAAGTCTTCATATCAGAATCAAGTAAGTCACACTTTTTTTATTCTACAGTCAATTTGTCAGCCAACTTGTTATTTTCATCCTCCAATTTTTATACTTTAACTAGTGCTTCTGCAAGTTCAGTTTTCAAAGAGGAATTCTGCTCTTCAGACACTTTCCAGTTGATAGCAACTTTTTCATTCACTTTCACCATCTTCATAGTTTTCTTGAAAAAGTGTTTCATATTCAGCTTTCCAATCTGGTTCTTCCTCTGACTCAGTTTCTTGATCTGTCTCAGCTTCGGAAGAAACATGAGTAGCAGCAGAAATTGAGGTTGTCATAAAAGCCACGAGTTTTTCTTTGCTAGTGTCAGGCTTCTTAGATTCAAACATTTTCAAATTAAAAGCCTTTTTATTTGGTTTCCTATTACCACAATCACTAGCAATGTGTCCATATCCATGACACTCATAGCATTGAATCCCTTTAGAAGATTTCTTTTTTCCAACAGATTTAGGGATTTTGGTAGAAGTGTCTTCACAATAGATATACATTCTATCAATAGTTAGATCAACACAATAAAATAGTGTAACCCGCTCTGATACCAATTGAGAATTTTTCAGGACCCACTAAAATGGATGCTAGTCTAATTAATCAAATCAATATAGCGGATGTAACCAATCAAACAATATAGAACTAGCAAATAAATCTACCAAGCAATCACCACAAGAAGGCAGACACAAATATAACGTGGAAACCCTTCCCAGGGAGAAAAACCACGATCCAGAAATCAAGATTTCACGAACAGTTACAATATATACTCACAGTCCCTTTACCTCAGTTTGTACCTCGACCTAAGGATCGTAGTTGTTCTTGCACAGAATCCACTAATACGACTTTCACCTTACACCGTTCTCCTTACTTGGTCTCCTCGCACCTTATTAGTCAAGATGAACTATCTTCTACAAAAAAAACAGAAGCAACAATGACCTTCTAGAACAGCCCTTCAGAACAATCTCTCAGTGGCCCTAGAGAATAATCTCTCTCTAAGATATCTCTGACTCAGATTAGTGAGAGTGGTAATCTTTAGGGTTGAGAGCAATGCCCTATTTATAGCCCCAAATCCGTGCATAAGACTCCTAGTGTCAATACAAAATATAAAGTCAACGCGCAACTTTCCATAACATCACTGATCTAAAGAAGAATTGTAGGATCTTACACCCCATTGAGCTACCACTTATCCCAAAACCAATTGGTGATAGGAAACGGCACAAGAATAATTTTATGGTAAGGGTAACAGTTTTACAGAAGAGAAAAGACATGACACTTGAATTCATTATAACTGTCAGCTTGTCATGGTCGTTATACATACTTTACTCAGTTCAGTGTATTTGCAAACAGTTATGGCTCAGCTGAGTATCATGACTCAGTTAACTTCAAATGTGCTTTGTCAACACATTTTGCATAGAATCTATTGTTTGTGGTGATCTTTTATTCCAAGTCATGATAGTTTTAGGGATATAATGCTCATATATTTTAATATATCTTGAGAAACATAAGCATAAATTTATTCACTATCCCTATTTCTCTAACCCAATTGTTCATGGTGTTGCTTATTTTCCTTTTTTTATATCGTATATCTAATATCTGTTCTATTCTTAGTTTCAAGATTCAAGCGTTGTTTCCAAAGTGCAACGGGTGATATGCACAAGAAGAATCTGCAATCAGGCATTAGTGTTCATGAAGAATCTGGGCCGTCTACAAGTTTGGATATCCCAAGTATGTAGCTTTAGTTTTGAACTTTTGTTTTCTTTTTGATCAATTGCACATTGTTTACATAAAAGGACCAAAATACATAAAGGCAAAATTGCATTTGCTTTATTCCCCATACTTATATTCATAAAGTACCACCACATGTCAGCACAGTAAAGATATACTTTATTGGGGAACATTCATATGCATTTTTTCCTCACCATGGGGTGAGGGACACTCCCCTTTTTGGAAAATCTCAAGTACATAGGGTGAGGTACAAAATGCACTATTCATGTGCAAAAAGGGGAGTGTCCCTCACTTTATGGTGAGGGAAAGATGCATATGAACATTCCCCTTATTTATTTATTTTGTTTTTTTAACAATAACAATGTGATTCCTATATTCAAAAGGCTGTATTTTTATTGTAGCAGGAAAAAAACAGAGTTGGTTGTGTGTGTGTGTGGAGGGGAGGGGTTGATTTCTTAAAATGATGGTGTGCATGTCCTTTTAACTGATGACAGCAAATGATGGTGTGCAAGTAAAATTTCCAAATCTCTAAGCTCAAATGCAAGCAAACCCACAAAAGCTAACTCAATCACAACTTCCTACAATGAAGATGAGAATAATGAGCTCAATAGAGTGTGCATGTGCCCCTTTAAGCTTCTAATTATTAACTCAAGCAAGATGAAGATGTAGGGAGACATAGCTTACCAAAGAGATGGGTATGGTGGAGATGGTGATGAGGAGAGCTTGAAGAAGATGAGTATCACTTTCTAATTTCTCAAATTCGACATGCATGACTTTCCATGGCTTCTAATTCATCATTCAAGAGAAGGAAAGGTGATTTGGGCTTCTGAAAGGAGAGAACCCTAGAGCATCATGGCTTGTAGTGGATGTAGAGGTGTTTGGGGAACAAGATGAGCTTCTCAATTCACTCATGCACTCTATCTTCTTGTAGATTGTAGCAAGAAATGGGGGAAGAAAAGAAGAAAGGAGAAGGAGAGGAAGGAAAGGAAGGCTTTCAGTTGGAATGAAGGAAGAAGAAAGAGTAAGGGACGGTGGAGGGTTTACAAAGGGAAAGGTTTTGCTCTTTTTTGCATGCAAGTCCATTTTCTTGAATGAAATTTGGGGAAAAGGCTTCTTCATGAAGGAATTCTGAAAAAGGGCTTTTGAGTGAGGAATGGCTTAGAATGGGTTGTATTGGGTCCAATTAGGTTAAGTCCAAATATGAGTTTTAATGTTAATGACATGCTTATGAAATGCACTTAAACCCATTAAACTTTGGAAATACGTGTTACCCAAAATTATCAAAAAGATCATAGGTCTACCTAAGTTGGTTCAACACTCCACTAATCTACCAAATCCATCACAAAACCAACCAAAACACAAATTAGGCACTCAATCAAGATTAATTAAGTGCTAATCAAAATTAGGCGGGGTTGGGGTCTTAAATTATTCCTTATTCAAAAGGCTGTATTTTGTAGCAGGAAAAAAACAGAGTTTTTTTTTTTTTTGGTTTGGGGGGGGGGGGGGGGGGGTGTGATTTATTAAAATGATGGTGGGGGGTGTTCTTAAAATGATGGTGTGGATGTCCTTTTAACTTGCACTTTTAACTGATGACATTACCTCGTCTTACAGGCAGTGGGAAACACCCCCGGGGCAATGCTGAGGACCACCACGCCACTGTCACCCCATTCGAATGGCTCAAGTACTGCATTTGGTTTTTATTGAAGTACCTGTTTATAATAGGTTCGCATTCTATAACACAATTCTTAAATTTCTATATTTGGCATCATCCTAGTGATAATTATAGTAACGTTTCCTCATCCATTTAAATTCTGTTATAATTTGATCTATTTCCTTTATAAGCAGATTATCTGCTTTTGTGGTCTTTTAGGGTGAAGAATAACTCTTTTTAGAAAGAAGGAAAGTGAAGCAACATTTTTAATGACAGTCCAAATAGTGGTTAGCCATTCATTCTCTTATTGCATGTATGCATTAATATATATAAAAAAAAAATTTGTATCCGACAATTAATTTTGAAGATACAAAGTTACACATATATTCTTAAATATTTAAAATAAAAACACATCATACCCTAGCCAATTGATCACTAATACTCACATGGGTTAATAATTTCCTAATAGATATTTCTTCTCTCTCATTAGGGATGGTGCAATCATTATTTTACCCATATATGTTCGCTCATAGTTACATGCCATTTACTATTAGGCCTAACTTTTTGTCTCAGTTGGAGTATGAACAATTGGTCATCCATGTTTTTACATTGTTTCACGATTGATTGATCTTATTCTTAGGCAACAAATTTTTACCTTTAAATATTTGAATGCTTAATCCCTACGGCATTCTAACCTATGAATATCACTCCCATCAGTCTTGGATTATTTCTAATTCCGGTTGATCTTTACAGTTTCTCATATAATAAGTAGTATATGAAGTGACAACATGGGGCTGCTCAGTTGGCAACCCCGGATATAACCTGGTTACCTAGAGACCGATTTCTTGATATGCCATTCTTCTCACATTTATCTGCTCCTCTTCACACTTGTGTGGGCTACCTTGGGTCCCAGTCCTCTTACTAGGACACCAAAAAAAAAAATAGCTTGTACGCCCAATTGTCTAGGATGATTGAGCTTCCGGAGTAACTTTTTTTTTTTTCGTTTGATAAGTCTGTCCATATAACTTTCATAATATGACAAGTCTTACACTAATTTTACTTTATAACAAACTTGCTTATGCTACTTTTTCTCATATGACAACTTTGCACATGTAACTTTTATAATATGATAAGTTTGCCTATAGTACTTTTACCTTGTAACAAATTTGCCTGTACTACTTTTTCTCATATGACAACTTTGCACAAATAACTTTTATAGCATTACAAGTATGCATTTTCTAATTGAATTAGACATGCCTAACAGTCTATTTTATAATAAGGTATACTTGAAAAAGGTGTATTTTAGACTGATCTATTTAAATCAACTCTATTTCAGATAGATAAGACCTGGCAAACCAGTCTAATTTTTTTTTAATGGATCCTTGACCCTTAGTTTCCTTAGACTAGGTTTATGTGTAAACGAGGGGTTGCATGAAATTTGATAAATCAAGTAACTTCCACATCACAGTTGTTTTGTTCTTTCCTTCTAGATGAAGTTTTTTGTTTTCAAAAATAAAACAGAGAATGTTTGCATCATTGACAAAGGAAGAGTCTTCTATGCAATTTTGTTTTCTTGATTCATATACTGACAACCTCACTATTATTCAATTTGCAACTTTTGTAGTTCGATTTGAGTGTATAAATGTGATCATAACAAAGAAGCAAAAGCACACACTGGCATGCAGAACAGTGGATGAACTACTTCAATATTCAACTTCATTGGCCGATGACAATGATGGAATGAATCCCAAAGACACCATGTTGGCAGCGGATTCACATTTAGGTGATGAGTGGATGAGTCTCAGATTGCAACAAGAGAATGCTAATGAGATGGCAGACCGGGCCAGCCCACCTGATGCGGGCAATCAACAAAAGAAAGGCCAAGACGAAAGCCTAGAGGAGAAGACGGACGGACTTTATATAACGCCATTTCTTCTTGCAGTTGAAAATGGGATAATAGAGATGGTAAAGCAAATTCTCATCCAAGTTCCTATGGCCATTTATCACCAGAAGCCGTCTGACAAAAAGAATGCACTACTTCTGGCAGTACAGAAACGACAAATTGTTGTTTATGATTTTCTTAGAGCCAAGTTTGAGAGCCAGAGTGAAATTCTCGGGAAAGTAGACGAGAATGGTGACAATGTTTTGCATATAGCTGCCTCTAGTGCCAAAGAGGGACCTCAACTATTTCCAGGTGACACCATGAGAATGCTTTGGGAGATGAAGTGGTATCAAGTGCAATGGCAGACTAAGTGGTATGAGGTGTGTGACTCTCTCTCTCTCTTATATTTCATTATATTGGGCCTTTTAATTTCAACATAATTTTTTTTTATTGGTTGCCTCTTGAACCAGCAATTTCAAGGTTGTAATAATGAGCACCTCTGACTGTGTGAGAGGAATTCATAAGAATATATTTTATTTTATTTTGTAAAAATAGCTAACATTAAAGATATAAAGATGAATATACGTAAATGGCCATAAAAAATAATCTCCCATTTAATAGAAAATGAATTAAGAGGAGATGGAACACAATTTACTAGGGTTGCTGGCTGGGTATTTATGCAATTTACAGCTTCCTCATCTGTTGGCAGTTTAGAATGAACTAACATATTCTTCACTTTAATTGGCATAGTATGTCAAAGACTCAATGCCCAAAGACTCAATGCCTGGATATTTCTTTGAAACCCACAATGAAAGTCAGAAAACCCCTCAAGAGGTCTTCACGGATACGCTTAAACATCAGCTCGTGAACAAGGACGGTGACCGGTGGCTAGAAGCAACATCTGGAGCCTGCTCAGTAGTGGCCGGCCTCATTGCCACCAGTGGCCTTTGCATCAGCCACCACTGTCCCAGGTGACTATGCAAATGATGGTGTTCCAACATTACTCGAGCATAATGCTTTCCGCGTTTACATTATATCGTCATTTCTTGCCCTGTGCTTTTCTCTTACTTCCATCATCACGTTCCTCAACATCCTCATCTCCGGCTTCCAAAAGTCTGACTACAGCAAGAGCCTGGGACAAAAGCTGCTTGTGGGATTGACATCTCTTTATCTCTCTCTGGGACCCATGTTGGTCTCCTTTTTTGCAGGTCACGTCTTAATGCTCAAGGGAAAGACCGTTCACTGGTGCTTACCCATATATGCAGTTGGGCTTTTGCCTGTCATCATCATCAGTGTGATGCAGGTCAACTTGTACTTTAATCTTCTGCACTGTGTGTTTGGACGTAGGCCACAACCTTCTTACAGAGGTTTCTCATTGTAGATCATTTACTATTAGATACATTGGCTGGCTGGGCTCTCTGGCCTACCGATTCGGGGTCTGGTCATTTGCATTGTTCTTGGCTTCAAAACTTTATTATCCAAATTGAGGGTTGACATCTGGACTTTACAGCATTGTGTCTGCCTCTGTAAGAATATATATATTTTTTACTTTTATACTTGATTCATTTTCAGACACAGATAGCCTGTTCGGATCTTTGGAATGAATAACATTGCCACAATAACACTGCATTTGTCAAGGTCATGTTCGTGTTGGGTCATCAATGTCGATGGTTATAGCTCCTCTTGTTTTTGAGTGACTGATTTTGAAGGCTTGGTGAGTTGAAGAGCTAAGGGGGTGACTTCCATGCCTCATCTCCGTGTAATGCTTCTTCACTATATTCTTGTAATGATATGTGAATCTGCCTCTTTTTTTTAATTCACTTTCCACAACATAAGGAGCTTCCCCCTATGATTTGATATATTTAACAGTGCGCAAGCTATTCATCACTATAAAGTGAGCGCTTGTTCTTTATGGTATGGCATAAGTGGTGGAACCATAGAAACGCCTACTGGTTTACCATTGGGCATTTTTGCAAAGTGGTCTACAGTTCTCTGCAGTGGCTTCAGCGATGATGATTTGCATGTTGTTCTTCTATTGTGGTTTGGAGAGTGCAGTAGATAAAACAATTCATGAGTCTCCATATTGTTTAGTGGGACAGAGTCAAGGTGATGCAAATTCTGTTAGCCATTGCAAGAGGACCCATGAACCACGTGTGGGGTCCAAGAAATATTAAGAATTTTATTCACTATTTTATTTTCCCCATTGAGTTATTATAATTAGCTTTCTAACTATGTTAGTTTCCCGGTTTCTTATAGTTTCCTATTGTGATTAGGTTAGTTTCCTAACGCAATTAGGTTCCTTTGGCTATTTATAGAGGAATTTACCTGGTAGAGCCCTCTAGGATCCTATACCACTTCAGAGGTGTTGTATTTACCATGGACACGGATAAGGCTCTACATGTCCGTTTTTTTTTTTTTTTTTAGCGAATGGTCGATATCGACCACTTTTATGGTCGATATCGACCATTCTGCGGGAATTCAAATAAAAATTGGGTTTGTCACCATTCAAGATGGAGAAGAGGGGAGGAGGACGAGGAGGAGGAGGAGGAGGAGGAAGAGGGAGGAGAGGGGAAGGAAAAGAGCCTATAATGGCGATGCTAAATCAACTAAACCAGAGAGAAGTGAACTCATATCTCCTCCATTCACACTAATCCTCCATGCACATCAATGTAATGAAACAGCTAAATTACTCCCCACTTTAATCTTGTGATTCAGAAACATTAGGACAGCATCCACTTTTGCACCACAAACAGGCCTTCCAATTCGCAATCAAAATACGATAAGCAGTGAAAAAAGCATGTAGATCAACCAGCAAGCATACGCTATCAACCCCCTGTGCTCTTCTCCACAAGGCTCAAGCACCTGTACAAATCCAAATTCCAATTCCTCCCAGCAAGCATATTGAAAACAACATACAAGAAGAGGGCCGAGACCGTCACCCAACCCAAGATGATGCCGAAATGGAGTTTTTCGGCGAGCAATTGGAAGAGCCCGAACGCCATGAGGAATATGAACGGCCCAGACAGATCGGCATCTTCATGAAGATCGGGATTCACCCTCAAAGGGTTCAAGATAGACGCGGTCTTGCGCCAGATCTGACGCATGTTGAAGCCTAGCTCTTCGAGGAGAGGAAGCTCGTCGTCGAAGCAGCCGCCTCCGCCACCGCTGATGGTGCCGCTGGCAAAGACTGGGGCGGAGAAGGAGGTGGAGGCGGGAATGAGAACTCTCTGCTACAGATTTCATCATCCAAGATTCAAAGAGAAAAACAAGATCTGAGTCACCGATCGTGGATGATAAAAGCCTAATCCCTAACCCGAAAGGACTTTTACCTCCCCCTCTCCTCCCTCCTCCTCCTCCTCCTCCTCCTCCCCTCTTCTCCATCCTGAAAAACCCAATTTTTTTTTTGTTCCCGCAGAATGGTCGATATCGACCATAAAACTTCCTGCAAAATTGTCGATATCGACCACTTTTCTTGTCGATATCGACAACATAACTGAAACAAAAAAAATACAGTCATTGTCAGTATTGACCACTTTTATTGTCGATATCGACAACATAACTGAAACAAAAAAAATACAGTCATTGTCAGTATCGACCACTTTTATTGTCGATATCGACCACTGTGAAACAAATGGAAAAAAAAAAGGATGATGGCAGAGATCAGTGCTTCGTTCGGGGATACAAAACCTGTTTTTGTCTTCTATTTAGTGTTGATTTGGAGAGTAAATTTGAATAGGGAACAGCAGCAGCAATCAAGAGAGAAAAATCTCATCTCCTCCCTCCTCCTCCTCCCCTCTTCTTCATCCTGAAAAACCCAGTTTTTTTTTTTGGATTCCCGCAGAATGGTCGATATCGACCATAAAAGTGGTCGATATCGACCATTCGCTAAATGACAAAAAAAAAAAAAAAAAAAAAGAACGGACCTTGGGGACCTTTTTCATACATACAATATTTTCAACTCCTCCAAAGTGGTATGAGGTCCTAGGGGGTCCTGTGGGGTAAATTCCTCCTATTTATATGAGCATTGTAGTAGGCGATTTAATACAAATTTTCATTGTGGTTTATCATTCTAGTGTGTCCTCTTTCACAAGAACCTCATTAGTATGTTTCGGCACCTACTATCTAAATCCTAAGCCTATGATTTCCATCAAATAGTATCGGAGCAAATGATCACGACCACTTTCAGTCAAATTGCTTGATTCGTTTCATCCTCCATCTCCTCCATACCCTTTTAGGGCCTAATCCCATCAACACTGCCCTTGCTCAAATTTAATCCTGCCGCATTCAAAAACAAAAGCCCTACCTCTCAAATCCAACCCTCACCTCTTCCTCAAAATCCATCACCATCGCCCAAACCCCAACTCCAAATTCCCCAAAAATCCAGAAAACCCCCGTCCCAATCCCAATCTAAGCCTCCACCATCGACCCAAAGAAAGAAAAAAAAAAAAAAGAATACTCGATCCCCATCTCAAATCCAGTTTCCCTTCAAATCTGCCCCTAACCCGAATTCAACGATCCTAAACCCTATTCAAAATCTGTCCCTCACCCGAACTCAACGATCCTAAATCCTATTCAAATCTGCCCCCTCAAATTTCCCTCTCCAGTCCTTAACCTAACCTTGGAACCCCAATCCAAAATGGTTAAAACAGTAAGGACTAGCCTTAGCATAGTAGGAAGATGTGCAAACTGATGGACTTCATCAATGAAAGGTACAGAAACTTCTACAGTTACACTATATGTGGGATCTCTATATGAAATGTCATATTATATGACAAGTGAAGAAATCAGTGACTGGTTAGACCGAGGAGTTCCATTATCTGACACCAAGGTTTGGATTTTTCTTGAAGATAATGAACACAAACTCTCTCACTACCTTAATGGTTTAGCAATAGAAATACAGAATGAATTGAATTTTCGAGAGCTCCAAACACTAGATGATGCATAGTCCTTTACCTTAAAGTGGAGGAGAGAAGATGATTGAATATGGCTATTCTCGATGATCTTCATGGAAACCACCTCCCGGACAACCTATGGGACAAAGGGATAAACAATAACAACATCAACAATTTTCTAATAGGTTACACTCTAATTCAAGGCTTATGGGAAGAGTTGCTCCACAAAAACAAGAGGGTAGTCAAATTAGTTGTAGCTGTTCAGAAGTAGGACATTTGTCCTTCCAGTGTTCACACAAGAAGATACAAAACAAGGTGACTATGGTCGAGGAAAGTGGATATGTTGACACTGTTATTCTTACTTTAGGAGATGAGAATCAAGAAATTAAAGTACATGATGAGCCAGAAGGAGCAGTTGACAATGGTAGCTCATGAACATGGTGATGCCACCAGTGAACTTCTTCTTAGTCCACACGGGCCTCTTAACTATTGAGAAGAGATAGTTGCGGAATAATATCTTTCGTTCGACAGGGAGTGTAGATGCGCAAACTTGCATTATTGTGATCGACAGAGAAAGTTACTTTTGTTGTTGGTGAAGACTACAAGGACACTGGTGCAATGTCATGCCGATGGATAGTATATATTTTCTACTTAGACGACCGTAAATGTATGACAAGATGGAACTAATGGAATGTGGGACAATATATTCATGTTTATTCACAATGGAAACCCATCAAACTATATCCAAGGAAGCCAGAACACCCAAAAAAAAAAAGATCAAGGCAAAGCCTCACAAATGAAGTGCTTCAAATACACCACATTTACAGAGGCAATACAACTAGTTCTAGTTTGAGGTCAAACTCTTTTGCAACCTAGGGGGAATGATGCAAAGTCTATTAGCCATTAAAAGATGAACCATGAACCACAGTAGGGTCCAAGAAAGATTTAAGGATTTTATTTTGGAAAAATTTTAGAAAAGGCCGTAAGTTCTTCGCTTATTTAAAAAAAAAAAAAAAAAACACACAAGAATTCGAAGTTTTAAGTTTTGCAACTTTCTTTCAGTTAAGGACAACCAGCCTGAGTGGGTGTTTCCTGACCAGCATCGTCATATTTTCCAAAAATGATGAGAAAGCCCTTTTTCAAATAGGAGGAGCCTTTATTCTCAAACGTTCTTCTCTCTCTCCATCTTCTTCCGTCCCCTTTGCCTCAACACCTTTTTTCTCCTCCACCGTCAACTACCAAAAAGCACCCTCCACGGCAAACCCCATACCCCCCACCCCACACACACATACCAAAAAAAAAATCTCTTCCTAGGAGAAGAAATCGCAAGTTCCACCCCAGGAAAGCAATCCCGTGTCACAACCCTCCACCCCACATTTCCACAAGTCCTGGTTTAGGGTCGCAGCCTGTGGGGATTAACATAGTAAACAGTACATAAAGGCAATCCAGGCCCATGGTTCACTTACAATTCTCAACGTGTGAGAACGATCGATGACATGATCCTTCAAATTAAATACATTGTTGTAATTTAGCGAAAGCTTGTGTAACGCATTATGTATTTCAAACATAATAGAGACAATATCAAAGTGCACAAATATTCAAAAGCACTGCCCATTAACATAAACGTTTACAGTTAACAAAAGTACATTAATTACATTCCCCAAAAAGGTATTTAAAACACGACTAGAAAACAAAAGCTACAAAAGATACATAAATGCCCAAAAAGCGTGAGCTTTAAAAATACATCGTCTACACTCCACTCTATCAAGCCCTAGGATTCCTCCTCAGGCTCCTCCTCCTCGTCCAGGGCAGGGATAGGGGATCCTTCACCTACAGCACCCAGGGGTAGTAACAAATCAGGTACGACGATCTGGCAAATACTCAATATAAATAGCACAGCATGTTGCATCAATATTGAATCTAAAAACGTATTTTTAACTAGCCACATCATGCTGTAATAGTACTTGCATAATCATAATGATACAAAACTAAGCATTGTGTACTTCTAACATTTGGCAAACCACATGGCTAAATCATCCTGCCCTGGTTGCTACTATGTGACTGTTTTTTGGGAACACATGCACATAAAGGTACCTCACAATTCCATTGTAGGAATACAAACATATATGTCCATTTCAAATATAGTTAGCCTTTCCACAGTATTGACTACGTGACTAGGCAAGTTATGGTACCAAGAGATAAGTGCGATTGGTTTCAGACACTGTACTGCAATGAGTTAATCGAATACTTAATCCACTCAGCCGCGTCCAGCTTCATGGGACCGAAGCTAAGTGGTGCCGACTCAATTTCCAACTCAAACGGATCTAATCAGAACCCATCTTAAACATACAAACATATAGGGAAGTACTCTCCAAATGCTGAGCACGCTTAACAAAACTCATAATGAGTATCCCTTTCATATCTCAAACCGACTAACCTAAACAAATTACGGAACAAAACTTGACAAAATGGGCAAAACAATGAGTAACACAGCAAACTAGACAGGTCTTGACAAAACTAGGCAAAACAGACTTGACCTGACACACGGGATTGGGCCAGAGTAAACTAACTTAAATATAGAAAATTGAGCAGTATGGTTAGCCCAAAAATGGGTAGAAAGGTTTAAGGCAGATCTGGTCAGCAAGGAAGGTAGCAGTGCAGAATATGCCTGCTTACCATCCAAGTATAGTCCAACAAAGGATTCTGTCGGTCCGAGGAGGCTCGGGCAAGTCAATGCACGCGGAGCCCCAAGGACTGACTCACATAAGTCATATGGTAAGGCAGATGATACAACTTACATATACAAGAGATGCATACATGAGGCACATGAATTGACAAGTACAACTACTATCAGACTAAGCATTATTCAAAGAACCATTACAAATTGTCATCCCAAGTCTTAGATTGTCATTAGTAAGCTAGCACAACCCTGTTCAACTTTGTGTCCCTAGCTAGGATCCAAAATGTCGAGTTTATAAGCCCCTTCGGGCATCTAAGGGTTATTGAAATTCCAAATCTTAAGTTCACGTGTCCTTGACTCAGAGTTGCGCTAAACATGTCTTTGGACAATCCCGAGAGTGAAGGTTAGTTCAAACAATCACTTTCCAAAGGTTTCAAGCATAAATAACAAGTGAGTCCAATTTATAAGTTAAAAGGTTACCTCTTAACGCCTAAGGTTCTACCCAAAGAAAGAGGGGTTTTAATCAACCAATTAGTCCATTGAAGGGGGCAAACAATGGCCCACAAGTCCTTGGCGGAGACCCACAATCATTGCAAAGGGAAACCGGGTTCAAAAACCCTTAAAATGCCAGGGGTCGTCAGCCCTAGCAGGGGCCATGAGACCCCTTAGTTCTGCCCCCAGGGGTCACACAACACTATGGTTTTGTCCCTAGGGTTCATAGTTGATAGGAGAGGTCGCAGAACCGCTTTCCACTCGGTTTCTCTAGGGTTTTTCTCCCCTTCTTCAAACCCAACCCAAGAAACCGTGGCACCTATCTAAAGGGTGTTGAAAAACACAATTAAACACCACTAATCACATACTAATCCATTTACAACTTAAACAAAACCAATGAGCTTAATTAAGGAAATAAACATCAAATTGAGGAATCTCAAGGAATCAAATAATAACTTAGCATGCATGATATGAAAATTTGATCGAGTACCTGTGTTTGGAATTACAAGTGCAAATGCCTTCTTGGAATTACAAGTTTGTTATTAAACTTGTAGACACAATTTAACCGGGGCTTTTCAGGGGTGTTCTAGCCATCGGAAGGGATCGGTCCAAGCATGAAAGTTTCTTTAACTGGTTTCCTCTTTCCAACAAGGCAAAAAATGACACATTTTGAGAACTCCAAATGAAAACTCAACTTTTTCCGAAATAACGACTATGTCCCGACTTAAGCGTGATACTGTGAAATGAACGGTTTTCTAGACATCAAATTGTAACAAGGCAAACACGAAGGTTTCTTGGAAATTTATTCACCCATTGAACCTACGTTGGTATTTTTTCATGAAATCCCAAAAATACGCTCAACATTTCCCAAAATTCCAACTAAGGTCCCTAAAGGTACTAATTGGGTCCAAAAGCTCTCAAAACTTCCCGAGACTTCTCAAACACTAGTCTAATGCATAGGCTTAGTAAATTAACATCTAAACTTGCTTAAGGGATAATAAACACAATTAATCAACATTAATCGCCATAGTTAGGGGTTGCGGTCTTACATCTCGTGATAAGCACCTCGCTACTTCTGATCTGCCATGTGTTTTCACCCACCAGATTGACATTGCCCAGCGGCTAATTTCTCATCTCCACTTCTTTGTAAGTGGGATATATCAGTAGAAAGATCAATTGTGAAATTTAGTTAAAGCATACAAATTTAATCAGAAGACGAACAAATTCCCCTAAATGATTATCACTACCATGAGCTTGACCGGCAAACAAATGGCACTTCGTCTCGTCACCATTAAGGGCCTGTTTCTTTGCTAGAATTCAAGGCGTTCTTGTCTGGGAAATTTCTCAATTCCCAAACATAGTGGAATTCCTAGATGCTCCCTTGTACTTAAGCATCTAGAAATTCCACCAGAAGGCAAAGGAGCTGGAATTCCTAAACTCTCAAAGGTCATTTGAGAACTTTCAGGTGGTGGAATTTTAAGATGTTTGTGAAGAAACATGGCATTTGCAAATGTCACGAGGCAGGATGTCACATCATGTCCAAAAAACCCAAACATGGCAAAATCATGTCAGGAATTCTAGTAAAGAAACAAGCCCTAAAAGTATGTAGAGTTGAAATTGGAATGGAAGGTGCAATTGCTTTCACATTATATACAGCAAAGCATCCAGGTCGTAGGCACATGGAACTCTCAATTTTGAAATATGGACTCCTCGCGATGTCCAACTCAGCCGTTGTGTAACTTGAATGATAGGACGATGTCATTGACACAATCGTAGTTTCCCAATCTAAATACACTACCTATAACACCACACAAAGCAATTTCCTAATCTAGATACACAAACTACAACACAGCACAAAGCAGTTTCCTAACCTAAATATTCATCATAAAGTTGCAAATGGGTATCCGATTCTCTGATTATCCAGAAGTTCCGACCAGCAAAAAACCAAGTATGGGTCCAAAACCCAATTTAGGTTCCGATTGATAAATGGGTCCGATTCTAGGTCCATAAAGGCTCCAACCCGTGGACCCGGGACCTAGCATACGAGTCTTTGATGTTGCAAATTGTAGCCCAAAATCAACTTTTCTTTTTTACGTTATTATGTTTATTCCTAGTTAAATGATATGCTTATTTAAGAAAAAACTTTAAAAAGAAATTATAACTGGTTTTGGAATTAGATTTTGGTGCTCTAGTTGGACCCGATTCTGAAACCGGATCCAGGTTTCCTATTGAAACCAGGTCTAAAACCAACAAAACAGGTTCCAAGTCAGAACCAGACTCGAACCGAAACCGCTATATAGAAACGTGTCTAAGTCCGGGTCCAATATGGTTCCGACCTAAAGTCGTCCTATTTATAACCCTAATTCATCTCCCTTCTTATTAAATTCCTTCTTTAATAACAATACTGACTCCTATTAATTATGGATTTGGAAACTGCCCATTCAGAAAGGAAAGCAACGAATCTGTAGATAAATCATATAAACACGATCATGGTAATATTAGGTAAACAATAAATAAGTAGATTTACCCCTTCAGAAGGATTCGGATGCTGGCTAGATATCTGCCGTCTCATCTCAGCCACAGTGGCACGCATCAACTGCATCTCTTCCATATATGCACGCTTCTCTTCTTCTTGGTTCTTCTTCCACTCCTCCAGTTGCCGCATTTTATGACGCATTGAGTTTAGTTCAGTACGCATCTCCACATAAGCGGTCTGCGATTGGCTAGACGTGGAGCCAAAGACTGAAGTGGGTGTTGGACCTAGCCCATATCCACGTACACGACCATGCCGCTCTGCTCCCATCACTTGAGTATAAATATCATCACCAATGGAGCTAGAAGATCCTCCTTGCGTTGCATTCAGCTCCCTAAACTTAGACTGTAAAAAAAAATAATAATAATAATTAGTACCAATATGTTCAAATTGGAGTTGTTCGTTAAAATTATCAACTGACGTACAATAATTTCAGCTGATTTCTCATCAATAGGAGTCCCGTCCTTCCGTGTATGGGTGCGAATGAAGAGATCCACTCGAGAGGGTATACTCCCATCGGTCCTATTCCGAGCCTATCCATGTACAAAGTTAATTTCATTACCAAGTTGTATGTCAATGTAAATTCTAACATAATAAATAATATAATCAACTAATATACCTCCTCATCTCTAAAACGAGCAAAACTCTTTGTCCCCCCTGTATGTTTAATTGTTTGGCAACTACGATTGGCCTTATTCTTCGCGGCCACAGCCTACATATATTCAACAACATTGCAACAATTTAAAGACGCAAGCAAAAAGCCCTCTTTCACTAAAACATTTTAACAATGGTTTCATACCTGCACTTTTGGATTGCCCCAATATTGCACAAGCCAAGCCCAATCTTCACTAGAAACGCCAGGGGGTCTATGTTGAAGTCTCTCCTCATCTGTATTCCACAAAGAATAGTATTTATCCTTCATGTCCTTTCTATAATCTCTGTATTTCTTTCCTAAACTTTGTAGAAACCCACTTTTTCCTCTCCTCATCAACCACCGCAAACTCCTGAGATTCAAGATTTAATAAGGATCACGTCTAGTGATTAACTAAAGGAGGATAGCTAGTATGCAAAAACACTAATTACCATTTACCTGGATGTGCCTCCACATCTTTTCTTTTGCTTGGTCGGAAACGTCAGCCCATTTCGTCACCTGTAATGGTGCATTACCAGGTGCCCTTACAACTATTCCGCATAATGTGGAAAAAGACCTAGCATTTTCACCTATGGGTTGCCCTTCTATATTAAACTGCACAATTAGTTTATCACCAGGCCGCCTATTAAACAACTTAATGCCTCGGGTGCTCCCTCGAGTCCTCTTTTTCCTAATGTTAGAACCTGTTTTCAATGTATAAGAGTTGAAAACTCATACAATACTAAACAATAATCGGTATACTTTAATTTAATAACTTAAGTCATCTTACTTGAGCTGCTATCAATCCCCTCAACCTCTGTAGGGGTAGGCTGACTCTGGGTTTCAGAGGTCTCTTCGGGTGGTTGTACAGAGGAACTTTGACTGGATATGCTTCTGCTTCGACGGAGCATGGCTATTTAATTAATTTCCTGAATCACATAATCAAATATACACCATCAAGAATATGGATCTGAATTAAATTTGACAACAAATGGGCATTAATGTGAAAAAAAATCATATTTTTATACTCTTACATCTTAAAAGGATTGCATCAACAAAGACAATTATTTGATGCACTATAGGCTATAACAGAAGTAGAACATAGGTAATGAACATAAAAACAATGAAGACAAGACATATTTAGCAACAGTGGATTAAAAAGAAGCAAGAGCAACAACTTCCACAAGCATAAAGAAGCAAGAGCAACAACTCTTCACAAGCATATCTCAAAGAGAAATTGCAATGAAATTCTTCAGCCATATATACCCACTATTGGCATGTAAAAAATCACACATGCACCCCAACAGATCTAAATCAGTCAAAGGTAAGTCTGCACCACAGACATGGAGTCAATAGTCCATTACTCAGCTGAATGAAGACAACAAGAAATTCAAAAGTCATTTACAACTCAGAGAAGAGTTGAACACTAAAATCAACTCCATGTCTGAGAGTTTCAAATGCTCAGACATGGACTTCAATGAGTTCACAGACGTGAACCTCTATAACAATTCAAAAGAATCAGATAAAGATAAATCTCACTCCAAGGTTAGGGAATGCATATTCAAGGTGTTCCCCAAAGTTTCAGAACAATCCAATGCCATTTGGATAGAAATCCAGCCAAAGGGGCTTTAAACACTAGCTCTCACAGATGGACTGGAGTTCCACATTATATCAACTTCTAGAGGTCAAAAGTTGACTCAAAAGGTCAAACAAAAGTTCAAAAAAAAAAAAAAAAATTAAGACCATTTGGGTTCAGATCCAAGTAAAGGACAGCTGAAGCCAAACCTAAGTCAACAAGTGCAGACATTAAAGGCTGGAGTTCACTTCCACCAACTTTCAAAGACTCCATCAAGATAAAATCCACTCCAAAGACTAAGGAAGGACTTTAAAGGGGTTTTCCTATGATTGGAGGGAAATTGGGGTCATTTGGACCCATTTTCCACATATTGACCCTCCATGTCTGAATGGCTTTCAGACATGACCCACTCATATCCACTTTGACCCATTTCTAGAGGTCAAACCAAGATGAAATCTTTCCCTGATGATCCACAACAAGTCTCAATAAAAAGTTCCCCACAATTTCAAGATCATCGGAGAACATTTGAAATCAGAGTGCAAATTCAAAGTAAAAGGGGCATTTAGAGATGTAGTCCTAAGCCCATTTCCAGAGATCAAATGGTGATAAGACCTTCCTTAGAGTCTAAAAATCATCCCAAAAGGGATTCCCCAGAATTTCCGAGTCATTGGACATCATTGGGACCCACTTCCCATGGAATGAGACTCCCTGTATGCCGCTCGGACATGACTCCATGTCTGCCTCTCGTACATGACTCCAAGTCTGCCTCTCAGACATAACCCCCGGTTAAACTGTTGGCGCCCAGTTTCGAATTATAACTCCCTAAAACTGTTGCAACTGCCCTCCCACTCTATAAATAGAGCCCTTGGACAATCATCCATGCTCTCTTGGCCTCTCCAACCCTCTCCACGCACTCTAATTCCCCTGCAACACTAAGAATTTCAAGAAAAGTTCCTCCCTTCTTCAAACTTCTCTTCAAGAAGGTGATATTTTGTTTCAAAACTCCGCAAGACGAACCTTAGCCTCACAAATTCAGTCTTCAACCTCTAGATATGTCCCTCCAGGAGAGACTGAATATCCATGGCCTTATCAACCTTTTCAACTCAAACTTATGACTGCTCTGTCCTTCTTCTTCGTCTTTCTCACTCAAAGGAATAAGGGTGTCTCTGTTTGAGACTTGGTTGTGCAAGCCCCTTCCATGGCATCACTCTGGTTCTCCGTACTGATACAGCCCAGAATGACACAACCTTAAATACTCAATGGCACATATACCAGTAACTCCCTTGGATTGCACAAACGCGGTTCTTGATGAACAAGTGACTGTTGTCAAAGAATATTGTCAGTCAAAATTGGTTTTATCCATCTATACACTTAGTAAGGCCATCCCTGACAGAGGCACCATAGAGGCGTGAGGAAGAAAACAGAGGAGATAGAGGAAATACACAGGCAGAGAGCCATGTCTGTCTCTCGGACATGGGCTCCTATAATCTATTTTGCAGTCTTTTTGTCATGTATCTGTATTTTTATTCTTTTTTGTTCAGTTTGAAAACATCTGAGGCCAAATGGAAGGGTTGTAGAAATTAACTTGTAAATAACCTACATCCACAAGGCTTGAAATGCGAACACATGTAATATAAATTGGAGGGATGAATACAAAAGTTTCTCATATTTTCTGTGTTAGAATTTTGTGATCACGCCAAAATTGTTTTCATAATTTTCTGCCATCACCCACAAAACTCTTATTCATCACATATGGTAATCATCCACAAAACTCTAAAAACTAAAATATTTGACCTCATAAGTGCATAAACAAATATATAAATAAATGATTTCCAAATTCTTTAGAGCGCTAAATTCTTTAGAACTGCCTGAAGAAAGCGGACAATTGAATCAAACTTGAACACACATCCTTGGGTAAAAGTCCACGTATTGCAAGCGGAAGTAGTTGTTGCATTAGAACATGGAAATCATGACTCTTCGACCCTGAGAAACTGCATTGTTTGACCTGAACACATCGTGCGATGTTAGACGAATAATTATCTGGTACCTTCACCTCCTTCAAGCATTGACATAACTTTATTTTCTCATCTAAAGACATTGAGTAGCATGCAAGGGTAATAACAACCTATTTCCTTCTTATTTTGGGTGACGTTGTTCCCTTATGCCCATTAACTTTAGATCGAGACAAGCTTTTAAATTGCCTTTTGCTTTCTCCTCCATGTTCAACAATGTCCCCACCACATTGTCACACATTTTTTCCGATGTGCATAACATCCAGATTGTCACACACGTAATAGGAGATCTTTCCAATAAGGCAATCGGAAGAAAATACTCTTCTTCTTCCAATTCTTTGGCAATTTACACTCATCCCTTTTTCTCTTCCTCCCCATCTTATCCTTATCTACCTTACTGAATGTGATTTGCTCGTAGTCACGCAATTGATCAAGTACATCATCACCAGTTAATGCATTTGGCACACATCTCAATTCCTTAAAGCCATTAAAAGATCTCTTATTGTGTTGGAGCTTTATGATCAAGTGGTAGAAATCGACGATTTCCCAAGTAACACCACTTACGTCCATTCTTCAATATGACCGAACAAGTGTCCTTGTTGCAAGAGGGACAAGATTTTTCCCCTTTAGTGCTCCATCCTGATAAGTTAGCATATGCGAGAAAATCACTAATTGTCCATAAGACTGCTACATGCATCTAGAAATTCTGTTTTGAAGAGGCATCGTATATCTCAACCCCATCTTCCTTCAACTCCTCTATCAACAGCTGTAGGTAAACATCTGTAGAAGACTGACGTTAAGTCTAGAAGCCCGTTAGGCCCACTAGGCCCATGTATACATGTGATATCTAGGAGGACTTACCCAAAATCTGTATAGGTGTACTTCCTCTTCTTAGGAAATCTTGTAAGCTAATATAGTAAGTAAATATTCTGTTTACTGTAATTATCATCAATTGTAGCCTTGATTAAGGCCATTCATGTATATAAAATACAAGTCGATCCTCCATTGAGGATGACCAATTCTTCCAAAACTCCTTTCTTCCTCTTCTCTATCTCTCAGGTTATTCCAATAACATTATATGGTATCGGAGCCAAGTTAGAGTTGGTTCTGTTGTTCCCATTTGGAAGAGCAAATAGAAGATTCGCTTTTTGGTCAGAGAAAAATCATTCTCTCTTGTGAAGAAAAACAGATCAGGGATCTGTTTCTGGAAGTAGATCTACGTTCAGGATCTGCGATAGTCTCTGATCCATTGTGGCCACCTGTGATCATCACAGCATCTTCAACAACCAGTCCAGCCAAGATCGCCTGGGTCTTCTAAGGTTTTTGGTTATTTTTTCAGAATTTTTCGACACTGCCAGGTTGGTCCTCGATCATTCTCGTGTTTTTTAAAATCTTACACTAGTTTTGATCAAGACCGTCCAAAAATCTTCGATACAGTGGATTTGGATCAAATTGTTCCAGTGGAAGCGGGAATAAGGATTACTCAGATCTGCGATCTGATTATTGTTCTGATCCATTAGTGGGGCCCACGTTGAGGATTTGTGTCAAAATCTTGGTCGACAGTGCCCTATTTTGGACTGTTTTTTTCTGTCTTGGTGTCTTTCATCTCTGATCTGTTTCATATCATTGGATCTTACATCTTTGCTTCTGTACGTAGAAAAAGCTTCATACTGTTGAAGATAATGAAAAAATATGACATTATTTCCATTAAATTCAATGGGAATAATTATGTCCTGGGCCTTCCATCTAAAGAATTTGTAGAAGGTCAGGGGTTATTTGGCTATCTTGATGGGTCAACAACCAACCCTACTACTGAAAGTACTACCGACTCTAAAGCCTTAGCCACTTGGTCCAAGGAAAATGCTAAAGTGGTCACTTGGGTGCTTAACTCTATTGATCCCTCTCTTGTCGTGGCTCTCGAGCATACTACAGCATCTGATATGTGGGCTCATCTCAGAAGGTCTACCATCAGACCAATAAAGCCTTAAAGTTTCACTTGGATAGTGAAATTGCTAGATTAGCCAAGGGGATAAATCTGTGCAGGAGTATTTCAATGGTTTTCTCACCTTATGAACTGAACGGGACACTATGTTGATTCAAACCGTCTCTTCTAGATTTTTGTCTGAAGCTCTTAAATTACAGGAAGAAACTCACATTAGCCAGTTCTTATGAATCAAAGACCAGAGTTTGAATCTGTTCGTTCTACCCTCATGAATAGACAGGTTTCTGCTAATCTTGATACTTGCTTTCAAGAAGTCCTTCGGGAAGCTTCAACTCACTTCACAGCTTGCCATTCTTGAAGAACCAAATGCCTTCATTGCGCCTCTTACTACTGTTTTTGCTCTTCTAGCAACACCAAATCAGAAGCATACTCAATGTTATGAATGCAACGGCTTCGGTCATATTGCCAAAAATTGTCGCAAGAAATTCGTTTGCAGATATTGCAAACGCTATGGCCATCTTATTGATGACTATCGCAGCTTACAAAGGAGGAATGAGGCACAATAGAAGAAGACTTCTTTCAATCTACCAAGGCAGAATGTTCGAGCTGCGTTTCAGGCTCAAGCACCTTCATCTGATATGGGGAGTACTTCTTCCGGGCTGTCTCCATGACTCCCGCCCAGATTCAGGAGCTGATACAAAATACGGTGACCTCAGCATATGCATCTATGGGCTTTAATGTGGTCGGTATCAAACTCATTCTCCTATAGCATTTCATGTCTTTCATTCTTTGCCTCTCTTTCTGCCTCTATCACCCTCATCCACATGGTTTTTAGATTCAGAAGCCTCAAACCACATGACATATGTAGAACACACTTTACAGTCTCTCACCCTTATCATGGAAAAAGAAAAAATAACCATTGCTAATGGAGATCAAATTCTCAATTCTAGGGTTGGTACCATAGCTTTATCTAATGCCTCTGGCCAATCCATCATCCTTCCCAATGTTTACTTGTTCCAAAACTATCAGCCAATTTACTTTCTGTAGGACAACTTTCGATGATGGATATAGTGCTAATTTTTCTTCCTCTGGTTGTATTAATATAGGCGAGACAACTGGGAAGGTAATCACGACAGGGATAACACGATCATCTATTTCTGCTGGACATAGGACATCATTCCTTATTTGCTTCTTCTAGTGATTTCAATAAATTATGGACTGTGTGGCATAGACGTCTGGGTCATGTGAACAATGCTCATTTTTTTCTTTGTTTAAGATTGGTTGTTTGGAATCTACTTTTGATAATAAAATGATGTCCTTTTACTTCAATCTAACTGTGAAACGTGTTGCGTAAGTTAGAGTCACATTTAACCTTTTCATGTTCATCAATCTCGTGCATTGGCATCATTTGACATTATTCACACAAATGTTTGGGAATTGTGAGTTTATCACCTTGAAGGAAGTAGTGATCTTCTTCTTCGGTGATCTTGATGTTTGTCCACATGTCACCATGTTGACGGAGGCAGACCCATAATTTTTGTCAAAGGTGATGACTCCGTTTTTCCACATCTCATTTATTTTCTCTCACCACGACGAAGCATTGATTGAGGATGCGAGATCATCTGGTGGTATGGACAGTACCGAGGATCGTTGGTTTTGCCAACATCGCCCGTCTTTTTGTTCAGGCAAGGTGAGCTTGCCATTTGCCACAAGAGCCCCGAAGATTTCGCAACATCTTCATCAAACGGGTATTTCTTCTCTACGTTCTTTGAAGGCATCAGAGAGTTCAGGTCTCTTACCAGCAGCTTTGTTTTCAGCTTTCTTTGGTGGCTGAGGAGCTGGCTTGGTCTGCACATTGAGGACCTCTTTCTTCTTTGGTTTAGAGGTTGCAATGGCGGTTGGCTCTTTTCTTGATGATTTCTGACTGTTGAGGTCTTAATCACCGTTTCAGCTTCCATGGAAGCTTCTAGAGTTCTCCCAGGTTTTTTGATTTGTTGCCGATGATCATGGAGCGGATTCTGGCTCTCATGTTGTTTCGGCAGATGTCGACTAGCGACGCTTGTGGCAATACTCAGAGCATTTTATGCCATTGCTTTCCACTTGTGAATGAAGTCATATGTTGATTCATTCTCCCCCAGTTTTAGGCTGCACAGCTGAGCCATAGTAGCGGGATGATCTTCACCTTTGAAGTGAGTCAGGAAGCGTGTCTCTAGCATGGCCCAGTTTTGGATTGAGTCCTCCGGCAGTGGAGTACCAATCGAAGGCGTACCTTTTAGGGTACTTGCAAAGAGGCGGATCTTGAGTGCATCTTGATCCGCGATAGCTCCCGTCAAGATCTTGAAGTGGTGACGTGCTGTTTGGCTGATCCTTTCCCCCGTATATGTTTGGAGAGTAGGATGCTTGAATTGGTGGGGAACGGGACCGAGTCCATCCATAAGGGATATGGTGGCTTGATCCCATGCTCTTTGAGTATATCCTCTTCTTTGCTTTGGCGAGGATACCGTCTACGTCCTTTTTGGTAAGGGCGCGTGACTCATTTTCTTCTCTATTTACCTCGTCGTCTTGATGATTCGGAGGAGGTTCATTGTTCGCCTGATTTTGGAAGGCGAGGAGAAGGTTTTCCATCAGAGTTTCAATCCTCTGCTGGCCCTGTTCCAACTGCTGGATGCGGGTGATCGCATCTTCTGGAGGTGGATTGTGGGGTGGCTCAGAATTTGTAGCCAAGACATTCATCCTTCGTGATTCGAACGAAGAAACTGTCCTGGTGACTGAGCTGGGGCTCATTCTTTTGAAGAGGAGCTTGAGGAAGGATCACTCTGTTGTCCTTTGCTTGAAGGAGCAGGGGATTCTTCTGAATGTCTTCTTGTCCTTGAGACGCTGCGGGTCATTGGACGTCTGACATGGATTTTTGTTGCTGATTTTTGGCGCCTTCTGGTTTTCCCAACCATATGGACGGCAGCAACTTGGTTGGGTCTTTCTTTTTCGACCCATTTAGGAGAGACTTGAAGTGTGGGAGGCTGAGTCCTTTGCTTCTGTAGTCTCTTTTGTCGGTACGACGCGCGGCGGCGTATACGACGAGCAATTTGAGCTTCGGTCAGCTCTGACTGGGCTTTGACAATGAAGGATGTGCTCCCTCGGGCGCAGCAGCCGAGTCTGTCTTCTTTGTAGCTGGGCAAGGACAGGATGCGAACCCTATCCTTCGCCAGTTGCAGCGAAGCTTTGAATTTGTGAAGTTCGGCCCCTGTAGATATGAAGGGTCGAACTGCAGATTTGTAGGCCTTAGCAGATGCTTGTGGAGGCCTTGTGATGCATGACTTGATTTTGGGCTTGTAGGAACAAGCCGGCTCATGCTGGGATGACTCTGAAGTCGGGTTGGAGATGGGTCTCTCCTCTTTCATGTAAGCAAGAGGATAGAACTGGTTCTCCTTGAGTGGGGCCAGGAATGCTGGCTTAGTGGATGCCTGGGACCTTCTTTGTTTTGGTGAAGGTCTTGGGGACCAAGTCTTGGGGTAGACCTGGTTGTTTGCAGGTTGAGGCTTCGTGGGGCTGCCACGGGCTTCAGGCCTTTTGGTGCTCGCCTTTGGTGTCATGGTAGTGACACGTTGAGAGGCGAGTTTCTGCTTCTTGGAGGGAGCAGTTTGTTCCTCAGGAAGTGGGAATGGTCCCAGCGTCCCGAAGACGATAGTCCGGGGAGTGGAGGTCGACCCGGAGTTCACAGAGTTGCCGAGGGAGTTGACACTTCGGCAGCTGATGGGGCGCTTGTAGGTGCGCGTGGTTTGCTTCTGTTGAAGCATGAGTTGGTGCTTGCTTTCGTCGAAAGTAATGGTTAGTGAAGCTGCCATTGTTAGTTTTTTCGAAAATTTCTGAAACAAGACCACATCCATTAGTAATCACAAGAATATAATGATCATAAATGGGAAGTTCTATGGTTTCGTCTTTTCAAATTGCTCGAGGTAGATGACCCAAACAATATGAGGAAGGCAAAATGCCATAGAAGGTACAATTGTTCTGATCGCAGGTATGGTAAGCCCGGAATGGGCATCCCAGTGACTGCTAGAAGCAATTGTGAACTTAAATTCGACTTATCGAGAAGCAGAGCTTGCTCGAGGTAAGAAGAATATAAAGTTGGAGTTACAGATGTGCCGGTCGCAATACAGTAGACCCTGAAAGGGCGTACTAGTACCGCTAGACACAAATGTTTTGAGACCGCATCTATGAGATGAGATTCTCTGTTTTGAAAGGTCAAGATTGGATTCATCAAAGAGAGCAGATGGTATTCCAATCTGAACACGGGCTCAGCGATTTCCGCGAGCGCCAGTGCTCAGAAAGAAATGAACCATGATTTCTCGGATCTGAATCTAAAAATGACGAGTTTTCTTTTGAAAGGCCAATATCGGGTTCATCAAAGAGAGCAAAAGGCACTCCAATCTGAACACGGGCTCAGCGATTTCCGCGAGCGCCAGTGCTCAGAAAGAAGAAGACCAAGATTTCTCCAATCTAAACCCAAAATGACGGAAGTTTTTTTTTTTTTTTTTTTTTTTTTTTTTTTTTTTTTTTAAATCTTTTTTTTTTTATTTATTTATTTTTTTATTTTTTTTTAAGATTTTTTTTTGAAAAATTTTTTTTTTTTATTTTTTATTTTATTTTTATATTTTTTTTTTATTTATTTTTTTTTATTTAAAAGACGAGAGAGTACACATAGGCCTCCTAATCCGGTCTTATGAAATCTTGATTGATAGAATTGCCCCCAGGTAAGGGTAGGATTACTTAATGAACCCGTTTGGAGGACCCTTGCCTAGAACAGTCAAGCTGTCTCCACACTCTGGACAAGGCTTTTCTTTGAATCAACCATGATCAAAGAACACAGTTGGTTTAACCTTAGTGGTCTATGTCTTTTTTTTTTTTATATATTTTTTTTTTATTTTATTTTATGAATTCATCGAAGAGAAACCATGGCCCAAAACCTTAGTCGAACAGGCTCAACATTTCTGCAAGCGCGATGAACGATAGGAACAGATCAAGGTTTCTCAATTTTGAATCCAAATTGAGAAATCTAAATTTTTTTTTTTTTTTTATATATATATATTTTTTTATTTTTGATGAACTCATCGAAGAGAAACCATGGCCCAAAACCTTAGTCGAACAGGCTCAACATTTCTGCAAGCGCGATGAACGATAGGAACAGATCAAGGTTTCTCAATTTTGAATTCAAATTGAGAAATCTAAAAAAAAATTTTTTTTTTTTTATATATATATATATTTTTTTTTATTTTTGATGAACTCATCGAAGAGAAACCATGGCCCAAAACCTTAGTCGAACAGGCTCAACATTTCTGCAAGCGCGATGAACGATAGGAACAGATCAAGGTTTCTCAATTTTGAATTCAAATTGAGAAATCTAAAAAAATTTTTTTTTTTTATATATATATATATTTTTTTTTTTTGATGAACTCATCGAAGAGAAACCATGGCCCAAAACCTTAGTCGAACAGGCTCAACATTTCTGCAAGCGCGATGAACGATAGGAACAGATCAAGGTTTCTCAATTTTGAATTCAAATTGAGAAAAAAAAATTTTTTTTTTTTTTAAATTTTTTTTTTTTTTTTTTTTTTGAAAGAGAAAGAATGGAAATAAATTCAAGAATTAGAAATTTCCAAACAAAAAATCTCATCTCATTTTTTTTTTTGCAGAATTCAACATAGGCCACCAATTATAAAGTAGCCAAGGAATCAAGAAAAGAAATATAAGCATAGAGCAAAATATATGATATGCAAATATTTCATTTCTAGCATCGTGTTCTCAAATAAACGAGTCCCACCGGGTGATGCCAGCTTGATGGACCGCGCTCCTGCTCGGTTCCTACCGAGGTCGGCGGACGTGGGAGTCCGTTTGGTTCCGACCCTTTCGTAACCGGGGGGCAAGGGCGTGCATCAACATTTCTTTTTTTGTGGGTGTGCCAGATTTTCTATTTTACTTGGAATTGCAAATGGTGATCCGGAGATCAACCTTCGCAAGTAAAAAGGAAATCAACTTCTTTCAAGTTTTCCATTGCACATATATTTAAGAAAAGAGACATTTTCTTGATTTGCCGTGAAAGGCGATTTTTTTGGCATTTATAGCCGATTTTGGCGTTTATAGCCGATTTTTGGCGTTTATAGCCGATTTTGGCGTTTATAGCCGATTTACAATCCTTATCAACAATGAAAGACAAGAATTGTGATTTTTGTCTCTTTTAAAAAAATACAAACTACAATGAAAAGCAAGAAAAGGAGGATCTAACTTCTCAGGAGATTGTGGAGGACTCGTTTAGATTGACGGTCGCAAGCCATATGTGGGCTTCGCCATCATCCATGCAGATGAGAACAGAGGATGCTATTTGATTCACTTGGCTTGGCTATAACCTCGGGTTTTTAGAGGACAAAGACCAAAAGGAGGTCCTATATCCAATAAAAAGCCGAGTAGACGGGCTGAAAAGCCACATCTAAGCCATTTGGAGGCAGGAGGAGAAGGCAAGGACCTTGGGGGGGGTACCCCCCAAGGGACTTTTGTCACCTTGTTGCGGTGGCCGGTGTAGAACTTCCGCAGAGTTTTCTCTCTTTTTCTTTTCTCTGGATTTCTGACTGCTGTCTGATGTTTGTTGTGTGTTTTTTGATGATCTGATTCCTTTGGAGTGCTCTCCTATTTATAGGCTCTTGGTAGCCATTTAGGAGAGCTTATGGGCTTTTAATGTCATTAAGCCACATAATGGGAGGAGTTACAAAATTGATTTGTTTATTTTGTAACTCCTTTTTTGGCTTCTGATTGGCCGGAGGAGATTGAGGGCATTTAATCGCCTTTAATCGCCATGATGGGAGGAGTTTCATGGGTTAAATGCCATGAATCTCTTGACTTGTAACTCCCAAATGCTTGCTTCTGATTGGGCCGTCCAAAGAAATGGATTAATGACTGTAATAAAGCTAGTCAATTAATCGCATTAAGTGGTCGCCGAGCAGCTGAAGAGTCGCGGGTCGTGCCACGTCTTTTGGAATTCTTCTGTCGATGATCATCGATGGATCTTCATGTAGATCGACATCAGATGACCATGTAATTTCAGGTGTTTGTTGCCAACAGCGGGTCGGTGCCATCTGTCCTGTCGATTTCTCGATCGGTCGGGTGGAAAGCACACTTTTTTTTGGTTGACCGGGTGGCGATCAATACTGTCTTTGATACTCTTGATGATTTACCCGTGTTTTGGACGGATATCAGAGGACTTGGTGTCTCAAAAGCATGAATTTTGGAAAGTACCAGAGGCTGGGCTTCTCGAATCGCGAAAAAACGGCGAAAACCGGGGTTTCCGGGGCTTTCCCGGCGACCCCGGGGTCCATGGTCGCCGGCGACCCTGGCCCAGGGTCGCAGGGGCCTGCGACCCTGGGGGGGTTTTCCCCCTTTTTGGTCCCGTTTTGCGTCCGTTTTTGCTCTTTTTTGATTCTTTTTTCTTCTGTACTTTTCTTTGACATTTTGATCATTTATTGGCCTGATTTCTTTGTAGGAAACCTGATGAGAATCCTTGCATTTTATTTTGCAAAGTTTCCAATTTCCTGAGAAAGCCGAAGACTTTGTCGCGCAGAGTTGCCGATTTCCCGTCAGAAGCTGAAACTGGGTCAAACGATGTCGGAATGACCTGAAATTTGGTGTGAAGCCTCTTGAGCAATAAATAACCAACCATAGGCTTTTGTTTGAATTTCGAAGCCGTTTGGGGTCCTATCACCTGCAGACTTGCTTTTTACCGCGAGAAGATGTCGCGGTTTGATGTGCGGTCAACCGATGTCCGATTGACTTGAAATTTGACAGGGAACCTATTGGAGTCATTTTAAGATGATCCATAGGTTCTGTCTTGGAAACCATGGTCCCGGAGAGCTTTTGTCGCCGAGAGCTCCTTTTCGGCTGTCGGAGAAGCGAAGTTAGGCCAAATGATCTTGAAATGGCTTGAAACTTCTTGTGTACTCCTCTTTTGGCTGTCTGGAAGAATCTTGCAGTTTTGTTTGATTCTGACAAGATTTTATTTTTGGAAGCAGCATTGCCTATTTATGGCAGGTTGCGACTTCATGTAGCTCTTTGGATCTTGGAAAGGCAAAGTGACATTTTTGGTGTCAACAGCACTCTCAGCCCTGTTAGTGGTGCCGTTGCCAAAATACATATTCTGATCTGTCCAAACAGACACGAATTGTTCCTTATGCTTATTCAACCACGAGTTCTTCACATAATCAACAGCATGTGGATACCCGCAAAAATTCCGTTCCAAAGCACTTACAAGTTGAATATAGTCACTTTCAGTTGGAGAGAGTACCAACATGTTCCAACAAAAGATAAAAGCATCCCATCTGTCGTTGGTCTCAAAGAACTTCTTACAGTTTGCCAAGATGTTCCTAGATATATGCCACCTGCATAATAAGTTTGCTGCATTCGGATATACAACTTTGATTGCATTCATGAGCGCTAACTCTCTTACAATCACACGTGGCATAATGCACCATCCATTACATCCTTAAGCCTCTCCATGGCCCATCTATAATTGGCCTCCCTCTCTGAATCAAGGTAAACAAAAGCAACGGAGAACGTCAGTTGGGTAGATGTAACACCAACAATCTCAAGTAATGGAAGTCGATATCTATTGGTCTTGTACGTGGAATCCATTATCAAAACTTCTGGAAATGCACGTAATAGCTGAATAGATGACGGATGTGCCCAGAATAAGTCTAAGATTGCATCTGTATCATCATTGCTAGTGTGATACTCAATGTACTTGTTCTTCTCCAAATGCATCATAAGTTGCTGCATTTGTGATCGACCGGCCATCTCTGTCACCCTAAACTTCTGACGAGCATTGTAGATACTCTTCATCGTAGTGGTGTTGTGCACATTCCTCTCCTGCAGTGTTCGAAGGATGTTCCTTGGCTTCACCAGACTCTTAGACATATCAATCAAAACATTAATCTCTTCCGTAGAAAGCCTACCAGCGAACGAGTGCCCTTCGAGATGTTGTGCGTTTGGATGATTGTGTATCCCACAAACCACTGCTAACATCCAATCATCGTCATTAGGCAACTTTCGACCCTTCAAAGCAAATGGGCAATTACACTTCTTCGTTCCCGTTGCCTTGTTAGGATTCTTCTTTTCGTATATCTTCGATGAAGCCCTGTAACTACCACTTCTCTCATAGGATAAAACTATTCTCGGTTTCCTACCATCTCCACCAGCATCCGAAGTTTTGATTACAATCACCAAGCCATGTTTCTTTCCGACATCCCGTGTCCATTGGATTAGATCATCTCGGCTTCTGAATATCATTTCAGTGGTGAAGACATTAGTAAAATCAAGAGAGCACTGACTTGCACCAGTTGAATCAATCTCCTGAAAATATGATCCCAAAATTATTAGTTTATTAGTGCACGGTTCTGAGACTAATACACGAGCATTATTCAGCGGAATAAAATGCAGTGACGAGCTGGAAACGGAGTTGGAGAATATACCTCCTCTTGGTAGATTGACAGTTGCTTGTCCATGTTGAAAATGCCTGCTTTTAGTAGACAATGTGCCCCGGGGAGATGAGTACTTTCAAGGGTTGAAGATTCTGATGAGACTTAAGGATACTTTTAAATGGTTGAAGAAGATGATGAGGAAAGAGATGAACATCAACGGGCATGAATGAGTACGAGGGAACGGTTACGAAACAATGGATGAAAGGGAGAATGAAGAAGAAAAAGAGGAGGAATAGGAGATGACAGTACCTAAACGGCTCCCCCACTGTGAAAGAACGAAAGGAAGAGGAGAGGAGGAGGTTGATGGTAAAGGGCTAGTTCGTCCTTTCACTGGAGGGCAATTTGGTAATTAAAAAAAAACTTAAAAGTGGGTGTATTCATCAAAACTGGTGGTGCATATAGAATTCCCGTTTCATGTTTCATCCTTTCCAAGTGTCCCACATTAGGGCAAAATGGAGGATGATCAATCACACACTTCTCTACCATGAAATGGTTCCCATCATCTTACATTCTGAGGGGCCAAAGAAGAGAAGAATGAGCAAAAACAGGGATATGAGCCCTAATACGAGTCGCTGCTAAAGTGTTTGATTGCGTAACACGTCCGAATTAAGTATTTTTTTGGATAAATCCTTATATATATATATATATATATATGAGAAATATTCAAAGTGCATCTATCCCTCACTATAAGGTGAGTGACACTCCCATTCATTTTTAGAAAATTTCAAGTAGAAAAGTGACTTTTCAAGAACATAGCCTATGTACTTGAAACTTTTCAACGACGAGAGTATCTCTCACCAAAATGGTGAGCGATGATGATGCACTTGAATATTTCCCTTTATATATATTTAGTTTGCAATGTTCCGCGGCGGCCAATATTTGGGACGCTAAAAAGTAATTTGAGCGGCAACCATACGATTTGCGGGCGCCAAATAAACTTTATATTGAACATCAATAAACCCTAATCTCTCGATCTTTACCCTTTCTGCTGCGGTTTCTCACACACTCTCTCTGCTTCGTTTCCTTTTCTTCTGCAACGTGATCGCCGATCAAGCCTCGCCGAAGAAGCACAGACGCTGCTGCTCGTCGCGGAGGAGGATTCGGACTCCTCTCTAGTCTCGTTCTCTGGTTCATCGTCACCGTGGAGAGACCTGAGAATCCCGGAGTTCACTGAAGAAACAGAGGATCCGTGGTTCTTGCTCTTGCCGGAGAAGAAGGCTCACGGCCATACTGCGATCGTCGCCGGAGAACACCACTGTCGCCGGAGAGGAAACCGGCTGCATTCCCTCTATTCGATCTTCTCGGGCACCGACGAAACAGAAACCCTCTCTTGGACCTCGACCTGATCGTGTCTGCGTCTTCTCCGGTGACCCGGCAGCGCGGAGAAACGAAGATCGGAAACGTCTTCTTCAGGCCCTGGCCCCTGCTCCTCGCTTTTGCTCCCGGCAACAAAACTAACAACGAGGATGACGAAGCTAATCCCGGGCTTTTTGTAGCTCTGGTGAATCCTTCCCTCTTGACAACAAGGACGAAACTAATTGCAGGTGATTGATTATTCTTGTTGAATCGATTATCCCATGTCCTATTATTCTTGTTGAATCTTTTATTAATGTGAACTTAAATTCTTGGTCGTGTTATTTTCTGTTTTGGGTTGAAATTTTTGTTGTCTTTCCTGAGGCAGAAAGACCCAACAACAAGATACTATTCTTTCCTTCTTGTTCTTTCAAGAAAAAAATCTAAAAGAAAGCAGTTCGTTTGTTTTCTGCTTCATCCATCATTGGGTCCATAACTGAAATCCAAAATCCCTAAAATTATTCTCCCGCTTTTTTTCCTAAGTTATCATACCCACTATCAGATTACACTTTATGGTAGATGTAACTGTAATTACCCAGCATTGATTTTGAACAGTTGGGGCATTGCAAATATGAGGACCCACTGATGAGGGTTTAACTTAAAAAATGGTTCAGAAAAGTTACTTTTATGCCTATAACAACTTTCTTGAATTTAAATTTAGTTTGTTAAAATAATTTTCAATTTTATTCTATTTTTTTTTATATTTCTAATAAATTATCCTAGTTTGAAGACTTTTAATGGTTCAGTAGTTGAATCACATAGTTTATAATGGTCAACAGAGAGTAACTGTTTCAGGTTGAATCTATCTGCTAATACTGCAGTTTCAGCTCAACCATTTTTAGACATGCTTTAGCTCTATGAAGCTCTCTAGAACTTTTTAGAAAAGACCATTTGGCAACCTTGTGGAGCCTAACAAACTTACCCAATACAATAAGAATTTATGACCCAATGCTTCTGCTTTGATTTTTGTTGTTTCTGTTTAGGTTTTGATGATGACAAATGTTTGTCTTTATGGTTATTCTTAATTGATTTGGGGCCTTTTGTTGATTGTAGGTAGGAGAGGATTTGTTCTTGTTGTATAAAACACATGATATTAATGGCCTTTTGATGTATAAAACACATGATATTGATCTTCTGATCCCTCTACATTGAGTACAGTATTTGGTTTAATGATCTGATTCAATTATCTATATAAATAATTTGATATTGATCTTATGAAGCTTTTTAGAAGTCTGAGTTGAGGGAAAGACTTAAAGACTTACGACTCTGAAGTTTTTCATTTCAACATCTACTGTCTGTATTGCTTTTGGTTGGTTTTATTCTTATGGAAGCTGTTTGTGTTTTCTTTTTTTGTGTAGTTACACTGTGTGCATCCATTTTTATGTAGATTTTCTGTACCATCTGTGGTGATTTTGGTTTATTTGTGAAATTTTAGCAATGGAGGACCACCGGAGTTTAACCAGGATCATGAGCTTTGGCGGCATTTCAGACCTGGTCCTTGAATTTGTAATGTCATATATAGATGATCCACGTGACCGGGATGCCAATCCCTAAATCCAAAAACCCCCAACCACAACAACCCCCTTTTCTGAAATCTTAATGCTTAAAATCCCAATCCCTAAACCTGAACCCTTTTCCCCTTTCTCTCCCTAATTGATGCAGTGAGATCTAAGAAGAAGTGGGCCCCTAATGGACCCCACCAAGGATGATTTGTTTTCTTTAAATAGTTTAGTAATTTTAGTAATTTGAGATTTTAGGATTTGATTTACTTAGAGATATTAGTGACAGAACCAGAATTCTAAGATGAAGAGAATACGTTTTGGAATATTGGATGATCTCAAATGATCAGTCCTTGCTTTACTTATGATTTATTGGCCTTAATCAAGGCAATTACAATCTCTAACAGAGGAAAATATAAAGAATATTGATACAGTTGTATACAAGGAAAGAGATTAAAATAGATTGATGAGTCAGTCAACTAATCCTAATCCCACGTGATGTATGAGAATGGGCCAGTGGCCTATTGTACATGGGTCTTGGATCAGCTATTGTTAACATCTCAAATTGTGGAATAGAGCATTTCAAAGAACTCTGACTCCGGTCCTTTGTGATGTAGATGGAGCACTTAACAGGAACTGATCTGGATATACGCGATAAAATGCTCACTCAATGTTCTAGTTATGAATGATTCGTATAGGTGGACTAGTGTTGTCCGCAGAGTGGGAGCCGTTTAGGAACCAGTTTAGGCCAGAACCAAGGATTTCGAAAGGCAGTGACATGCACATCCCGTCAGTAAGATGGAGGTTCTGCTTAATTCAGATGGGTTCATACATCAAACTGAGACTGCGAGTACCAGGCACCGCCAGTCGGTAGAGTAGCGGTTTGTGCCAACGAAAACCAGACCAGAATACCGAATGTCGTGAGCCCTGGTATCGAGGGGCATGTCTACTAGAAGGAGCGGCAGTGATGCAGACAACTGCGACTGCTCAGAGTGTTGTCGGTGAACCCCATCTTCTAGACAACATGGATTCCAGGTGGCTTTGAGCCAGCAATCCAGGTCGTGCATACTTAGCTGAAGATGCCCTGACTGTGACCCGTAAATATAGCCGAGACTTTCATGAAATCGTTAAGAATCTTCAATTATTAGCCTGTAGTATGCCCATAGACCAGATGTAATAGCATTGTTTCAGAAAACGATCAAAGACTTACAATAGGAATGTACCAAATTTCTCAAACCAAGCTCGGGTGCTGTTTAAGACCATAAAGAGATTTCCACCTCATTTTTAGCATAGCATACCTGAGGGGCCATTAGACATCCTTTTGAATCCCATGGAGAAAGCATTCTTACATCCATCATAAGAGGCCAGGGGATCAGTACCAGAAGGTCGCACAGTGGTCATCTTGCACGAGCAAATGTCTCATCATAGTCAATGCCACCCTGTTCAGGCTATAACGCTTAACGACCAATACCTCAGGATTAACTAAAGAACCCCCATCCATGGTTTTTAACAGACAACCCAGGATATTACACAGCGTCCTTCTCCATGGCCTGACCACTTGCCGTTGGAACTTAGGTACCGACAGAGTAAAGATGTGGTAGCCAACAAGGACGGAACCTGACCGGGACTACGGGTATCTGGAGGTTGTTCAGGGCAAGTGCCGTGGAAGATGATATATCAGGAGCTCAGGTGCAGTAATAGTTTCCCGTCGACGCCTTTCATACACAAGAAGAGGTTTGATAGGATCCATAGGAAGAACCGGAGAATCAGTAAACCAGGAACAAGTGAAAATGTGGGAGATATCATGAAATGAGGAAAAATATTGATGTTCAAAGAACACCACATTACGAGAAATCCTGATACGTTTGACCTTTGGATCATAACAGACAAATCCTTTCTGATCATTCGCATAACCTAAAAAACACACTTTGAAGATTGAGCAGATAGTTTTGTTCTTTCTACCGGGGAAGAAGAACAAAACATACACACCCAAAAACATGGAGATGAGAATAAACAGGATGCTTATGAAATAAACGAAAATAAGGTGTTTCATGATTTATACGTGGTGAGGGTAGCCTATTGATAACGTGAACAGCTGTGGACAAAGCCTCTGGCCAAAATCTTGGTGGAACAGAGGATTCTAAGAGTAGGGACCGAACAATGTCTAGGAGATGTCTATTTTCCTCTCAGATACACCATTTTGTTGTGGTGTATAAGGGCATATTTTTGAGAGATAATTCCTTTGTTTTGTAAAAGGTCTGAAACTCATTAGAAACATATTCACCACCTGAATCTGTGCGGAGTGTTTTAATGGAGGTGGAGAAGTGATTTTCCACATAGGCTAAGAAAATTTTAAACGTAGCAAACACCTCAGATTTGCATGCAAAAAGTAAATCCATGTAAAACGACTAAGTCGTCAATGAATGTAACAAAATATTTAACATGAGAGTGTGATGGAACAGGTGCGATACCCCATACATCACTATGAACAAGATCAAAACAGTGCAATGATGAAGTAGTGCTAATGGGAAAAGGAGAGTCTTGCTCTTACCCATTTTACAACTAGAACAATTTAAGAACACATCTTTAAGAGAAATCTTATTATCAGATAGCAAACCAGATTTAAACAAGGACAATAAAGTGCGAGAATGAGGATGGCCTAAACGATTGTGCCATAATTGGCTATTATTTGAACTAGAAGCTGAAAACAATGCAGAGGAACTCAAACTTCGATCTTGTGTAGAAAGTTGGAATGGAAACAGACGACCACACTTAGGCCCCTTCGCTATCACCTTCCCCGATGCTTGATCCTGTATAACACCCAGAACGAGAAAAAGAGACCGAGCAGTCATTATCAACGAGTTGTCCAACAGATATTAAATTTGTAGATAACTGAGGAGAAAGAAAAACACGACTCAAAGGTAATGAATGTGAGACCTTACCAATGGCAGTAATGGGTATACTGCCACCATCTGCGGTATTGATTCTGAGAGTTCCATCATAAGGTTTTATTTGAGATAAAGTATCAAAAATGAGTCATATGATTAGAAGCCCCCGAATCCATATACCAGGTGGAGTTTGACTGTTTGGTTTTACCTGAGAGACCAAGAGCGGAAAAAGCACTGACAATCATCTGTTGAACCATGTCAGGAGTAACAGAAGGGGAAGCAGGTGAAGAAGAAGCAGGTGAAGCAGGTGAAGCAGGCAACATAGTATTAGCAGCAGGACGAAAGAATGCAGAGGAAGACGCATCCAAAGTGGCCAGATTGGCTTTCTGAGAGGAATTTTGAGCTCGACGCCGACATTCAGGAAGAACGTGACCTTTGCGTTTGCAGTACGAGCAATATTTATTATTGCACTGAGTGGCAACATGTCCATATTTCTGACAACTATAGCACTGCACTTTGGTCATATCTCTGGGCGGCTGGGCGGAACGTGCAACATAGGCTGCAGTTACTGGAGCTGGTGAAAGTGCTTGTTGGAGACAGCCTGAGTGTTAAGACGTTGTTCCTCCCGAAGGAGTTCCCCAAAACAAGAATCAATAGATGGAGAAGGCATTCTGCTCATCAGATTTGAACGAATTTGTTCAAACTCAGGGCGAAGTTTCATCAAAAATTGATCCCTTTGACTGGTAGAGTGTATGTTCTGAACAACCGCAATAGAGGCATCAGGGAGGCTGGAGTAGATAATCTCAGTGTAGTCCGTCCATAAATGAATAAATTGAGAGTAATATTCTTGAATGGACATGGTTCCCTGAGTAAACTGAGACAGTTCATGTTCTAAATGGAACCTCCGAGCAGAGTTATCCTGTTGATATACCTGTTTTAAGTAGTCCCACATGCCTTTGGCTGATTTGTATGGCCTAAGGTTGAGGATGAATTGGGGATCGACTGATCCAGAAGCCAAGTCATGATCTTTGCATCTTTGGTTTCCCATGCGGAGATGGCCTTGACATCCGTGCTGGGTTTTGGATCAGTCCCATCTATATGACCCCATAATTCCTTTCCTTTAAGATATATCTGAAATTGGAATCCCCATGATGTATAATTTGTTCCATTGATGTTAACAATAGCTGATCCAAGACCCATGTACATAGGCCAACTGGCCCATTCTCATACATCACGTGGGATTAGGATTAGTTGACTGACTCATCAATCTATTTTAATCTCTTTCCTTGTATACAACTGTATCAATATTCTTTATATTCTTTCCTCTGTTAGAGATTGTAATTGCCTTGATTAAGGCCAATAAATCTATAAGTAAAGCAAGGACTGATCATTGGTGATCATCCAATATTCCAAAACTTATTCTCTTCATCTTAGAATTCTGGTTCTGTCATGGTATCAGAGCCTGAGGTCTAGAGTTCGAAACCACGCAGGGCAGAAATGCCCCATGCCGCGTTGTGTGTTTGTGCGGGCGCAAAATGCGCAGGGCAAAAAGGCCCCATGCCGCGTTATAGTCTTGTGCGGGCGTGTGCTTCGGATCCGGGTGGTGTCCCACCCGAGGGGGGGTGTTAAGTAGTTGTTTGTGCAGTTTCTTATCACCAATTGGTTTTGAGATTACTGGCTAGCAACCTTGACAATTAGAGAGTTATTTTAGAATGTCTTGGTTATTAAGAAACAGTATTATTACTCTATATATAGAGGAGTCCCCTATTGTAATGGTCATGCTATATTTTTAATAAGATTTCAGAATTGTTCTTGTGAGTTCCCCTTTGGGGTATTTCCTAAGTGATCTTAGGGTTTTGAGTCTTAGTGCTCGATCTCACCGTCAGAGGTATAGATCTTCATCGTGGCCTCAGGGCCACGCCATCAATTGGTATCAGAGCTGACGATCCATATCAGATCGCCGGTTGAGATCGCTGATCCAAGGTGAACCCGTATCCCATCTTCCAATTTTCTGTCCATCCATTATCATTCCAACCGATCATCATCGTCAGCTATTATCATCATCATCATCACCCTGCATCCAAACCCTAGCACCCAACTCCGTCCATCCATCCACCAGCATACCCCAATCATCACCCATCCTGCCGAAAACCTCCCATCCACTTCCGAGCCCAAAACCCAAAACCCTGCCGACCCCCAACTCAACCCAACCCAAACCTTTCCATTGCAACCAAGCCCTCCGTCGCACACAGTTAACCCACCTCCACCATCACAACCGAACCCAACCAGATTCAATCTCCACCCACTGAAACCCTCCCATCCACTTCCGAGCCCAAAACCCTCAAATCCCAACATCCCTGCCTCGCACAACCACGGACAACCATCCACAAACCCCTATTGATCCCCAACCCACGAAAACCCCAAATCCCCAAATCCCTAACCTAGCAACCCCATCAGCCACTCACCATCGAAACTTCCGTCGGAAACTCAATCCAAAAAAAGAAAAAGAAAAAAAAAAGAAAAAGAGAGAGAAACAGAAAAAAGAGGAAAAGGAAATCTCCGCAGCTGTCGCCATCCATCATCCCCGTGGCCATCACCTGCAAGCAACTAGCAACACCATCACTTGCACGAATGCAGCAACACACTAGCCACCATCGCCAGCAACCGTCCTTCCTTGTCATCGCTAACACCCCTCACTCACCACCAACCACCTTCGCACAATGCTAGAAGCCGTCGCCATCTCCAACCAGGCAGCTCGCTTCGTTTTTTCTCCAAGTCGAATCGGTAAGAGCCCCAAGCAAGTATATTTCTTTCCTACACGCACTTCAAGACAAAACAAAGAGAAAAGAAAATTTACCCTCCCACGTGCCTCTCTCTCTGCATGTTCAAAAGACTTTGCAATTGGGCCTGATTTGTTTTTGGGCTTGATTGAGTCAGAGCCCGACGCAGCCCACTAAGGAACAACTTCTCTCCCATGTGACAGTTAACTGTTGGGCCTGATATCAGATCTGACCAAGACTCGACCCGATCTAGTAGGAGCTAAAAAACAAAAAAAAAATCAAATTTGATATTTATGCATCTGAGGAGTCATGAGGATTCGGCACGCTCAAATGAAACTCAACGAATTTTCTATCAACTTCTATACGATGCTTGGTATTTTGAGAATGAGTTCTACTTTAAGCAGTTTCTTACTCTGAAGCAATAAGTTTTATCGGTGGATGAATATACCCGTCAATTTCGGGAGTTGCAAGACATATGCAACTTGAAGGAAGGTACGACACATGGTTTATCTTGTTATGCCAAAGGTTTGAGACTAGATATCGTGGAAAATATGAATCATTGCAACAATAGTCAAGAGGCATACTTGGAAGCCTTCCGTGTTGAGCGTATGCTTCGACGGTCTCGCATGCGACAATGTCGACCAAGAGCTCATGTTGTGGAGCGACTTTTTGAAGGAGAACATAATCCCACTCTTGTCATTCGGCGACTCCTCAATTCGAATATGAAGGAAGAAGAAGAATGGAGACAAGCTAAGAAATTTCACTCGTGAGTGATAGTCGTTGAAAAAGCTGTTAATGTGGTTATTGACAATGGTAGTGCGATTAATTTTGTTGCACAAGAGGTTATTGACAAGCATAATTTGCCAACTGAGAAGCTTCCTAAGCCCTACCAAGTCACATGGTTTAATGGTCATGTCATTCCTGCGACTCACAGATGTTTGGTATCTTTCAAGCTTGGCGGTTATGAAGATCAGATTTGGTGTGATGTGATCCATATGAATATTGCTCATATCCTTTTTGGACGTCGATGGCTTTTTGATCGGAAAGTGCATCATGATACAGAGTCAAACACATATACCCTTTTCAGGAATGGAAGATAGAGTAGACTCATGCCAATGACATCACTATCTCTGTAGCCGTCTGCACTTTCAACAGAAGCGCCACAAAAGGAGCAAAACCTTGAAAAAGTAGTCTTGATTGCACCACAAGAGCTGATTTCGAACAACAAAGATGACATTGAAGAGCTAGATCATGGCAACGATGATTTCGTGGGTACAACCAATATTGGTCATATTACTGTCAGTCAAGAGCCGCAAAAGGTTGAGGAAGAGCAAAGACAAGCATATATTGAAGACTCTGACCAAGTTAGCAAGAAGATTGAACATCCGTTGGATCCAATTGTCATGTCATTTCCAGAAAATTCAATTGGGTCTTCAGAAATCAAGTCGGATTGTTCCAGTAGTTTCACAAGAAGATCAAGTTGTTGCAGTCCTTCACATTGACTTCATCTTCAGGGATCAACAATGGAAGCTTGAAGATTGCACTCAGATATGGCATATTTTACAGTTGTAGTCTCTCATAGGAAAAGCGCAAGATCGCACTAAATGCAGACAGCAGAAGAAGCAACGCTTTCGAACTACTTTTAGATGGTTGAACACATTGCGTCAAACCCCCACGCTATGCCATGCCGATGCAGATCAAAAGAAGAGGCGGACATTTGTGCGTTTGATTTTCGACCCAGGCGGACATTTTCTGAATTTGTGGTCGGATTCTCTCCTGTGTCATCAACCTTTCAACTTGCCGGAGTCGAGTTTTTCCAAAAGGGGGAGAGTTGATGAAGTGAGATCCAAGAAGTGGGCCCCTAATGGACCCCACCAAGGATGATTTGTTTTCTTTAAATAGTTTAGTAATTTGAGATTTTAGGATTTGATTTACTTAGAGATATTAGAGAGTTATTATAGAATGTCTTGGTTATTAAGAAACAGTATTATTACTCTATATATAGAGGAGTCCCCTATTGTAATGGTCATGCTATATTTTTAATAAGATTTCAGATTGTTCGTGTGAGCTCCCTTTGGGGTATTTCCCCTTAGTGATCTTAGGGTTTTGAGTCTTAGGGCTCGATCTCACCGTCGGAGGTGTAGATCTTCATCGTGGCCTCCGGGCTGTGCCAACACTAATCCCCAATCCTTAACTGATATTCGATTAATTGATGCTTAGTTTAACCTTTTTTACCTGGTTTTCACATCGAGACAAAATAATTTCCTGATGGCAATAATTGTGACAATGGGACAAATAAGTGGTGTAGTATTATATCAATGGGCCTTAAAGTCATTTGACTTGGTTTTTTCTGATCAGGATTTTGGTTCAACCATTCAAATTACATCAACGACATACACAGAAACAATTTTTATGAAACACAAAACTTCACATAGTCTAGTCTTATAGTTTATGGTAATATGACCCCTGCATCATTCTTTGATTCCACATCCGCAAGAACATGAGCAAGCTCTAAAAATTATTTTATCAGCGAGTGATTGGCTGACCCTGTATTTGTGATGGAAACCACATCCTGCATACATAATGTTAGTGCTTCTAAGGATCTTTTCTTGACTCATAACTATTAGGTACAGTATGGTTTGATTGGTTAAATATCTGCAAATCAAAGGTAATAATCCTGTTTTCTAAATCATAGTAGCTAGCATTTGATAATTATGATTAAGACTAAATCTTCTATTTGGTTTTATGTTGTATTCTTTTTATGTGGTTCTCTCACTCTTTATTTTGAAGCTTTAATGTGATGATCATTTCTAAATCCAATCAGGCTGAATTTTGATGCAGCCTTTATCCATTAAAAAACCGCTCCCTTTTCCCCTCCCCCTTTAAAAAAAAAAATTTTAAAAAATTTAAAGGAGAAGAAGAAGAAAAGCAAAGAAAAGATAATAAAATAAATAAATGAATAGAAGTATTGCCTTTGAATAATATATCAAGTGACTTTCACCGCGGTATCATGCACCGTTACTGATGTGTGGGAAAACTGAGAGTCAGAGCAAAGATTTTTAGATTGGGATGACTTTATTTGCAGCCAATGGTCTAAGTTGTGCGAATTTTAGGAATTGCAAATGCACTCAGGATGTGTGCTTCTATGGCTCCAATTTGGGTTGGGAGTGTTTGATATAGAATGGGAAGCTTTGGCATTTTATTGCACATGTGACTTTGGCTTCAGTGTGTTTATATGTTTAGTGATTTGGAGAAATATAAAATAAAGGTGATGAATTGGCTTCTTAGTTTATTATTAATCAGGCTACATGTTTTGAGCTTGTATTCAGTCAAAGAATTATCAGTTTACATATTAACAGCCTCACATCTGGGTGTGTCAGTGATAAACCTACCCATCGCACTCAAATGAACTGGCTCTCTTTTCACTATTACAATTTGGGATTCATTGAACCTATATTCACATTTCCTAAACAATTTACTCACATGGTTTGCATATGAACTTACCAGTATATGCCAAAGGTGGTGACTTTTCTTTGTACTCTTGAGTCTAGTGGACTAAAATATAGTTTTTTTTTTTTTTTTTACACTTGCATGTATGTAGGGATGTGCATATGTGTGTTATATTTTTCAAACTCTCAGTGAATTTGGCATGCGAATTCTTGTTCAACAGATTTTTTTTATCAAATGTGAGGCAAAATTTATTCGTAATTTATTGGAGTGTTTCAATTAAATTCAGACCTACAATCTCTCAAGAAATGAAGATTTATTAATTGTCCTAATTCAGAAAGAGAGATGCTATACAGACCGACGTGGAGCCTGAATTCTGAAAAGGTGAAAAAACATTGAGTGAAAGACATTTGAGGGTCAAAGATGTCATTACAATCCATTTCAGGCTGAATATCATTTCTCATTCAGAAAACAACTTAGCTATTAAATCTGAAATGCAGATCCGAATTTTAGTAGTAAATGTTGAATTTTGTAGAGAATATGACATGAATTCATGATTCCCTTTTGTCAAATTTATGTATTATAAATTCAAAGGTCTTAAAGAGTTTCAAATATTTATAAATTTAAAAGTAGGTCTGTTTATCAAATTTGCATAAAATTTTCTCTTGTAGTGTATTTGTTTATTAACACAATTCAATTTGCTGTTGATGTAAAATCCAACTTTTAACCCACATCCTATGCCTTCTGTGATCATGTGTTTTTGGTCGGTAGGTGACGTTGGCTTGAACATGATATTATGATGGATAAAGGTTGGATGCATAAGTCAAGATCGAGCCCCCAGTACCTAAATGGTGTTGAGGAATTCCTAAATTTTGCATTTGACCATACAACGAAGGATGACAAGATCTTGTGTCCATGCATTAAATGTTGTAACAAGTATTATAAGAATAGAGAAGAAGTGCATGGCGACTTATTATGGAATGGGATAATGTAGAGATACATCAATCGGACGAGCCATGGGGAGGATATATATGGAGAGGAATATATTAGGGATGAGTCCGAGGAGGGTGATGACATGCAGGAAATGTGACAAGATGCATTCGGAATGCCAAACTTAGATGGTGGGAAAGATAATGAATCACCGAAAGAAAGCATTTCGGATGAGCCCAATAGGGAAGCGCAAAAATTTTACAAACTATTTAAGGATGCCGATATGGAACTATACCCGGGTTGAACTAAATTCTCAAAACTATCTTTCCTTGTACGGTTATTTTACTCAAAGTGTCTTAACGGATGGAATAACAAGGCATTCAACATGTTACTTGAGTTATTAAAAGAGGCACTTCCTGTCGGTGAAATGTTGCCTAAGAATCACTACGACTATAAAAAAAGATACATCGGGATCTTGGCTTGCAGCACTACAGGAAGATAGATGCTTGCCCGAATGGCTGTTTGTTGTACCGGAAGGAGTATGAGAATACAAATGAATATGCCATATGTCGGTGACATGTCATTCTACTAAACAGGTTGTAACTTCTTCTGCAAAGTAGAAGATAGCTGCATAAATTGTGCGTTATTTTTTTGTTGAAATCGAGGCTTCAGAGGTTATTTATGTCTTCAAAAACAACCGAGTGCATGGGATGGCATGCTAAGGGCCGCATAAAGGACGGGGTGTTGTGGCATCCAACAGACTCTGGGACTTGGGCAGCTTTAGACGATGAATATCCAACGTTCGGTTCGGAACCTCGTGATGTTAGACTTGGGTTAGTGAGTGATGGTTTCAATCCTTTTAATACCATGAGTATTGCTCACAGCGCATGGCTGGTTGTTCTCGTTCCATACAACTTGCCGCCATGGATGTGTATGAAGTAGACCTTTTTCATGTTGTCATTGCTTATTCCTGGCCCTAAGTCTCCTAGGAACGACATCGATTTATTGGAATAACCTGAGAGAGAGAAGAGGAAAAAAGGAGTTTTGGAAGAACTAGTCATCCTCAATGGAGGATCGACTTGTATTTTATATACATGAATGGCCTTAATCAAGGCTACAATTGATGATAATTACAGTAAACAGAATATTTACTTGCTATATTAGCTTACAAGATTTCCTAAGAAGAGGAAGTACCCCTATACAAATTTTGGGTAAGTCCTCCTAGATATCACTCAGTGTGATATTATTGTATACATGGGCCTAGTGGGCCTAACGGGCTTTTGGACTTAATTTCAGTCTTCTACACTCCACCTCAAATTGATGTGGGAAGGAAGAAGACATATTTGCTGGTAAGATCATTATGATGAGTTTTGGGAAGTGCTTTTGTGAATATGTCCGCCAGTTGATGATGAGTACAGACATGAGGCAGTGTATCTTCTCAGTAATAACATGCTGACAGATGAAGTGACAATCAATCTCAATATGCTTCGTCCTTTCATGGAAATCCGATTTGTTCGCTATTCTGGTGGCACTGGTATTGTCTGCAAAAAGAGGAGTAAAAGTACTAACAAGGACACCCAATTCACAGAAGACGGTGTAGCAAGATAATTTCAGCACCAGCGGACGACATTGCCCGATGTTTTGTTTCAGCAGAAGATTTTGTAACGGTGGTTTGCTTCTTGCATTTCCAGGAAATGAGAGATTCCCCAAGAAACGTACACCATCCAATGGTAGATCTCCGAGTATCTGGGCAGCCAGCCCAGTCAGCGTCCGCATAAGCTGATAGGTGCAGTGAAGCACCAGAAGGGTAGAAGATACCATGGTTAAGAGTGCCTTTAATATAGCGGAGTATCCGTAAAGCAGCAGCAAAGCGAGGCTTGTGGGGATTGCTAACAAATTGGCTAACAGCATGAACTGCATGAGAAATATCTGGCCGAGTCATAGTTAAGTAGAGCAAACTACCAACGATACGTCGAAAGACGGAAGGATCATCTAGAGGAGGGCCATCATCTTTACTAATTTTGCTGTTCAATTCCATAGGTGTATCAAAGATGTTTCCATCATCAAGCCTAGCCGAAGTGATCAAATCTGTAGCATACTTACGTTGATGAATCCTAATGCCGGATTTGCTACGCACAAACTCAAGCTCCATGAAGTAAGTGAGAGGATCAAGATCCTTCAGTCTGAAGTGGCGAGTGAGATGGTGTTTGAGAGCAGTAATGCATGCAACATCATTTCCACCGATAATCATATCAACATAAACCAAAAGAAATGTGTCACCCTTCAGTGTTCATCTAAGAAATAGGGAACTATCAGAATGACTTTAACGAAATCCTGCTTGAAGGATTGTTGTTTGAAAATTTTCAAACCAAGCACAGGGAGCCTGTTTAAGACCATAAAGAGATTTCCACAACTTACAAACATATTTTGGAGGACAAGCATAACCTGGAGGTGGCTTTAAGTAAACAGTTTCTTGCAATTCCCCATGGAGAAACGCATTTTTCACATCCATATGCCACAGAGGCCAGTTGTGGACTACCGCTACACTAAGAAGAGTGCGAACGGTGGTCATTTTAGCCACTAGTCAAAGGTCTCCTCATAGTCAATCCCATTTTCCTGCTTATAACCATGCGCAACTAATCTGGCTTTGTAGCGATTAAGACTCCCATTAGAGTGAACTTTTACAAAATAGATCCATTTACTGCCAATCACATAGGCTCCTTATGGGGACGGTCCTAGATCCCATGTTTTGTTTGCCTCAAGAGCAAGCAACTCTTCATTCATAGCATCCTGCTAGCACGCAATCTTCGAGGCCTGCGAATATGAGGTGGGTATAGGAGCACTATCTAAAGAAGTAAAAATAATAGGAAATCCATATCTGTCAGGTGCAATTGAAGGGCAACTAGAGCATCGCAGAGGGATGATACTATCAGAAGAAGCAGTAATACCTGAAGGGACAGGAAGCGGCACTGAGAGATGATCAGGAGAAGGAGTCACCACAGAAGGAAGCGTGTTATGCCGGATATAGACTTTGGTAATAGATGATGGAGAAGGAGAATCAGGGAATTGTGGCAAATAGGACACAACAACGGGATGCCGATCTAAATGCAAGGAAAAAAAGGGAACATTTTCCAGGAAGATCACATTACGAGATATTCACATGCGTTTTTCGGAATGATCGTTACACAAAAACCCATTGTGTTTATTACTGTAGCCAAGAAAGATGCTTTTGGCAGCCTGTGGTGATACCTAGTGCACTCGGTGAGCGGAAGATGAACAAAACACAAGCAACTAAAAACACGTAAGTGAGAAAACAAAGGGGCGTGACCAAAAAGGGCTTCATAAGGAGTAGTCTTTCCTAGAATCGAACTAGGAAGACGATTGATAAGGTACATAGTTGTTTGTGCAGCATCACACCAAAAATGGGGAGGAACTAAGGATTCAATTAGAAGTGCACGAACAGTTTCAAGAATGTGTCTGTTTTTTCTCTCCGCAATTCCATTTTGCTGAGTATGTGGATAGAATTTTCGGTGAAGAATGCCTTTATCAGAAAGAAAGGCAGAAAACTCGTGAGATTTGTATTCTCCCCTTGAGTCTGACCTAAGGATTTTGATGGCTATCTGAAATTGGGTTTGGACCATATTGTAAAACCTTTGAAAAATAGAAAATACTTCAGATTTAAAGCACATGAAATAAATCCAAGTATAGCGAGAATGATCATCAATAAAGGTCACATAGTACTTAAGCCCTCCAAGTATAGCGAGAATGATCATCAATAAAGGTCATAGTACTTAGGACCTGCCCTACTCAAGTTAGGTGCAATTCCCCAAACATTTGTGTGAATAATGTCAAATGATGCCAATGCACGAGATTGATGAACATGAAAAGGTTAAATGTGACTCTAACTTAAGCAACACGTTTCACAGTTAGATTGAAGTAAAAAGGACATCATTTTATTATCAAAAGTAGATTCCAAACAACCAATCTTAAACAAAGAAAATAAATGAGCATTGTTCACATGACCCAGACGTCTATGCCACACAGTCCATAATTTATTGAAATCACTAGAAGAAGCAAATAAGGAATGATGTCCTATGTCCAGCAGAAATAGATGATCGTGTTTACTCCCTGTCGTGATTACCTTCCCAGTTTGTCTCGCCTGTATAATACAACCAGAGGAAGAAAAATTAGCACTATATCCATCATCGATAAGTTGTCCTACAGAAAGTAAATTGGCTGATAGTTTTGGAACAAAGTAAACATTGGGAAGGATGATGGATTGGCCAGAGGCATTAGATAAAGCTATGGTACCAACCCTAGAATTGAGAATTTGATCTCCATTAGCAATGGTTATTTTTTCTTTTTCCATGATAAGGGTGAGAGACTGTAAAGTTGTGTTCTACATATGTCATGTGGTTTGAGGCTTCTGAATCTAAAAACCATGTGGATGAGGTGATAGAGGAAGAAAGAGAGGCTAAAGAATGAAAGACATGAAATGCTATAGGAGAATGAGTTTGATACCGACCACCATTAAAGCCCATAGATGCATATGCTGAGGTCACCGTATTTTGTATCAGCTCCTGAATCTGGGCAGGAGTCATGGAGACAGCCCCGGAAGAAGTACTCCCCATATCAGATGAAGGTGCTTGAGCCTGAAACGCAGCTCGAACATTCTGCCTTGGTAGATTGAAAGAAGTCTTCTTCTATTGTGCCTCATTCCTCCTTTGTAAGCTGCGATAGTCATCAATAAGATGGCCATAGCGTTTGCAATATCTGCAAACGAATTTCTTGCGACAATTTTTGGCAATATGACCGAAGCCGTTGCATTCATAACATTGAGTATGCTTCTGATTTGGTGTTGCTAGAAGAGCAAAAACAGTAGTAAGAGGCGCAATGAAGGCATTTGGTTCTTCAAGAATGGCAAGCTGTGAAGTGAGTTGAAGTTCTTCCCGAAGGACTTCTTGAAAGCAAGTATCAAGATTAGCAGAAACCTGTCTATTCATGAGGGTAGAACGAACAGATTCAAACTCTGGTCTTTGATTCATAAGAAACTGGCTAATGTGAGTTTCTTCCTGTAATTTAAGAGCTTCAGACAAAAATCTAGAAGAGACGGTTTGAATCAACATAGTGTCCCGTTCAGTTCATAAGGTGAGAAAACCATTGAAATACTCCTGCACAGATTTATCCCCTTGGCTATATCTAGCAATTTCACTATCCAAGTGAAACTTTAAGGCTTTATTGGTCTGATGGTAGACCTTCTTGAGATGAGCCCACATATCAGATGCTGTAGTATAGGCTCGAAGAGCCACGACAAGAGAGGGATCAATAGAGTTAAGCACCCAAGTGACCACTTTAGCATTTTCCTTGGACCAAGTGGCTAAGGCTTTAGAGTCGGTAGTACTTTCAGTAGTAGGGTTGGTTGTTGACCCATCAAGATAGCCAAATAACCCCTGACCTTCTACAAAATTCTTTAGATGGAAGGCCCAGGACATATAATTATTCCCATTGAATTTAATGGAAATAATGTCATATTTTTTCATTATCTTCAACAGTATGAAGCTTTTTCTACGTACAGAAGCAAAGATGTAAAGATCCAATGATATGATAAACAGATCAGAGATGAAGAACCAAGACAGAAAAATAACAGTCCAAAATAGGGCACTGTCGACCAAGATTTTGACACCAAATCCTCAACGTGGGCCCCACTAATGGATCAGAACAATAATCAGATCGCAGATCTGAGTAATATCCTTATTCCCGCTTCCACTGGAACAATTTTGATCCAAATCCACTGTAGATCGAAGATTTTGGACGGTCTTGATCAAAACTAGTGTAAGATTTTAAAAAAACACGAGAATGATCGAAGGACCAACCTGGCAGTGTCGAAAAATTCTGAAAAAATAACCAAAAACCTTAGAAGACCCAGGCGATCTTGGCTGGACTGGTTGTTGAAGATGCTGTGATGATCACAGGTGGCCACAATGGATCAGAGACTATCGCAGATCCTGAACGTAGATCTACTTCCAGAAACAGATCCCTGATCTGTTTTTCTTCACAAGAGAGAATGATTTTTCTCTGACCAAAAAGCGAATCTTCTATTTGCTCTTCCAAATGGGAACAACAGAACCAACTCTAACTTGGCTCCGATACCATATAATGTTATTGGAATAACCTGAGAGAGAGAAGAGGAAGAAAGGAGTTTTGGAAGAATTGGTCATCCTCAATGGAGGATCGACTTGTATTTTATATACATGAATGGCCTTAATCAAGGCTACAATTGATGATAATTACAGTAAACAGAATATTTACTTACTATATTAGCTTACAAGATTTCCTAAGAAGAGGAAGTACACCTATACAGATTTTGGGTAAGTCCTCCTAGATATCACATGTATACATGGGCCTAGTGGGCCTAACGGGCTTCTAGACTTAACGTCAGTCTTCTACAGATGTTTACCTACAGCTGTTGATAGAGGAGTTGAAGGAAGATGGGGTTGAGATATACGATGCCTCTTCAAAACAGAATTTCTAGATGCATGTAGCAGTCTTATGGACAATTAGTGATTTTCTCGCATATGCTAACTTATCAGGATGGAGCACTAAAGGGGAAAAATCTTGTCCCTCTTGCAACAAGGACACTTGTTCGGTCATATTGAAGAATGGACGTAAGTGGTGTTACTTGGGAAATCGTCGATTTCTACCACTTGATCATAAAGCTCCAACACAATAAGAGATCTTTTAATGGCTTTAAGGAATTGAGATGTGTGCCAAATGCATTAACTGGTGATGATGTACTTGATCAATTGCGTGACTACGAGCAAATCACATTCAGTAAGGTAGATAAGGATAAGATGGGGAGGAAGAGAAAAAGGGATGAGTGTAAATTGCCAAAGAATTGGAAGAAGAAGAGTATTTTCTTCCGATTGCCTTATTGGAAAGATCTCCTATTACGTGTGTGACAATCTGGATGTTATGCACATCGGAAAAAATGTGTGACAATGTGGTGGGGACATTGTTGAACATGGAGGAGAAAGCAAAAGGCAATTTAAAAGCTTGTCTCGATCTAAAGTTAATGGGCATAAGGGAACAACGTCACCCAAAATAAGAAGGAAATAGGTTGTTATTACCCTCTGCATGCTACTCAATGTCTTTAGATGAGAAAATAAAGTTATGTCAATGCTTGAAGGAGGTGAAGGTACCAGATAATTATTCGTCTAACATCGCACGATGTGTTCAGGTCAAACAATGCAGTTTCTCAGGGTCGAAGAGTCATGATTTCCATGTTCTAATGCAACAACTACTTCCGCTTGCAATACGTGGACTTTTACCCAAGGATGTGTGTTCAAGTTTGATTCAATTGTCCGCTTTCTTCAGGCAGTTCTAAAGAATTTAGCGCTCTAAAGAATTTGGAAATCATTTATTTATATATTTGTTTATGCACTTATGAGGTCAAATATTTTAGTTTTTAGAGTTTTGTGGATGATTACCATATGTGATGAATAAGAGTTTTGTGGGTGATGGCAGAAAATTATGAAAACAATTTTGGCGTGATCACAAAATTCTAACACAGAAAATATGAGAAACTTTTGTATTCATCCCTCCAATTTATATTACATGTGTTCGCATTTCAAGCCTTGTGGATGTAGGTTATTTACAAGTTAATTTCTACAACCCTTCCATTTGGCCTCAGATGTTTTCAAACTGAACAAAAAAGAATAAAAATACAGATACATGACAAAAAGACTGCAAAATAGATTATAGGAGCCCATGTCCGAGAGACGGACATGGCTCTCTGCCTGTGTATTTCCTCTATCTCCTCTGTTTTCTTCCTCACGCCTCTATGGTGCCTCTGTCAGGGATGGCCTTACTAAGTGTATAGATGGATAAAACCAATTTTGACTGACAATATTCTTTGACAACAATCACTTGTTCATCAAGAACCGCGTTTGTGCAATCCAAGGGAGTTACTGGTATATGTGCCATTGAGTATTTAAGGTTGTGTCATTCTGGGCTGTATCAGTATGGAGAACCAGAGTGATGCCATGAAAGGGGCTTGCACAACCAAGTCTCAAACAGAGACACCCTTATTCCTTTGAGTGAGAAAGACGAAGAAGAAGGACAGAGCAGTCATAAGTTTGAGTTGAAAAGGTTGATAAGGCCATGGATATTCAGTCTCTCCTGGAGGGACATATCTAGAGGTTGAAGACTGAATTTGTGAGGCTAAGGTTCTGTCTTGCGGAGTTTTGAAACAAAATATCACCTTCTTGAAGAGAAGTTTGAAGAAGGGAGGAACTTTTCTTGAAATTCTTAGTGTTGCAGGGGAATTAGAGTGCGTGGAGAGGGTTGGAGAGGCCAAGAGAGCATGGATGATTGTCCAAGGGCTCTATTTATAGAGTGGGAGGGCAGTTGCAACAGTTTTAGGGAGTTATAATTCGAAACTGGGCGCCAACAGTTTACCGGGGGTTTATGTCTGAGAGGCAGACTTGGAGTCATGTACGAGAGGCAGACATGGAGTCATGTCCGAGCGGCATACAGGGAGTCTCATTCCATGGGAAGTGGGTCCCAATGATGTCCAATGACTCGGAAATTCTGGGGAATCCCTTTTGGGATGATTTTTAGACTCTAAGGAAGGTCTTATCACCATTTGATCTCTGGAAATGGGCTTTGGACTTCATCTCTAAATGCCCCTTTTACTTTGAATTTGCACTCTGATTTCAAATGTTCTCCGATGATCTTGAAATTGTGGGGAACTTTCTTGAGACTTGTTGTGGATCATCAGGGAAAGATTTCATCTTGGTTTGACCTCTAGAAATGGGTCAAAGTGGATATTAGTGGGTCATGTCCGAAAGCCATTCAGACATGGAGGGTCAATATGTGGAAAATGGGTCCAAATGACCCCAATTTCCCTCCAATCGTAGGAAAACCCCTTTAAAGTCCTTCCTTAGTCTTTGGAGTGGATTTTATCTTGATGGAGTCTTTGAAAGTTGGTGGAAGTGAACTCCAGCCTTTAATGTCTGCACATGTTTGACTTAGGTTGGCTTCAGCTGTCCTTTACTTGGATCTGAACCCAAATGGTCTTAATTTTTTTTTTTTTTTGAACTTTTGTTTGACCTTTTGAGTCAACTTTTGACCTCTAGAAGTTGATAGAATGTGGAACTCCAGTCCATCTGTGAGAGCTAGTGTTTAAAGCCCCTTTGGCTGGATTTCTATCCAAATGGCATTGGATTGTTCTGAAACTTTGGGGAACACCTTGAATATGCATTCCCTAACCTTGGAGTGAGATTTATCTTTATCTGATTCTTCTGAATTGTTATAGAGGTTCACGTCTGTGAACTCATTGAAGTCCATGTCTGAGCATTTGAAACTCTCAGACATGGAGTTGATTTTTAGTGTTCAACTCTTCTCTGAGTTGTAAATGACTTTTGAATTTCTTGTTGTCTTCATTCAGCTGAGTAATGGACTATTGACTCCATGTCTGTGGTGCAGACTTACCTTTGACTGATTTAGATCTGTTGGGGTGCATGTGTGATTTTTTACATGCCAATAGTGGGTATATATGGCTGAAGAATTTCATTGCAATTTCTCTTTGAGATATGCTTGTGAAGAGTTGTTGCTCTTGCTTCTTTATGCTTGTGGAAGTTGTTGCTCTTGCTTCTTTTTAATCCACTGTTGCTAAATATGTCTTGTCTTCATTGTTTTTATGTTCATTACCTATGTTCTACTTCTGTTATAGCCTATAGTGCATCAAATAATTGTCTTTGTTGATGCAATCCTTTTAAGATGTAAGAGTATAAAAATATGATTTTTTTTCACATTAATGCCCATTTGTTGTCAAATTTAATTCAGATCCATATTCTTGATGGTGTATATTTGATTATGTGATTCAGGAAATTAATTAAATAGCCATGCTCCGTCGAAGCAGAAGCATATCCAGTCAAAGTTCCTCTGTACAACCACCCGAAGAGACCTCTGAAACCCAGAGTCAGCCTACCCCTACAGAGGTTGAGGGGATTGATAGCAGCTCAAGTAAGATGACTTAAGTTATTAAATTAAAGTATACCGGATTATTGTTTAGTATTGTATGAGTTTTCAACTCTTATACATTGAAAACAGGTTCTAACATTAGGAAAAAGAGGACTCGAGGGAGCACCCGAGGCATTAAGTTGTTTAATAGGCGGCCTGGTGATAAACTAATTGTGCAGTTTAATATAGAAGGGCAACCCATAGGTGAAAATGCTAGGTCTTTTTCCACATTATGCGGAATAGTTGTAAGGGCACCTGGTAATGCACCATTACAGGTGACGAAATGGGCTGACGTTTCCGACCAAGCAAAAGAAAAGATGTGGAGGCACATCCAGGTAAATGGTAATTAGTGTTTTTGCATACTAGCTATCCTCCTTTAGTTAATCACTAGACGTGATCCTTATTAAATCTTGAATCTCAGGAGTTTGCGGTGGTTGATGAGGAGAGGAAAAAGTGGGTTCTACAAAGTTTAGGAAAGAAATACAGAGATTATAGAAAGGACATGAAGGATAAATACTATTCTTTGTGGAATACAGATGAGGAGAGACTTCAACATAGACCCCCTGGCGTTTCTAGTGAAGATTGGGCTTGGCTTGTGCAATATTGGGGCAATCCAAAAGTGCAGGTATGAAACCATTGTTAAAATGTTTTAGTGAAAGAGGGCTTTTTGCTTGCGTCTTTAAATTGTTGCAATGTTGTTGAATATATGTAGGCTGTGGCCGCGAAGAATAAGGCCAATCGTAGTTGCCAAACAATTAAACATACAGGGGGGACAAAGAGTTTTGCTCGTTTTAGAGATGAGGAGGTATATTAGTTGATTATATTATTTATTATGTTAGAATTTACATTGACATACAACTTGGTAATGAAATTAACTTTGTACATGGATAGGCTCGGAATAGGACCGATGGGAGTATACCCTCTCGAGTGGATCTCTTCATTCGCACCCATACACGGAAGGACGGGACTCCTATTGATGAGAAATCAGCTGAAATTATTGTACGTCAGTTGATAATTTTAACGAACAACTCCAATTTGAACATATTGGTACTAATTATTATTATTTTTTTACAGTCTAAGTTTAGGGAGCTGAATGCAACGCAAGGAGGATCTTCTAGCTCCATTGGTGATGATATTTATACTCAAGTGATGGGAGCAGAGCGGCATGGTCGTGTACGTGGATATGGGCTAGGTCCAACACCCACTTCAGTCTTTGGCTCCACGTCTAGCCAATCGCAGACCGCTTATGTGGAGATGCGTACTGAACTAAACTCAATGCGTCATAAAATGCAGCAACTGGAGGAGTGGAAGAAGAACCAAGAAGAAGAGAAGCGTGCATATATGGAAGAGATGCAGTTGATGCGTGCCACTGTGGCTGAGATGAGACGGCAGATATCTAGCCAGCAACCGAATCCTTCTGAAGGGGTAAATCTACTTATTTATTGTTTACCTAATATTACCATGATTGTGTTTATATGATTTATCTACAGATTCGTTGCTTTCCTTTCTGAATGGGCAGTTTCCAAATCCATAATTAATAGGAGTCAGTATTGTTATTAAAGAAGGAATTTAATAAGAAGGGAGATGAATTAGGGTTACAAATAGGACGACTTTAGGTCGGAACCATATTGGACCCGGACTTAGACACGTTTCTATATAGCGGTTTCGGTTTCGAGTCTGGTTCTGACTTGGAACCTGTTTTGTTGGTTTTAGACCTGGTTTCAATAGGAAACCTGGATCCGGTTTCAGAATCGGGTCCAACTAGAGCACCAAAATCTAATTCCAAAACCAGTTATAATTTCTTTTTAAAGTTTTTTCTTAAATAAGCATATCATTTAACTAGGAATAAACATAATAACGTAAAAAAGAAAAGTTGATTTTGGGCTACAATTTGCAACATCAAAGACTCGTATGCTAGGTCCCGGGTCCACGGGTTGGAGCCTTTATGGACCTAGAATCGGACCCATTTATCAATCGGAACCTAAATTGGGTTTTGGACCCATACTTGGTTTTTTGCTGGTCGGAACTTCTGGATAATCAGAGAATCGGATACCCATTTGCAACTTTATGATGAATATTTAGCTTAGGAAACTGCTTTGTGCTGTGTTGTAGTTTGTGTATCTAGATTAGGAAATTGCTTTGTGTGGTGTTATAGGTAGTGTATTTAGATTGGGAAACTACGATTGTGTCAATGACATCGTCCTATCATTCAAGTTACACAACGGCTGAGTTGGACATCGCGAGGAGTCCATATTTCAAAATTGAGAGTTCCATGTGCCTACGACCTGGATGCTTTGCTGTATATAATGTGAAAGCAATTGCACCTTCCATTCCAATTTCAACTCTACATACTTTTAGGGCTTGTTTCTTTACTAGAATTCCTGACATGAATTTGCCATGTTTGGGTTTTTTGGACATGATGTGACATCCTGTCTCGTGACATTTGAAAATGCCATGTTTCTTCACAAACATCTTAAAATTCCAGCCACCTGAAAGTTCTCAAATGACCTTTGAGAGTTTAGGAATTCCAGCTCCTTTGCCTTCTGGTGGAATTTCTAGATGCTTAAGTACAAGGGAGCATCTAGGAATTCCACTATGTTTGGGAATTGAGAAATTTCCCAGACAAGAACGCCTTGAATTCTAGCAAAGAAACAGGCCCTTAATGGTGACGAGACGAAGTGCCATTTGTTTGCCGGTCAAGCTCATGGTAGTGATAATCATTTAGGGGAATTTGTTCGTCTTCTGATTAAATTTGTATGCTTTAACTAAATTTCACAATTGATCTTTCTACTGATATATCCCACTTACAAAGAAGTGGAGATGAGAAATTAGCCGCTGGGCAATGTCAATCTGGTGGGTGAAAACACATGGCAGATCAGAAGTAGCGAGGTGCTTATCACGAGATGTAAGACCGCAACCCCTAACTATGGCGATTAATGTTGATTAATTGTGTTTATTATCCCTTAAGCAAGTTTAGATGTTAATTTACTAAGCCTATGCATTAGACTAGTGTTTGAGAAGTCTCGGGAAGTTTTGAGAGCTTTTGGACCCAATTAGTACCTTTAGGGACCTTAGTTGGAATTTTGGGAAATGTTGAGCGTATTTTTGGGATTTCATGAAAAAATACCAACGTAGGTTCAATGGGTGAATAAATTTCCAAGAAACCTTCGTGTTTGCCTTGTTACAATTTGATGTCTAGAAACCGTTCATTTCACAGTATCACGCTTAAGTCGGGACATAGTCGTTATTTCGGAAAAAGTTGAGTTTTCATTTGGAGTTCTCAAAATGTGTCATTTTTTGCCTTGTTGGAAAGAGGAAACCAGTTAAAGAAACTTTCATGCTTGGACCGATCCCTTCCGATGGCTAGAACACCCCTGAAAAGCCCGGTTAAATTGTGTCTACAAGTTTAATAACAAACTTGTAATTCCAAGAAGGCATTTGCACTTGTAATTCCAAACACAGGTACTCGATCAAATTTTCATATCATGCATGCTAAGTTATTATTTGATTCCTTGAGATTCCTCAATTTGATGTTTATTTCCTTAATTAAGCTCATTGGTTTTGTTTAAGTTGTAAATGGATTAGTATGTGATTAGTGGTGTTTAATTGTGTTTTTCAACACCCTTTAGATAGGTGCCACGGTTTCTTGGGTTGGGTTTGAAGAAGGGGAGAAAAACCCTAGAGAAACCGAGTGGAAAGCGGTTCTGCGACCTCTCCTATCAACTATGAACCCTAGGGACAAAACCATAGTGTCGTGTGACCCCTGGGGGCAGAACTAAGGGGTCTCATGGCCCCTGCTAGGGCTGACGACCCCTGGCATTTTAAGGGTTTTTGAACCCGGTTTCCCTTTGCAATGATTGTGGGTCTCCGCCAAGGACTTGTGGGCCATTGTTTGCCCCCTTCAATGGACTAATTGGTTGATTAAAACCCCTCTTTCTTTGGGTAGAACCTTAGGCGTTAAGAGGTAACCTTTTAACTTATAAATTGGACTCACTTGTTATTTATGCTTGAAACCTTTGGAAAGTGATTGTTTGAACTAACCTTCACTCTCGGGATTGTCCAAAGACATGTTTAGCGCAACTCTGAGTCAAGGACACGTGAACTTAAGATTTGGAATTTCAATAACCCTTAGATGCCCGAAGGGGCTTATAAACTCGACATTTTGGATCCTAGCTAGGGACACAAAGTTGAACAGGGTTGTGCTAGCTTACTAATGACAATCTAAGACTTGGGATGACAATTTGTAATGGTTCTTTGAATAATGCTTAGTCTGATAGTAGTTGTACTTGTCAATTCATGTGCCTCATGTATGCATCTCTTGTATATGTAAGTTGTATCATCTGCCTTACCATATGACTTATGTGAGTCGGTCCTTGGGGCTCCGCGTGCATTGACTTGCCCGAGCCTCCTCGGACCGACAGAATCCTTTGTTGGACTATACTTGGATGGTAAGCAGGCATATTCTGCACTGCTACCTTCCTTGCTGACCAGATCTGCCTTAAACCTTTCTACCCATTTTTGGGCTAACCATACTGCTCAATTTTCTATATTTAAGTTAGTTTACTCTGGCCCAATCCCGTGTGTCAGGTCAAGTCTGTTTTGCCTAGTTTTGTCAAGACCTGTCTAGTTTGCTGTGTTACTCATTGTTTTGCCCATTTTGTCATTTTTTGTTCCGTAATTTGTTTAGGTTAGTCGGTTTGAGATATGAAAGGGATACTCATTATGAGTTTTGTTAAGCGTGCTCAGCATTTGGAGAGTACTTCCCTATATGTTTGTATGTTTAAGATGGGTTCTGATTAGATCCGTTTGAGTTGGAAATTGAGTCGGCACCACTTAGCTTCGGTCCCATGAAGCTGGACGCGGCTGAGTGGATTAAGTATTCGATTAACTCATTGCAGTACAGTGTCTGAAACCAATCGCACTTATCTCTTGGTACCATAACTTGCCTAGTCACGTAGTCAATACTGTGGAAAGGCTAACTATATTTGAAATGGACATATATGTTTGTATTCCTACAATGGAATTGTGAGGTACCTTTATGTGCATGTGTTCCCAAAAACAGTCACATAGTAGCAACCAGGGCAGGATGATTTAGCCATGTGGTTTGCCAAATGTTAGAAGTACACAATGCTTAGTTTTGTATCATTATGATTATGCAAGTACTATTACAGCATGATGTGGCTAGTTAAAAATACGTTTTTAGATTCAATATTGATGCAACATGCTGTGCTATTTATATTGAGTATTTGCCAGATCGTCGAACCTGATTTGTTACTACCCCTGGGTGCTGTAGGTGAAGGATCCCCTATCCCTGCCCTGGACGAGGAGGAGGAGCCTGAGGAGGAATCCTAGGGCTTGATAGAGTGGAGTGTAGACGATGTATTTTTAAAGCTAACGCTTTTTGGGCATTTATGTATCTTTTGTAGCTTTTGTTTTCTAGTCGTGTTTTAAATACCTTTTTGGGGAATGTAATTAATGTACTTTTGTTAACTGTAAACGTTTATGTTAATGGGCAGTGCTTTTGAATATTTGTGCACTTTGATATTGTCTCTATTATGTTTGAAATACATAATGCGTTACACAAGCTTTCGCTAAATTACAACAATGTATTTAATTTGAAGGATCATGTCATCGATCGTTCTCACACGTTGAGAATTGTAAGTGAACCATGGGCCTGGATTGCCTTTATGTACTGTTTACTATGTTAATCCCCACAGGCTGCGACCCTAAACCAGGACTTGTGGAAATGTGGGGTGGAGGGTTGTGACACGGGATTGCTTTCCTGGGGTGGAACTTGCGATTTCTTCTCCTAGGAAGAGATTTTTTTTTTGGGTGTGTGTGGGGTGGGGGGTATGGGGTTTGCCGTGGAGGGTGCTTTTTGGTAGTTGACGGTGGAGGAGAAAAAAGGTGTTGAGGCAAAGGGGACGGAAGAAGATGGAGAGAGAGAAGAACGTTTGAGAATAAAGGCTCCTCCTATTTGAAAAAGGGCTTTCTCATCATTTTTGGAAAATATGACGATGCTGGCCAGGAAACACCCACTCAGGCTGGTTGTCCTTAACTGAAAGAAAGTTGCAAAACTTAAAACTTCGAATTCTTGTGTGTTTTTTTTTTTTTTTTTTTTTTTTTTAAATAAGCCAAGAACTTACGGCCTTTTCTAAAATTTTTCCGAAATAAAATCCTTAAATCTTTCTTGGACCCTACTGTGGTTCATGGTTCATCTTTTAATGGCTAATAGACTTTGCATCATTCCCCCTGGGTTGCAAAAGAGTTTGACCTCAAACTAGAACTAGTTGTATTGCCTCTGTAAATGTGGTGTATTTGAAGCACTTCATTTGTGAGGCTTTGCCTTGATCTTTTTTTTTTTGGGTGTTCTGGCTTCCTTGGATATAGTTTGATGGGTTTCCATTGTGAATAAACATGAATATATTGTCCCACATTCCATTAGTTCCATCTTGTCATACATTTACGGTCGTCTAAGTAGAAAATATATACTATCCATCGGCATGACATTGCACCAGTGTCCTTGTAGTCTTCACCAACAACAAAAGTAACTTTCTCTGTCGATCACAATAATGCAAGTTTGCGCATCTACAATCCCTGTCGAACGAAAGATATTATTCCGCAACTATCTCTTCTCAATAGTTAAGAGGCCCGTGTGGACTAAGAAGAAGTTCACTGGTGGCATCACCATGTTCATGAGCTACCATTGTCAACTGCTCCTTCTGGCTCATCATGTACTTTAATTTCTTGATTCTCATCTCCTAAAGTAAGAATAACAGTGTCAACATATCCACTTTCCTCGACCATAGTCACCTTGTTTTGTATCTTCTTGTGTGAACACTGGAAGGACAAATGTCCTACTTCTGAACAGCTACAACTAATTTGACTACCCTCTTGTTTTTGTGGAGCAACTCTTCCCATAAGCCTTGAATTAGAGTGTAACCTATTAGAAAATTGTTGATGTTGTTATTGTTTATCCCTTTGTCCCATAGGTTGTCCGGGAGGTGGTTTCCATGAAGATCATCGAGAATAGCCATATTCAATCATCTTCTCTCCTCCACTTTAAGGTAAAGGACTATGCATCATCTAGTGTTTGGAGCTCTCGAAAATTCAATTCATTCTGTATTTCTATTGCTAAACCATTAAGGTAGTGAGAGAGTTTGTGTTCATTATCTTCAAGAAAAATCCAAACCTTGGTGTCAGATAATGAAACTCCTCGGTCTAACCAGTCACTGATTTCTTCACTTGTCATAGAATATGACATTTCATATAGAGATCCCACATATAGTGTAACTGTAGAAGTTTCTGTACCTTTCATTGATGAAGTCCATCAGTTTGCACATCTTCCTACTATGCTAAGGCTAGTCCTTACTGTTTTAACCATTTTGGATTGGGGTTCCAAGGTTAGGTTAAGGACTGGAGAGGGAAATTTGAGGGGGCAGATTTGAATAGGATTTAGGATCGTTGAGTTCGGGTGAGGGACAGATTTTGAATAGGGTTTAGGATCGTTGAATTCGGGTTAGGGGCAGATTTGAAGGGGAACTGGATTTGAGATGGGGATCGAGTATTCTTTTTTTTTTTTTTTTTTTTCTTTCTTTGGGTCGATGGTGGAGGCTTAGATTGGGATTGGGACGGGGTTTTTCTGGATTTTTGGGGAATTTGGAGTTGGGGTTTGGGCGATGGTGATGGATTTTGAGGAAGAGGTGAGGGTTGGATTTGAGAGGTAGGGCTTTTGTTTTTGAATGCGGCAGGATTAAATTTGAGCAAGGGCAGTGTTGATGGGATCAGGCCCTAAAAGGGTATGGAGGAGATGGAGGATGAAACGAATCAAGCAATTTGACTGAAAGTGGTCGTGATCATTTGCTCCGATACTATTTGATGGAAATCATAGGCTTAGGATTTAGATAGTAGGTGCCGAAACATACTAATGAGGTTCTTGTGAAAGAGGACACACTAGAATGATAAACCACAATGAAAATTTGTATTAAATCGCCTACTACAATGCTCATATAAATAGCCAAAGGAACCTAATTGCGTTAGGAAACTAACCTAATCACAATAGGAAACTATAAGAAACCGGGAAACTAACATAGTTAGAAAGCTAATTATAATAACTCAATGGGGAAAATAAAATAGTGAATAAAATTCTTAATATTTCTTGGACCCCACACGTGGTTCATGGGTCCTCTTGCAATGGCTAACAGAATTTGCATCACCTTGACTCTGTCCCACTAAACAATATGGAGACTCATGAATTGTTTTATCTACTGCACTCTCCAAACCACAATGGAAGAACAACATGCAAATCATCATCGCTGAAGCCACTGCAGAGAACTGTAGACCACTTTGCAAAAATGCCCAATGGTAAACCAGTAGGCGTTTCTATGGTTCCACCACTTATGCCATACCATAAAGAACAAGCGCTCACTTTATAGTGATGAATAGCTTGCGCACTGTTAAATATATCAAATCATAGGGGGAAGCTCCTTATGTTGTGGAAAGTGAATTAAAAAAAAGAGGCAGATTCACATATCATTACAAGAATATAGTGAAGAAGCATTACACAGGGAGATGAGGCATGGAAGTCACCCCCTTAGCTCTTCAACTCACCAAGCCTTCAAAATCAGTCACTCAAAAACAAGAGGAGCTATAACCATCGACATTGATGACCCAACACGAACATGACCTTGACAAATGCAGTGTTATTGTGGCAATGTTATTCATTCCAAAGATCCGAACAGGCTATCTGTGTCTGAAAATGAATCAAGTATAAAAGTAAAAAATATATATATTCTTACAGAGGCAGACACAATGCTGTAAAGTCCAGATGTCAACCCTCAATTTGGATAATAAAGTTTTGAAGCCAAGAACAATGCAAATGACCAGACCCCGAATCGGTAGGCCAGAGAGCCCAGCCAGCCAATGTATCTAATAGTAAATGATCTACAATGAGAAACCTCTGTAAGAAGGTTGTGGCCTACGTCCAAACACACAGTGCAGAAGATTAAAGTACAAGTTGACCTGCATCACACTGATGATGATGACAGGCAAAAGCCCAACTGCATATATGGGTAAGCACCAGTGAACGGTCTTTCCCTTGAGCATTAAGACGTGACCTGCAAAAAAGGAGACCAACATGGATCCCAGAGAGAGATAAAGAGATGTCAATCCCACAAGCAGCTTTTGTCCCAGGCTCTTGCTGTAGTCAGACTTTTGGAAGCCGGAGATGAGGATGTTGAGGAACGTGATGATGGAAGTAAGAGAAAAGCACAGGGCAAGAAATGACGATATAATGTAAACGCGGAAAGCATTATGCTCGAGTAATGTTGGAACACCATCATTTGCATAGTCACCTGGGACAGTGGTGGCTGATGCAAAGGCCACGGTGGCAATGAGGCCGGCCACTACTGAGCAGGCTCCAGATGTTGCTTCTAGCCACCGGTCACCGTCCTTGTTCACGAGCTGATGTTTAAGCGTATCCGTGAAGACCTCTTGAGGGGTTTTCTGACTTTCATTGTGGGTTTCAAAGAAATATCCAGGCATTGAGTCTTTGGGCATTGAGTCTTTGACATACTATGCCAATTAAAGTGAAGAATATGTTAGTTCATTCTAAACTGCCAACAGATGAGGAAGCTGTAAATTGCATAAATACCCAGCCAGCAACCCTAGTAAATTGTGTTCCATCTCCTCTTAATTCATTTTCTATTAAATGGGAGATTATTTTTTATGGCCATTTACGTATATTCATCTTTATATCTTTAATGTTAGCTATTTTTACAAAATAAAATAAAATATATTCTTATGAATTCCTCTCACACAGTCAGAGGTGCTCATTATTACAACCTTGAAATTGCTGGTTCAAGAGGCAACCAATAAAAAAAAATTATGTTGAAATTAAAAGGCCCAATATAATGAAATATAAGAGAGAGAGAGAGAGTCACACACCTCATGCCACTTAGTCTGCCATTGCACTTGATACCACTTCATCTCCCAAAGCATTCTCATGGTGTCACCTGGAAATAGTTGAGGTCCCTCTTTGGCACTAGAGGCAGCTATATGCAAAACATTGTCACCATTCTCGTCTACTTTCCCGAGAATTTCACTCTGGCTCTCAAACTTGGCTCTAAGAAAATCATAAACAACAATTTGTCGTTTCTGTACTGCCAGAAGTAGTGCATTCTTTTTGTCAGACGGCTTCTGGTGATAAATGGCCATAGGAACTCGGATGAGAATTTGCTTTACCATCTCTATTATCCCATTTTCAACTGCAAGAAGAAATGGCGTTATATAAAGTCCGTCCGTCTTCTCCTCTAGGCTTTCGTCTTGGCCTTTCTTTTGTTGATTGCCCGCATCAGGTGGGCTGGCCCGGTCTGCCATCTCATTAGCATTCTCTTGTTGCAATCTGAGACTCATCCACTCATCACCTAAATGTGAATCCGCTGCCAACATGGTGTCTTTGGGATTCATTCCATCATTGTCATCGGCCAATGAAGTTGAATATTGAAGTAGTTCATCCACTGTTCTGCATGCCAGTGTGTGCTTTTGCTTCTTTGTTATGATCACATTTATACACTCAAATCGAACTACAAAAGTTGCAAATTGAATAATAGTGAGGTTGTCAGTATATGAATCAAGAAAACAAAATTGCATAGAAGACTCTTCCTTTGTCAATGATGCAAACATTCTCTGTTTTATTTTTGAAAACAAAAAACTTCATCTAGAAGGAAAGAACAAAACAACTGTGATGTGGAAGTTACTTGATTTATCAAATTTCATGCAACCCCTCGTTTACACATAAACCTAGTGTAAGGAAACTAAGGGTCAAGGATCCATTAAAAAAAAAATTAGACTGGTTTGCCAGGTCTTATCTATCTGAAATAGAGTTGATTTAAATAGATCAGTCTAAAATACACCTTTTTCAAGTAGACCTTATTATAAAATAGACTGTTAGGCATGTCTAATTCAATTAGAAAATGCATACTTGTAATGCTATAAAAGTTATTTGTGCAAAGTTGTCATATGAGAAAAAGTAGTACAGGCAAATTTGTTACAAGGTAAAAGTACTATAGGCAAACTTATCATATTATAAAAATTACATGTGCAAAGTTGTCATATGAGAAAAAGTAGCATAAGCAAGTTTGTTATAAAGTAAAATTAGTGTAAGACTTGTCATATTATGAAAGTTATATGGACAGACTTATCAAACGAAGAAAAAAAAAGTTACTCCGGAAGCTCAATCATCCTAGACAATTGGGCGTACAAGCTATTTTTTTTTTGGTGTCCTAGTAAGAGGACTGGGACCCAAGGTAGCCCACACAAGTGTGAAGAGGAGCAGATAAATGTGAGAAGAATGGCATATCAAGAAATCGGTCTCTAGGTAACCAGGTTATATCCGGGGTTGCCAACTGAGCAGCCCCATGTTGTCACTTCATATACTACTTATTATATGAGAAACTGTAAAGATCAACCGGAATTAGAAATAATCCAAGACTGATGGGAGTGATATTCATAGGTTAGAATGCCGTAGGGATTAAGCATTCAAATATTTAAAGGTAAAAATTTGTTGCCTAAGAATAAGATCAATCAATCGTGAAACAATGTAAAAACATGGATGACCAATTGTTCATACTCCAACTGAGACAAAAAGTTAGGCCTAATAGTAAATGGCATGTAACTATGAGCGAACATATATGGGTAAAATAATGATTGCACCATCCCTAATGAGAGAGAAGAAATATCTATTAGGAAATTATTAACCCATGTGAGTATTAGTGATCAATTGGCTAGGGTATGATGTGTTTTTATTTTAAATATTTAAGAATATATGTGTAACTTTGTATCTTCAAAATTAATTGTCGGATACAAATTTTTTTTTTATATATATTAATGCATACATGCAATAAGAGAATTGAATGGCTAACCACTATTTGGACTGTCATTAAAAATGTTGCTTCACTTTCCTTCTTTCTAAAAAGAGTTATTCTTCACCCTAAAAGACCACAAAAGCAAATAATCTGCTTATAAAGGAAATAGATCAAATTATAACAGAATTTAAATGGATGAGGAAACGTTACTATAATTATCACTAGGATGATGCCAAATATAGAAATTTAAGAATTGTGTTATAGAATGCGAACCTATTATAAACAGGTACTTCAATAAAAACCAAATGCAGTACTTGAGCCATTCGAATGGGGTGACAGTGGCGTGGTGGTCCTCAGCATTGCCCCGGGGGTGTTTCCCACTGCCTGTAAGACGAGGTAATGTCATCAGTTAAAAGTGCAAGTTAAAAGGACATCCACACCATCATTTTAAGAACACCCCCCACCATCTTTTGAATAAATCACCCCCCCCCCCCCAAACCCAAAAAAAAAAAAAAAAAAAAAAAAAAAAAAAAAAAAAACAAACTCTGTTTTTTTCCTGCTACAAAATACAGCCTTTTGAATAAGGAATAATTTAAGACCCCAACCCCGCCTAATTTTAATTAGCACTTAATTAATCTTGATTGAGTGCCTAATTTGTGTTTTGGTTGGTTTTGTGATGGATTTGGTAGATTAGTGGAGTGTTGAACCAACTTAGGTAGACCTATGATCTTTTTGATAATTTTGGGTAACACGTGTTTCCAAAGTTTAATGGGTTTAAGTGCATTTCATAAGCATGTCATTAACATTAAAACTCATATTTGGACTTAACCTAATTGGACCCAATACAACCCATTCTAAGCCATTCCTCACTCAAAAGCCCTTTTTCAGAATTCCTTCATGAAGAAGCCTTTTCCCCAAATTTCATTCAAGAAAATGGACTTGCATGCAAAAAAGAGCAAAACCTTTCCCTTTGTAAACCCTCCACCGTCCCTTACTCTTTCTTCTTCCTTCATTCCAACTGAAAGCCTTCCTTTCCTTCCTCTCCTTCTCCTTTCTTCTTTTCTTCCCCCATTTCTTGCTACAATCTACAAGAAGATAGAGTGCATGAGTGAATTGAGAAGCTCATCTTGTTCCCCAAACACCTCTACATCCACTACAAGCCATGATGCTCTAGGGTTCTCTCCTTTCAGAAGCCCAAATCACCTTTCCTTCTCTTGAATGATGAATTAGAAGCCATGGAAAGTCATGCATGTCGAATTTGAGAAATTAGAAAGTGATACTCATCTTCTTCAAGCTCTCCTCATCACCATCTCCACCAAACCCGTCTCTTTGGTAAGCTATGTCTCCCTACATCTTCATCTTGCTTGAGTTAATAATTAGAAGCTTAAAGGGGCACATGCACACTCTATTGAGCTCATTATTCTCATCTTCATTGTAGGAAGTTGTGATTGAGTTAGCTTTTGTGGGTTTGCTTGCATTTGAGCTTAGAGATTTGGAAATTTTACTTGCACACCATCATTTGCTGTCATCAGTTAAAAGGACATGCACACCATCATTTTAAGAAATCAACCCCTCCCCTCCACACACACACACAACCAACTCTGTTTTTTTCCTGCTACAATAAAAATACAGCCTTTTGAATATAGGAATCACATTGTTTTTGTTAAAAAAACAAAATAAATAAATAAGGGGAATGTTCATATGCATCTTTCCCTCACCATAAAGTGAGGGACACTCCCCTTTTTGCACATGAATAGTGCATTTTGTACCTCACCCTATGTACTTGAAAAGTACATTTAGTACTTGAGATTTTCCAAAAAGGGGAGTGTCCCTCACCCCATGGTGAGGAAAAAATGCATATGAATGTTCCCCAATAAAGTATATCTTTACTGTGCTGACATGTGGTGGTACTTTATGAATATAAGTATGGGGAATAAAGCAAATGCAATTTTGCCTTTATGTATTTTGGTCCTTTTATGTAAACAATGCGCAATTGATCAAAAAGAAAACAAAAGTTCAAAACTAAAGCTACATACTTGGGATATCCAAACTTGTAGACGGCCCAGATTCTTCATGAACACTAATGCCTGATTGCAGATTCTTCTTGTGCATATCACCCGTTGCACTTTGGAAACAACGCTTGAATCTTGAAACTAAGAATAGAACAGATATTAGATATACGATATAAAAAAGGGAAAATAAGCAACACCATGAACAATTGGGTTAGAGAAATAGGGATAGTGAATAAATTTATGCTTATGTTTCTCAAGATATATTAAAATATATGAGCATTATATCCCTAAAACTATCATGACTTGGAATAAAAGATCACCACAAACAATAGATTCTATGCAAAATGTGTTGACAAAGCACATTTGAAGTTAACTGAGTCATGATACTCAGCTGAGCCATAACTGTTTGCAAATACACTGAACTGAGTAAAGTATGTATAACGACCATGACAAGCTGACAGTTATAATGAATTCAAGTGTCATGTCTTTTCTCTTCTGTAAAACTGTTACCCTTACCATAAAATTATTCTTGTGCCGTTTCCTATCACCAATTGGTTTTGGGATAAGTGGTAGCTCAATGGGGTGTAAGATCCTACAATTCTTCTTTAGATCAGTGATGTTATGGAAAGTTGCGCGTTGACTTTATATTTTGTATTGACACTAGGAGTCTTATGCACGGATTTGGGGCTATAAATAGGGCATTGCTCTCAACCCTCAAGATTACCACTCTCACTAATCTGAGTCAGAGATATCTTAGAGAGAGATTATTCTCTAGGGCCACTGAGAGATTGTTCTGAAGGGCTGTTCTAGAAGGTCATTATTGCTTCTGTTTTTTTTGTAGAAGATAGTTCATCTTGACTAATAAGGTGCGAGGAGACAAAGTAAGGAGAACGGTGTAAGGTGAAAGTCGTATTAGTGGATTCTGTGCAAGAACAACTACGATCCTTAGGTCGATGTACAGACTGAGGTAAAGGAGCTGTGAGTATATCTTATAACTGTTCGTGAAATCTTGATTTCTAGATCGTGGTTTTTCTCCCTGGAAAGGGTTTCCACGTTATATTTGTGTCTGCCTTCTTGTGGTGATTGCTTGGTAGATTTATTTGCTAGTTCTATATTGTTTGATTGGTTACATCCGCTATATTGATTTGATTAATTAGACTAGCATCCATTTTAGTGGGTCCTGAAAAATTCTCAATTGGTATCAGAGCGGGTTACACTATTTTATTGTGTTGATCCAACTATTGATAGAATGTATATCTATTGTGAAGACACTTCTACCAAAATCCCTAAATCTGTTGGAAAAAAGAAATCTTCTAAAGGGATTCAATGCTATGAGTGTCATGGATATGGACACATTGCTAGTGATTGTGGTAATAGGAAACCAAATAAAAAGGCTTTTAATTTGAAAATGTTTGAATCTAAGAAGCCTAACACTAGCAAAGAAAAACTCGTGGCTTTTATGACAACCTCAATTTCTGCTGCTACTCATGTTTCTTCCGAAGCTGAGACTGATCAAGAAACTGAGTCAGAGGAAGAACCAGATTGGAAAGCTGAATATGAAACACTTTTTCAAGAAAACTATGAAGATGGTGAAAGTGAATGAAAAAGTTGCTATCAACTGGAAAGTGTCTGAAGAGCAGAATTCCTCTTTGAAAACTGAACTTGCAGAAGCACTAGTTAAAGTATAAAAATTGGAGGATGAAAATAACAAGTTGGCTGACAAATTGACTGTAGAATCAAAAAAGTGTGACTTACTTGATTCTGATATGAAGACTTTGAAAGCAGAGAATTCTGATTTGAATGGAAGACTTAAGATGATTCTATCTGAGTTAAATACTGCTAAAGCTTCATTGAACATGATGAATACTGGGTCTAAAAAACTTGATATCCTGGGCAATCAAAAGACAAAGACTAACATGCATGGCATTGGCTACGCTGACGGAGCATCCACTTCGAATGCCAAAGGTACAAGCTGTTTTGTTAAAAATTCAGTTATTACTAATCCTGTTGTTAGTGTTGCAAAGAAAGCTCCAAAGAAGTTTAATGTGTCACATCTTGAACGAATTCCCACGCGCCGTCATTGTGGAATTAAAAGACACATTAGACCCCATTGTAATAAGCTACGAAAATCACCGAATCAAACGTAATGGAAAACGCAGAAGGCTGAGTTGAAAAAGAAGAATAACAAAGCTGTTTGGATCAAGAAAGAAGACCTACCTTCTGTATTGGTACACACTTTGCTGAAATATTTAAATTAACAAGTGTGTGTGCCTAAACTTCATCACCCTTGATCTGCAAGATCAAGCCCCCACCCTAGTGCTGATTTGAAGATCATATTGAGGGGGAGCTACTGCATTCAGATTGATGGAAAATGCATGATGATATTTGTTTGTCAATTATGGACAAATGCAGGGGGGAATAAAGGAGCTAGGGGGAGCTATACAAGCAAAGGCAATGCAAGATCTACAGTGCTGAATTTTTTTTATTAAAATTCAATGTATTTTGGGTTTTTACTTTTTGGTAGATCAAATTGTATTATTTTAGGGAGTTTTGTCCAAAAATTTCCAAAAGGGGGAGATTGTAAGGATTTAATATCGTGTAGTGGCTGTTGGCAGAGAGGTGTCTTGCTATAGCGAGACACATGTTCGCTATAGCGAGCGTGGCCGGGAAAGCCCAGTCCGATCCGGACTCTATGTTGGAGTTTGTGTATGATTGTTATTCTTAGTGTATTGACACTAGGAGTCTTATGCACGGATTTGGGGATATAAATAGGGTACTGCTCTCAACCCTAAAGATTACCACTCTCACTAATTTGAGTCAAAGATATCTTAGAGAGATTATTCTCTAAAGCCATTGAGAGATCGTCATTGTTGCTTCTGCTTTCTTGTAGAAGATAGTTCATCTTGACTAACAAGGTACGAGGAGATCAAGTAAGGAGAACGGTGCACAGTGGAAGTCGTGTTGGTGGATTCTGTGCAAGATCAACTACGGTCTTTAGGTTGAGGTAAAGGAGCTAGGGATGGCAACGGGGCAGGGTGGGGGAGGGTATGCCCTTCCCATCCCCATCCCCGCTATTTGGGGTTCGGGGAATCCCCGACCCCGACCCCGACAGGGACGGGTGACACTCATACCCGACCCCGTCCCCGCACATTACATGTATTTATTACTTTATTTTACCATTAAATATATTTATATTTTATAAATCATAATCTTACTATCATAGTAATTGAGAGTTTAGGGTTTAGGGGATGGTGAAATATTATGAACAATTATGATATTGAGATAATGAATTTAACATGTTCTAGGTAACTTAGCAAAAAATTAAAATTAAAACTATAAATCATATGATTGAGGGTATTTAGGGTTTAGTAGTTTACTAATGACATATAACTATAATACTATATAATATATATACATGTATTATACATATACTTGCAAAAAAGGACTCAAGTCTCAATTAGTCAATTCTCAAAAGAGTTATTATATATATCGTACATGTATTATGTTTCTAAAATATTTCTTGAGATAATGAATTTAACATGTTCTAGGTAACTTAGCAAAAAATTAAAATTAAAACTATAGATCATATGATTGAGGGTATTTAGGATTTAGAGTTTAGGGTATTTAGGGTTTACATACTAATAACACATAACTATAATATTATATAATATATATACATGTATAATGTATTATATATACTTGTAAAAAAGGACTCAAGTCTCAATTCTCAAAAGAGTTATTATATATATCATACATGTATTATGTTTATAAAACATATATTTATATATATATATAAAATTACATAATATTTTCGGGTCGGGTTCGGGGCTGGGTATGACACTACCATACCCTACCCGCCCTCGGGCTGGGGGGTTCGGGTGGCCCCATACCCGAATTTTGGGTCACCCGACCCGAAATTTCAGATCGGGTCCCCGAACCCGCGGGGATTTTTGCCATCCCTAAAAGGAGCTGTGAGTATATCTTGTAACTGTTCATGAAATCTTGATTTCTGGATCGTGGTTTTTCTCCCTGGAAAGGGTTTCCACGTTATATTTGTGTCTGCCTTCTTGTGGTGATTGCTTGGTAAATTTATTTGCTAGTTCTATCTTGTTTGATTGGTTACATCCACTACATTGATTTGATTAATTAGACTAGCATCCATTCTAGTGGGTCATGCAAAATTCTCTTAAGCTTCCAAAATGGCTTAAAGCAAGTGATTGGATCAAAATCCATTATAGACGGCAAACGGTCAATCTCCATGGATCTTGGGGAATAAATATTATGACCATGCAAACCCGACGGCTCGTGCCACGAGACTTGGATCTTTGTCATAATCCGATTTGGGTGCGTGATAGGTTGCAAAAATGGATGCAGTTTCAATTATTGGAAATAAATGGGTCTATTCTATTATGGAAAAACTAGATGGGAGTTTGGATAGATATAAAGCTCATCTTGTTGCTCAAGGTTTCAAGCAAGAGTATGGTATAGATTATTAATAGACCTTTGCTCTCGTAGCCATAATGACCACGGTTCATACTTTGCTTGCCATAGCTGCGATTTGGGGCTGGCCTCTATGGAAAATGGATGTTAAAATGCATTCTTACATGGTGATCTCTAGGAAACTGTATTCATGAAGCCACCTCTAGGGTACGCTACTCTAAATCATGTTTGACGACTACGCAGATCCCTTTATGGTCTCAAACGTGCCCCCACACACCTGGTTTGCTAAATTTCTTGATGCAATTCTTCGAGTTGGATATTATCAAAGGTCCAATGACAACTCTCTTTTTAATTGCCGCACTGCTAAATGATGCACTTTTTTACTCCTAGATGTCGACGACATGATTCTTAGTGGCAATGAAGCTTCTGGCATCTCATCTCTAAAAAATGGATCTTATGTTTCACTTTCAAATGAAGGGCCTTTTACACCTGACTTGCTTTCTTGGACTTGAGATCACCTGTACCACTGTGGTATTCATATTCGTCAAAAGAAATATGTGGAAGATCTACTATCATTAGTTCGTCTGACTGGCACCAAGGTCTCTGACATTCCATAAGAGCTGAATGCCAAACTTTGAAATGATAATGGTGTTCCCCTTCTTGATGCCACATTATACAAACGACTTGTTGGGAGTTTGATATATCTTACCACGACTAGGCCAGATACTTCCCATGCAGTCAAGACTGTCAGTCGATTTGTGGGTAATCCTTGTAAACCTCGTCTCATTGTGGTGCATAGGATATTCAAATATATTCGTGGAACTCCTATGGATTGTTCTACTATTCTACCTCCTCTATGGATCTTCGTGCTTATGTTGATGTTGATTAGGCTGGATGTCTCGATACTCAACAATCAACTACTGGGTGTTGTATGTTCTTGGCACATCTCTTATCTCATGGCGGTGCAAAAAGAAACCCACAGTCTCCAAATCCTCTGTTGAAGTCGAATACAAATCTATGTCCTCTGCTAGTAACGAAGCCATTTGGCTTTGCTGTCTTCTCCGTGAGATGGGTGCTCTGGTCATTGGTCATACTCCTCTCAATACTGGCATTACTACTGTGATACAAATTGCTAACAATCATGTTTTCCACGAGCGGTCCTAGAACATCGAAGAATACTGTCATTTTATTTGACAGCACGTTCTTTCTAGTTTGCTTCATCTTTTTCATGTTGCCTCACAGATTTAGTTAGTGGATATCTTCATTAAATCTCTACCTCAACCACAGCATGATCTCCTTATTTAGAAATTGATGTTTGCTCTCACCCACATCAATTTGATGTGATATGTTAAATAAAGCGAGTAAAGGTGACCCACACTACCTAGGTCTAATGCGCTCTCAAGCTCATACCATTTATAGCAAACATATATCATCACATGGCTGAATATGGGTGACCTGAATTATGAATGTATCATACCTTATGAAGATATTTTGGGGTCCCATAGATAGATGGTGGATTATTGCATTGACTGCATTTGATTGTGATTAACATGATTACAACTATGATGAATGGCAACACAGGTATATATAAAGGATCAATTGCAAATGGATGATACACAATTTTGCACAAAATTTCTCTTCTTCCTCATTCCTTATACTCTGTTTGATACTGTTTGAAATCTTTATATGGTCTTGATCTATCTACAGAAAGCCTATGATAGGATTCCTATAGATTTTATTTCGTGGATTTTAACTAAAAGGAGTGTCCATGGAGGTTACATTGAACTTGTCAAAGACATGTGAGAAAATGGTAATGAGTGTGAAAATCACTTATGGAAAGACGTGATTTTCAGTGACCATTGTTTTCATCAGAGGTAAGCAGTAAGAGTTTATATCTTTACACTGATTATGAACGAGTTAACTGCTCATATTCAAGAGGAGGTACCTTGGTTTATATAGTTTGCAAATAATACATTATTGGTGGATGAATTGAGAGTTGGCGTGAATGTGGGACCTGAGAGATGGCGGGAGGGTTTAGATTCCAATGGCTTTGAAATAAATCATGCAAAAATAAAATATATGGCTTGCAACTTCAATGGGGATCTATAAAGAGTTGAAACTACTCTATGAATTGAAGCTCAAGACAAAACAACAAACAGATTCATTCTGATACTTTTGGTCGATAATTATTAAGGATGAAGAGATTAAGGAAGATGTCGAATATATGATAAGAGCATGATGGTTGAAGTAGAGACTTGTTTTTGAAGTTCTTTGTGATCGGTGTATACTAAAAGATTGAAAGGAAATATCTCACAAGATAGTAATTAGATCAACTATGACCTATTCTGCAGAATATTGGCTAATTAAGAAGTAACATATACAAAAAATGAGTATGGTAGAGATGAGACTGTTGAAATGAATGCGTGTAAAGTGAGTAAAGATAAAATAAAAAATGAGTAGTTTCTGGAGCATTTATGGGTATCACCAATAAGTTATAAATTAAGAAAAAAATTGTTTGAGATAGTTTGGGCAATGTTCAACACAAGTCAACAATGAAGTTGTTAAAGAGAAGTTTTACTGTGTAGGCTGATGAGTTACCAAGAAGAGTATATAGGTTGAGAAGAACATGGATGAAAGTAGTAATGATGGATATAAAGACGTGCAACTTATTTGAGGGTTTGGCTCATGATAGATCAAAATAGATCAAAATAATTTATATAACTAACCCCAACATAGTTGGGATAAAGTTTTCCTGATTATATATATAGATAGGGGAGCGTTGCATGGCGCCCCGGCGTTTTTTTGCATTTTGGAGAGAAAAAAGCCCCCCTCGATTCCATGAATGAGAGCAAAGTATTAATTTCAATTTGCGACAGGTGGGCTTCTATTTACTTTTAAGAAACCTAAATTTAAGGAAATAATAGTTAATGTTGGAACACTTGGAACCCTACAAATCATGGAACGAGAGGGGATCAAAAGATCCAAGTGGGGCCAACCTAGATATCAAATTTGAAGTCAATCTAACACCTTTAACCATTCATTCGTGGTCCACAAGTTTAACGGCTTTATATAAAATAATAAAATTGACTCTCGATCCAACTGTTCACTCCATTCAAATCTATCAAAACATGGTGAGATTCATGTAAATAGAAGGTGTGGGTTTCGACGGTTCGCTTAGATGAACTAGTAGGTGGCCCCACTTGGTGGGTAATATATATATATATATATGAGTATTTTTATGCATTTATATGCATCCATCCCTCATCATAGGGTGAGGGACACTTACGTGGCTTTCTCTTTTGCACATGAACATTCCTCTTTTACATATGACCATATATGGTTTTTCCACTTTTGCACAAGAATATTTCTAATTATTTAAGTGTCTCTCACCCTATGGCGATGGATGGATTTACATGAACATTCCTTTCAGAGAGGAATGTTCATATGCATCCATCCCTCACAGTAAGGTAAGAGACACTTTTATGGCTTTCCTTCTTTGCGCATGAACATTCATCCCTTGCAAATGACCATATATGGCTTTTCCTCTTTTGCGTATAAATATTTCCAATTATATATGTGTCCCTCACCTTAGGGTCAGAGATGGATGCACACGAACATTTATATATATATATATATATATTGAGCAATATTCATATGCATCCAGCCCTCACAGTAAGGTAAGAGACACTTATATGGCTTTCCTTCTTTGCATATGAACATTGGTCTCCTGCAAAATGACCATATATGGCTTTTCATCTTTTGCGTATAAATATTTCCAATTATATGTGTCCCTCACCTTGTGGTGAGAAATGGATGTACATGAACACATATATATATATAGGGTAATATTTAGGTGGGAACTGATCTCACAAATTATGTGAGAACTTTTTTGTTGGGCCCACAATTGGAGATGGGACCAGGAGGGATGGAAAGATCTATGTGAGACCACCCCAAATATCAAGTTTGACCCCAAACCCATGCCCCTAACCCCTTCATCCGTGGCCCACAAGTTTAATGGCTTCATATTCGAAAAAATATTCAACACTCGATCCAACGATTCAGTCCATTCAGATGTGTGCCAATCCTTGGGATTAGTGACTATTAGGGGGTTCCCTATTGGTTGCTAGGTTTGGATGGGTTGCTAGTTGAGCCCCGCAAAAAAGTTCTCATATAATAGGTGAGAACTAGTTCTCACTTGAATTATTGCCCCCTATATATATATATTAAGGAATATTCATGTGCATCCATCCCTCACAGTAAGGTAAGAGACACTTATATGGCTTTCATTCTTTGCACATGAACATCCATTTCCTGCAAATGGCCATATATGGCTTTTCCTCTTTTGCGCATAAATATTTTCAATTATGTGTCCCTCACCTTGTAGTGAAAGATGAATGCACATGAACATTTATGTATAGGGATATGCTCCTATGAGAGTAACTCTCATGGCAATGAGAGAGTAATGGTGAGGCCCTCTTTTGCGCATATATATGGCTTTTCCTCTTTTCCTGCAAATGCCAACAACCTAAATTTGAGAGGCCCCATCCCTTACTCTCATACTACCGTGAGAGTTACTCTCACAAGAGCATCTCCCTAAAAACGCCCCCTTTTTCGCCCCTCTTTTTTTTTGTCATGGGGCCCATGTTGAATCAATCTAGTCTTTTCACACACACTACCCTCCAATGAATAGCCATAAGTCTAAGTATAACACTCATCCAGCTTTTACTCACCGCTGGATTGAAATCATAATAAAATGATGCCTCTAAACCAATAAATCTTAGGGCCATGGATCAAAAGGTTAAGATGATCTATGGACTTAAAATTTTGCATATAAGTAGGCCTCACACGAAAGGAAGAAGAAATTAATTTGCATATAGGTAGGCCTCCATGATCATCATGCATTCCAGCGGGCCCAACTAGGAGGGGTGTTTTATTCTAAAAAATGCCCTGACACTGTGTAGCGCTCCCCATATATATATGTTAAACTCTTTTATTTGGTGGGGCCACTCAGCGACGACTCCCTGTCACAATTATTCCATTGCCTTCATGTTAACAAGAGAAGTACCATCGTTACGCTTGGAGCTCTCTTACTAAAATGAAAAGTTGCTCGTTCCTTATTTCTTTAACACCCTTTTAACTTTGATAAGCCGCGGCAAAAATATTATAATGAATCATCAAAACTCAAGCAAACTATACTAAAATAGCAATATGGAACTATCAATTTACTCACCGAAAAGGATAAATGGTTGAACCACCAGTAGAAGGAAGTCCAAGCATGTTTTATAGTTGTCTGGAGCTCTACTGCAGTCCAGCTTTCTAGAGTCTTTATTCTCAAGTGGATCGAACCATACACCTATAATGTAAACATAAGGGAAACAGTACATTATAAAATGAACAGGGGCCATTAACTAATAAAAAGCATATAATATTAGAGAGAGAGAGAGAGAGAGAGAGAGAGAGAGAGAGAGAGAGAGAGAGAGAGTTACAATTGTAGATGATAGTTTCTACTACTCCAAGTGAAGTTCCGCTTCTGAAAGCAAATGGTTTCTCTGCTAAGTAGTGGAGAGCTAAATAGCCTTTATGATCACGACGTTCGATGAGATAAGGGTGCAGCTGAATTATTTGGATGGCCAAATCTCCATGACCCGGAAAAAAACAAAGAAAAGGAATAAGGACCTGTATATGAATCGCATGTTTATATTAGTTTAAGGTTTTTTGAAAAAAAATGAAAATAGTCCCTTGATTAGGAGATGCACTTAGAGGAACAAAAAAAGATGGAAACTTCCCAAGTGATCACGACTTTATTTATATGTATTTTAATCACATGCTCTTCATTTGTCCAGTTCAATTGTCGATATCTATCAGAAGGGTTCATTTTGGACTTGATCGCGATTATGTAATAGGAAGTACCCATTAGTAACAGAAGAGAGCAAATGATAATATAGAGAACTTAAGATACAAATTACGAGTCAATTTGATTGAAAATTAGCACTTTAATGACAAATTGTATGCCATACTGTGAGAGGTTTTGATACCTAGGGGCAACTATCAAGCAAATTCAAGGTCTTCGATGGATATGACACATAGAATCAATGCTTGGTGGGCCAAGCACTGAAAAGTCAGTGGATCATGTTAGACTTTGCGGTAAAAACCATTCCCATATTGCCCAATTGGTGTAGGAAATTAATTTGCAGGAAATTACTAAAAAAGTTAAAAATTAAAATAAAATAAATAAAAGTAGGAAAAATGGAACTCGAACAACTGATAGCCAAAGCCAAAGCACGTCTAGGACTCTCTTTTTAGGCAGATTTCTACCATGTTCTTGCAGAAATCTGTCCCAAAATATGAGTACAGCTTCCTGATTGGACAATCTCCAATCTGAAGTTTCAAGTTGACCTGATGGCATTTGACTAAACATCGGCTTCTCGCGATAAGGATCTTCTCCAACATAAGAGCTTGTTCCGACGGTATTTCAAAGGTTGCATGCCTCTTAGCATTTTCAACATGTGTGGCAAACAATTCAATGCACTAATTGCCAATGATCATGCAACAACCAACAGGATTCCAAGAGACATGAGTTATAATGCAATGAGTCACATAAACTAAATGGAGCAAAGGTGGGTGCCTCATGTCCCTTTTCAAGAATCCCCAAAGCCTATAAAAAGTGACCTTGGGCTCATTTCCAAAGGCACTCTCAAGACACAACACTTGACATGAGTTTTCTAAGAGCGCAATTCTCATTTTAAAGAAAAATACTCTCCCTAGGCTCTACAAAAATCTCTACACAACCTGAACTCAGTGCAAGGTGATCGAAGACCCTAAGACACTGGGGGACTTTCCCCCCGAGGTTGTTTCTCTTTTTCTTCATGACTCAAATGTGACTTTTTATTGCATCTACTTGGCTTTTTATTGACTATAGGATCTACACCATGGGATGATCCTTGTCCTTAAAATACACCATGGGATGATCCTTGTCCTTAAAAATCTAAGGTTCAAGCCTATGTCAAAGAATCCAAGTATCATGACGAATGCCAATCAAAGGAATGTTGGAGGAGCAACATGATACATAGCTTGTATCTATCAATCCGAACGTTGTCCCCACAATATATATATATATATCTATATGAGAGGGACCTTTTTAAGCTCCAGCTTATGTTATCCTAAGATGAAGCAGTGTTGGTCCCACAAATTAAAGCGTAATATCTCTGATTTTGGCATGATGGACTGAAAAATCCAATTCTGATTGGATTTATGATGGATATTCCAAAGTCAAGATAAATCCAACCAGAACTGGATTTTATAGTTCCATCATGCAAAAAACAGATATATTATACTTTGATTTTTGGGACCAGTACTGCTTTAGCTTAGAATAACATAAGATGCAGCTTAGGAGAGCCTCTCCCTATTTGATATATATATATATATATATATATATATTAAAAGAGACAAAAGAAACCCCAAAAATTGTCTTTCATAACGAGAAATGTATTTCAAGACACCAAAATTAAAGTAGTCTCTTTTTCTTTAACACATTTGTAAAGAAATCTAAAATTTTGTTTTCTACTATGAGAAAACGTCGATCTCCAAGTCACATCCCCTTTTTTGGTGTAACAATTGAGTACTTTGCCATATAGTGACTCCTCAGAAACCAAAAACCCAACTCCTAGTTTATGAAACATGGAGGATTTCTTCCAAAATAAATGCCATTAGGTGTTATGTTGACATTTTAAAATTTGTTGAATGTTTTTGCAGTCAAAAACCGAATTTAACAAGTGCTTTTCTGTTAAGAATCCCTAAAAAATAGTAATGATAAAGAACAATGAAAGAAGAATGCATATCTTTTCTTGATCCATCCTGTGGTTGCATGTGGCAATGTGGCCCACACTTGATGGGCACAAAGGAGCTAAAGGCTTGTTGATTAAGTTGACCGAGTATCTCTTCATCTCTTCCATCTTTTTTTATGATCGTTGCAGCGAATCCGAAGGAACATTTCCCCGAGAAACTTGCATTCAATCGTTGGGCTATTTGTGATAAAGAGGTACCCCTGGTTTATAGGTGATAGGCACAAGAGAAACCAAGTAGTCAAGAAAGATATCGACAATCCAATAAAACTGAGCTTCTCAGTGATCCCCAGCTCCACGACATCATCCCCGATTCTGTTGCTCGTTCATCTTCACTGGTATCAGAGCCATCAACGATCTATACTTGAATTGCTTCGACGATCAGAGTGTACCACCACATGTCTCCAATAGAGCAAATCTACACGTGTATTGCTAGGCTCATCCTCTCATTTTTTTCCCTGTTGATGTTGGCATCCCTGATCTAACTCGAAAGAGCAATCCAAGAAGAAGATCTGTTTCTCTCTCTAAGAAGAAGGAAGGAAAGTTCCTTATTTGAAAGTGCAAGAGAAGGACGAGTTGCACACGAATCCCGAGCAACACGTGCTCCAAGGAGAGCTTTTATTTCTCCTCTTATTGGCTTTAGTTTGGTATCAAAAAAGATCGATAAGCTACTTCTTTCTTCCTTTTTTTTTATTATTATTTCTATAATACCTATTGTAGGTGCAAAAAATAACGACCCACAATAATGGGGGGTGCCTTAGAGGACTTACCCGAGTGAGATTAGGGACACCGATGCCTGCGCCTGGAGCCTGAGAAAAGGAAGGAGAAATGCAGGTCAGAGGACCCTGGCCTGGGCGGCGCAGGGCTCTCCGATGCCTAAGTTAGTGTATGAACTAAGCAGAGGGGAGGAGATTTTTGGGGAAGAAGATGGCATACCAGAGTGGTAATGGCGTCCTCTCTTTTCTCTGGAGGGGTAGCTATGTTTATATAGAGGAGGAGGAGGCAAAGGGGTTGTTGGCTGTCTTGTCATAGCCCACTTTGTCAGGTACTAGGGAGGCGTGGTCTCGTCGTAGCCTGTCTTGTCCCGTTAGGCCATATCCTGGCGCTTTGGGAGCTGTGGAGGGCGATCTGTCAGGAGATTCGGGCTGCCCCCCTTGTCTTGTCGCACGTGCTCTAGCGTGCTCAAGTGTCCAAGGGCGGACAGCTGTCAGGCCCTGCCTCGGCTAGTCCTGGCATCCTGACCGAGGTCGGGGAGCCGAGGTCGGAGAGGACCTTGACTTGGTTAGAGCCCTTGCAGAGACGCCGAAATGGAGGACCGGGGAAGAGTTCCTAGCCGAGCTGGAGACGACCGAAATGTCGTGCAAGGGGCTGAGATGAGTCTCTGGCCGGAGTGGGGCACTTGGCCGAACTGGCGGACGTGGAGACGGGCCTTGCCGAGATGGCCTAGCTGGCGCCGGAGCGGGAGATAGAGCATCCGGCCAGTCATCCGGCGAGTTCGGAAATATCCCCACACAATAGCCCCCCAGCTTCTGAGCTCGATAGACTGCTCTCTTGAGGTCAGAAGGTAAGTATCATGGAGGATGACTGGCTGGCAATGAACCGGAGCTGGAGGTTGGCATCACTGTGAAGCTGTAACAAGATGCCTCTGTCGAGCTGGAGAGTGCATTGTTGCTGAAAGCCAAGGGAGATGGCTCATTTATTTAGGAGTATCTTGCTACTGTTGCTGAGGAGGAAGCAAGCTGATGAGGAGGCTGCTAAAACCGGAGACTGGCACTGCTGCCGAGCCGGAGGAAGGATTTCCTGCCGTACTGGAGTCTGGCGCTGCTGTGGAGCTGCGAACTGGCATGAGGCCGAAACCGGAGACTGGCACTGCTGCCGAGCCGGAGGAAGGATTTCATGCCGTGCTGGAGGCTGGCGCTGCTGTGGAGCTGCAAACTGGCATGAGGCCGAGGAGGTGGTACGGAACAATCTCTACTGCAATCTTGTCGAGCTGCCCTTAGCCGAAGTGGCCAGCTTTTGGCCGAGACGAACTGTCTTGCGACAGTGGGTCGGAGATGAGCATAAGTTCGGCAACGGTCTGAGGGGTGTAAAAACCCTGACTTTAGGAATCTGACCTTGGCCGAAATGGCTGGCTTTGCGCCGAGGTGGATCCATCGTTCCGCTGGACTCGGTTAGGCGAGTGTGAGTGCGGCGATGGTCTTCTTAGGGGTGTATGAACCCAGACTTTAGGAAAGGCTGAGTGTAGGAACTGCAGGCCATTTCCAAGGCGTAGAGCCTGAGTGTGTCCAAGACACGGGGCTTTAGGAAAGGCTGAGTGTAGGAACTCTTCCATGCCGTTTCCAGGGCGGATGAACCCAAGAGTGTGTCCAAGACACGGGGCTTTAGGAAAGGCTGAGTGTAGGAACTCTTCCATGCCGTTTCCAGGGCGGATGAACCCAAGAGTGTGTCCAAGACACGGGGCTTTAGGAAAGGCTGAGTGTAGGAACTCTTCCATGCCGTTTCCAGGGCGTAGAGCCTTGTAGATGGGTGAAGACCCTGAGTTTAGGAATTGGCCGAGTGTCCAAACTCGAGGCCTTTTCCAGGGCTGTTAACCCTTGTCACTTGCTTTTCTGGCATGCGCCGAGATGGAGAGGCCCGGGTGTACGAACCCGAGGGCAGTCTCGATGGCATTAGCCGAGACCAACATGAGGCCAAACCTGTGAAGCGCGTAGCTAGCACGAGGGCGATACCAACATGAGGTCGTTAGATGCGGTCGAAACCATCATGAGGCCGAAACCAGCGTGAGGTGGAAACCAGCACGTGGGCGGACCAGCATGAGGTCGTCAGATGCGGTCAAGACCATCATGAGGCCGAAACCAGCGTGAGGTGAAGACCAGCACGTGGACGGACCAGCATGAGGTCGTCAGATGCGGTCGAAACCATCATGAGGCCGAAACCAGCGTGAGGTGGAAACCAGCACGTGGACGGACCAGCATGAGGTCGTCAGATGCGGTCAAGACCATCATGAGGCCGAAACCAGCGTGAGGTGAAGACCAGCACGTGGACGGACCAGCATGAGGTCGTCAGATGCGGTCGAAACCATCATGAGGCCGAAACCAGCACGTGGACGGACCAGCATGAGGTCGTCAGATGCGGTCAAAACCATCATGAGGCCGAAACCAGCGTGAGGTGGAAACCAGCACGTGGACGGACCAGCATGAGGTCGTCAGATGCTGTCAAGACCATCATGAGGCCGAAACCAGCGTGAGGTGAAGACCAGCACGTGGACGGACTAGCATGAGGTCGTCAGATGCGGTCGAAACCATCATGAGGCCGAAACCAGCGTGAGGTGGAAACCAGCACGTGGGCGGACCAGCATGAGGTCGGAAGCTAAGTGACAAAAAGTTCCGTCTAGCTGCCCCCGAGTTGGAAGAGAGTCCTGCAGAGCTGGGGGCTACTAGCGAGCTGGAGATATCCGCTGAGCTGGAGACGTCCGCCGCGCTGGAAGCTTCTGCAGAGCTGGAAGCGATATGATCGCTGTCGCGGAGGTTGAACTGCTCCCGGGCCCGGTTGCTTCTGCTCTTCAGGGCGCGTCTTTCGGGGGGTAGAGTCGAGGTCAAATCCTTGGAGGATGAACCCGACCGAGTATCCTGCTGTTGGTCGCCTGCTTGGCCAGATCTTGCTCCCGACCTCTCTCGGCGGGGGACCGTCGGCAGCTGTGTCAACAGTGCGATAGGTTCCTTTCCCTTTCTGGTTCTTCGAGGCATGGTGTTTGGAAAGATTTGGAGAAGGTTGGAAGGCTGGGATATTGCTTTCCCACAGACGGCGCCAATTGTAGGTGCAAAAAATAACGACCCACAATAATGGGGGGTGCCTTAGAGGACTTACCCGAGTGAGATTAGGGACACCGATGCCTGCGCCTGGAGCCTGAGAAAAGGAAGGAGAAATGCAGGTCAGAGGACCCTGGCCTGGGCGGCGCAGGGCTCTCCGATGCCTAAGTTAGTGTATGAACTAAGCAGAGGGGAGGAGATTTTTGGGGAAGAAGATGGCATACCAGAGTGGTAATGGCGTCCTCTCTTTTCTCTGGAGGGGTAGCTATGTTTATATAGAGGAGGAGGAGGCAAAGGGGTTGTTGGCTGTCTTGTCATAGCCCACTTTGTCAGGTACTAGGGAGGCGTGGTCTCGTCGTAGCCTGTCTTGTCCCGTTAGGCCATATCCTGGCGCTTTGGGAGCTGTGGAGGGCGATCTGTCAGGAGATTCGGGCTGCCCCCCCTTGTCTTGTCGCACGTGCTCTAGCGTGCTCAAGTGTCCAAGGGCGGACAGCTGTCAGGCCCTGCCTCGGCTAGTCCTGGCATCCTGACCGAGGTCGGGGAGCCGAGGTCGGAGAGGACCTTGACTTGGTTAGAGCCCTTGCAGAGACGCCGAAATGGAGGACCCGGGGAAGAGTTCCTAGCCGAGCTGGAGACGACCTCGCCGAGGTGGAAATGTCGTGCAAGGGGCTGAGATGAGTCTCTGGCCGGAGTGGGGCACTTGGCCGAACTGGCGGACGTGGAGACGGGCCTTGCCGAGATGGCCTAGCTGGCGCCGGAGCGGGAGATAGAGCATCCGGCCAGTCATCCGGCGAGTTCGGAAATATCCCCACACACCTATAACTAGGAATAGTAGCAATAAAGCCCCACTCTTTATTGCATTTGTTGCCTCGTTTGTAATCCAGTTCCCCTTATCCCATCAAGACATTGTTCTAAACTTCAACAATAAGAATATTTGTACCATTACTGCTTATTTGAGCAAAGTGAGATCCATCATTGCTTGATTGAACTTGATGATATTACTTAAATTTTTTTTTTTTATGATATTATACCTATTATTTTATAGGTCGTTCTAATTTCAATCTAATCGGAGTGATATTGGACAATGTTAAACTTTTGGTAATAATGTCATAGTGAATGGGGGAAGAAGGGCAGTCACTCTTACCAAAGTATTCTCTTGAGATTGTGCAGTGAAGAATGGTTTTGCCATCGTTCCTTCCCAAATGTACTGAAAATTTAGAACCAGCAGCAGTAAAATCATAACCCGATCGGACCATATCGAGATCATGACGAGCCTTGAGAAAAGAAGACAACCTGTCATGGAGGAGTATGAAGGCGTCCTTGGTGCCGTGAAAGGCAGCGACAAAGAGAGCGTTCTCGCCCTCATCATTCCGAAACTCGATCAGATCAGGATGCTTCTCGGTCATGAGCTCGCACGTTTTACCATTCCCCGGGCTGCAGCCAGGTGGAGTGGGGGTGTCTCCTTTTGCATTCTTCAGCTCTAAGATTTCCTTCATGTCATCATCTCTCATAGATCCTAAGAGCTTGGTCACCACATCCTCCCGGCGTTCCAATACGGCCATGTGGAGCACAGTGTCCTCTGAGCTCCTGACCTTAGCCCTTTTGAGAGAGGAATCCTCCTTGCAGAGACTTTCGACCTTATCCCATCGTCCTTCAATTGCATAATCCAACAGTCTAGCCTGCTTCACTCTTATCACTTCAAATTGCACGCGCTCGATTTCGTCATCCGATAGGGGACTGTCTATCAATGGATCTGTGTGGGGATATTTCCGAACTCGCCGGATGACTGGCCGGATGCTCTATCTCCCGCTCCGGCGCCAGCTAGGCCATCTCGGCAAGGCCCGTCTCCACGTCCGCCAGTTCGGCCAAGTGCCCCACTCCGGCCAGAGACTCATCTCAGCCCCTTGCACGACATTTCCACCTCGGCGAGGTCGTCTCCAGCTCGGCTAGGAACTCTTCCCCGGTCCTCCATTTCGGCGTCTCTGCAAGGGCTCTAACCAAGTCAAGGTCCTCTCCGACCTCGGCTCCCCGACCTCGGTCAGGATGCCAGGACTAGCCGAGGCAGGGCCTGACAGCTGTCCGCCCTTGGACACTTGAGCACGCTAGAGCACGTGCGACAAGACAAGGGGGGCAGCCCGAATCTCCTGACAGATCGCCCTCCACAGCTCCCAAAGCGCCAGGATATGGCCTAACGGGACAAGACAGGCTACGACGAGACCACGCCTCCCTAGTACCTGACAAAGTGGGCTATGACAAGACAGCCAACAACCCCTTTGCCTCCTCCTCCTCTATATAAACATAGCTACCCCCTCCAGAGAAAAGGGAGGACGCCATTACCACTCTGGTATGCCATCTTCTTCCCCAAAAATCTCCTCCCCTCTGCTTAGTTCATACACTAACTTAGGCATCGGAGAGCCCTGCGCCGCCCAGGCCAGGGTCCTCTGACCTGCATTTCTCCTTCCTTTTCTCAGGCTCCAGGCGCAGGCATCGGTGTCCCTAATCTCACTCGGGTAAGTCCTCTAAGGCACCCCCCATTATTGTGGGTCGTTATTTTTTGCACCTACAATTGGCGCCGTCTGTGGGAAAGCAAATATCCCAGCCTTCCAACCTTCTCCAAATCTTTCCAAAACACCATGCCTCGAAGAACCAGAAAGGGAAAGGAACCTATCGCACTGTTGACAACAGCTGCCCGACGGTCCCCCGCCGAGAGAGGTCGGGAGCAAGATCTGGCCAAGCAGGCGACCAACAGCAGGATACTCGGTCGGGGTTCATCCTCCAAGGATTTTGACCTCGACTCTACCCCCCCGAAAGACGCGCCCTGAAGAGCAGAAGCAACCGGGCCCGGGAGCAGTTCAACCTCCGCGACAGCGATCATATCGCTTCCAGCTCTGCAGAAGCTTCCAGCGCGGCGGACGTCTCCAGCTCAGCGGATATCTCCAGCTCGCTAGTAGCCCCAGCTCTGCAGGACTCTCTTCCAACTCGGGGGGCAGCTAGACGGAACTTTTTGTCACTTAGCTTCCGACCTCATGCTGGTCCGCCACGTGCTGGTTTCCACCTCACGCTGGTTTCGGCCTCATGATGGTTTCGACCGCATCTGACGACCTCATGCTGGTCCGTCCACGTGCTGGTCTTCACCTCACGCTGGTTTCGGCCTCATGATGGTCTTGACAGCATCTGACGACCTCATGCTGGTCCGTCCACGTGCTGGTTTCCACCTCACGCTGGTTTCGGCCTCATGATGGTTTTGACCGCATCTGACGACCTCATGCTGGTCCGTCCACGTGCTGGTTTCCACCTCACGCTGGTTTCGGCCTCATGATGGTTTCGACCGCATCTGACGACCTCATGCTGGTCCGTCCACGTGCTGGTCTTCACCTCACGCTGGTTTCGGCCTCATGATGGTCTTGACAGCATCTGACGACCTCATGCTGGTCCGTCCACGTGCTGGTTTCCACCTCACGCTGGTTCGGCCTCATGATGGTTTCGACCGCATCTGACGACCTCATGATGGTCCGTCCACGTGCTGGTCTTCACCTCACGCTGGTTTCGGCCTCATGATGGTCTTGACCGCATCTGACGACCTCATGCTGGTCCGCCCACGTGCTGGTTTCCACCTCACGCTGGTTTCGGCCTCATGATGGTTTCGACCGCATCTAACGACCTCATGTTGGTATCGCCCTCGTGCTAGCTACGCGCTTCACAGGTTTGGCCTCATGTTGGTCTCGGCTAATGCCATCGAGACTGCCCTCGGGTTCGTACACCCGGGCCTCTCCATCTCGGCGCATGCCAGAAAAGCAAGTGACAAGGGTTAACAGCCCTGGAAAGGCCTCGAGTTTGGACACTCGGCCAATTCCTAAACTCAGGGTCTTCACCCATCTACAAGGCTCTACGCCCTGGAAACGGCATGGAAGAGTTCCTACACTCAGCCTTTCCTAAAGCCCCGTGTCTTGGACACACTCTTGGGTTCATCCGCCCTGGAAACGGCATGGAAGAGTTCCTACACTCAGCCTTTCCTAAAGCCCCGTGTCTTGGACACACTCTTGGGTTCATCCGCCCTGGAAACGGCATGGAAGAGTTCCTACACTCAGCCTTTCCTAAAGCCCCGTGTCTGGACACACTCAGGCTCTACGCCTTGGAAATGGCCTGCAGTTCCTACACTCAGCCTTTCCTAAAGTCTGGGTTCATACACCCCTAAGAAGACCATCGCCGCACTCACACTCGCCTAACCGAGTCCAGCGGAACGATGGATCCACCTCGGCGCAAAGCCAGCCATTCCGGCCAAGGTCAGATTCCTAAAGTCAGGGTTTTTACACCCCTCAGACCGTTGCCGAACTTATGCTCATCTCCGACCCACTGTCGCAAGACAGTTCGTCTCGGCCAAAAGCTGGCCACTTCGGCTAAGGCAGCTCGACAAGATTGCAGTAGAGATTGTTCCGTACCACCTCCTCGGCCTCATGCCAGTTTGCAGCTCCACAGCAGCGCCAGCCTCCAGCACGGCATGAAATCCTTCCTCCGGCTCGGCAGCAGTGCCAGTCTCCGGTTTCGGCCTCATGCCAGTTCGCAGCTCCACAGCAGCGCCAGACTCCAGTACGGCAGGAAATCCTTCCTCCGGCTCGGCAGCAGTGCCAGTCTCCGGTTTAGCAGCCTCCTCATCAAGCTTGCTTCCTCCTCAGCAACAGTAGCAAGATACTCCTAAATAAATGAGCCATCTCCCTTGGCTTTCAGCAACAATGCACTCTCCAGCTCGACAGAGGCATCTTGTTACAGCTTCACAGTGATGCCAACCTCCAGCTTCCGGTTCATTGCCAGCCAGTCATCCTCCATGATACTTACCTTCTGACCTCAAGAGAGCAGTCTATCGAGCTCAGAAGCTGGGGGGCTATTGTGTGGGGATATTTTCGAACTCGCCGGATGACTGGCCGGATGCTCTATCTCCCGCTCCGGCGCCAGCTAGGCCATCTCGGCAAGGCCCGTCTCCACGTCCGCCAGTTCGGCCAAGTGCCCACTCCGGCCAGAGATTCATCTCAGCCCCTTGCACGACATTTCCACCTCGGCGAGGTCGTCTCCAGCTCGGCTAGGAACTCTTCCCCGGTCCTCCATTTCGGCGTCTCTGCAAGGGCTCTAACCAAGTCAAGGTCCTCTCCGACCTCGGCTCCCCGACCTCGGTCAGGATGCCAGGACTAGCCGAGGCAGGGCCTGACAGCTGTCCGCCCTTGGACACTTGAGCACGCTAGAGCACGTGCGACAAGACAAGGGGGGCAGCCCGAATCTCCTGACAGATCGCCCTCCACAGCTCCCAAAGCGCCAGGATATGGCCTAACGGGACAAGACAGGCTACGACGAGACCACGCCTCCCTAGTACCTGACAAAGTGGGCTATGACAAGACAGCCAACAACCCCTTTGCCTCCTCCTCCTCTATATAAACATAGCTACCCCTCCAGAGAAAAGGGAGGACGCCATTACCACTCTGGTATGCCATCTTCTTCCCCAAAAATCTCCTCCCCTCTGCTTAGTTCATACACTAACTTAGGCATCGGAGAGCCCTGCGCCGGCCCAGGCCAGGGTCCTCTGACTGCATTTCTCCTTCCTTTTCTCAGGCTCCAGGCGCAGGCATCGGTGTCCCTAATCTCACTCGGGTAAGTCCTCTAAGGCACCCCCCATTATTGTGTGTCGTTATTTTTTGCACCTACAGGATCCATGGGGTATTACCGGACACTTTTCTTGCGAGCTTCAATCATGACAATAGCTAAGCTTCTACCTTATTTATACTGGTGAGAAAGGAGGGAAAAGTGGAGGTAACGGAATCTGATGCTTGCTTACGAATGACCGACCATTCGGATGTGAAAATAGGTGAAGACTATGGACCTGTGGGGCCCGTTTGTTACAGAGAGTTAAATAGTAAGGGGAGAAGGATATTTAAAAGAGGTTATTAAAAAACCTCATGTGATTATGCCACATGCTTAGATTCCTAGTGGGGGCACATCTGGTGATCCATTTAAGTGGATCATAAAACAAAGGACGCCCAATAATCCCATGTTTGGACTCATCTGACTGGATTGGACCGTTGACCTACTATGTACTCGTTTTGGATAATGAAAATTTATTAACATTGATCAAGTAGTTAGGATGATGATTCGAGCCTCCATCACCACATACAGTTACTTAAGTGGGAGGAGATCTTTCAAATCCCTCTATTCCACCCCAAGTGAGCCCCATAAGAAACAGTGCTCACAGTGAAATAGTGCTCCCCTTACTGTGAGCACCAATGCTCAGGTGAGGGGGTCCCCCCAAAGAGATATAAATAAGATCGTGTTTAAGTTAATAGCATGATAGATGAGAAACTAATTTTCATTGCCCCTTCATACATTTTTTATTATACAAGAGACAACTTGGTGGTCATTAATTCGACATTCAACTTTGTTTAATTTATTTAGTTCCAACTAATTTTAGGAATAAAAGTCTTAAAATTTTTAAGAATTCAATTACATGTAACAAATAGAGTGTGGAGATTTTCCTTTACTTTCATTTTCTTCACCCTTGCTCTACCTTCACACCTTGCCCCTTTTATAAGGGATCTTTTTTCTATAACTAGTATGAAACTATAATATAATACGATCTCCGGTCATAGGACCATATCTATATAATACGAACACAATAGTAATGCAAGCACATACCTAATTGGCTAATTCCATTGTTTTGATCTCTAGATGAATGCAACACAAGGTTGTTCTTGCCAGCCTATCGAAGTCGGGGCGATAGTAGTAGATGCAAGCAGTGACGTTGGGCGGTAGGTTGTCTGGCTATTATTGCTCGTTTCATCTCTACAATCGATCAGTTGACTTATATTTTCACCAAATGGTTTAACACCGGCTCGCTTCTCTCTACTTAAAGATATTATGTGGTAGTGGTTCAAATCGATAACCGTCGATTAAGTGTGTTTCTACGATTTTCAAACTATAGACCGAACCGATCTACTATAAAATCGATCTGAACCGCACGATTGGTCGGTTCGGTCTGATTTAGCAGTGATATCGGATTTTCTATGCAGTCCTAGTTGGAACGCACATACATCTCCGGCTGCGTGTCGGAGTCTCCGTATTCGGATCCTTCACCAAGTTGTATGGCTGAGCTGGTTTGGACACGGGTGTGTGAGTTGGTGCCCAAATTGTCTACATACTGATTCTGACACAAACATTTGATACGGGAATTGGAAGCATGATTGCACTTTTGATAATCTATGAAAAAGAAATGAATTGTCCTATTTTTTTCTTGCTTTGAAACTTTTTTTTAATTTATAAAATTATCATTGTTTATGTTTCTTTCTAACTTTCTTTTTTTTTTTTTTTACTTTGAAAAGAAATATTTTAAAATAGTGACATCTTAAGTAGGATATGTTTAGACCGTACCTAGAGAATATTAGTTCAGTATCCATCTGACACCGATCCGCTGGACGTGTACAAATATCCAAGTTGTACAAGTGGGTCATTATAAAGTTCAGGTCCACGTGGCCCAACCCATCATCAGGTCCACATGATCCTGCCCATAACCCAGACTCAATGAGCTATAGTCAAACATGATAAATTGATAATCTCCCACATGGGTCAATTGCTAAAAACACTAGATTGGATGTGCTATATTTAGATAGTAGATTCATTGGTTTAATTGATATATTCTTAAATCCTGAATTTAGCCAGGATGGCGACTCACTACAGGTTTTATATATAGATATAGATGCATGGTCTATCCCAAAAGGGAATCCAAACCCTTCACCACAATGTCTCTGTAGTCTTTGCTAATACAAGTTTTATATATAGATGACAGATGAGTTGGATACTTGGCATGCATGAACCATGCCAAAACAGAATAGAATTCTAGATAGATTAAAGCTAAAAAAGCTAAAAGAAAAACAAGAGAATAGAATTATCTGTACACTAACTTTTTTTCCACTCTATTTATCTTTATTCTAATTTGCTTCACTTTTGTCTTTTTCAGAAGAGGAATCTGTTATACAGGCCTTCTATTCCTTCTTGTGAAAGAGAAGAATAGTAAAAACAGCAGATTTCTATGCTTTGTTGTAAGCCAATACACCATGAGAACAAACTGAACATGAGCATGTTACAAAAGCTTATTTATTTAAGTGTTCTCAACATTGACTTTAACCCCGCTCCAAGCAACCCATTTCTGACCGGAGTTCAGATTTGTTTATGCTATTCAGGAACAGGACCAACCTGATCCTCAAATGTGAAATGTAGGGATGTAAATGGATCTTCGATTCTCGGAGTGTCTAACCCATTAAAATCTAGGTTGGGTCCTTATTAGGCCATCATAAGGAAACGCGTTCGGGTCTGAATTCGTTTTTTTTTTTTTTCCCCGTGACTTCGGGTCCCATTCAACCTTAGTTCAGACCCATAGACCCGAAGCCCAACTTATTACCTCACTTCTCGAGAATCCTCCTTAAAATTATGTTTTTTTCCCATATCATTGTTTCCTAGACCTGGACCCCTCCCAAAATACCGCATCGGTTCCGATTCCATCTTCTCATTTTTGGTTCCGGTTCTAAAACTAGAAAATTGATTATGTTTTCATATTCTTATTAAAAGTCCCAGTTCCGAGTCCACCATGGACTCGCACCGAAATTGACCCGTTTATAGTGAAATGTAACTTGAAATTTAATTGAACTGGTTCGGTCCATAAGGTGATAGACTTAACTTGTTATACAACAAATCCTTTTTTTTTTTAATTCACTATCAACACAGTATCTAAGCATACCATAACAAAGATTATGTTCGTGTGGTTAAAAAGTCCGGAAGTCCTGTCTGCGAATCCCTTTAAGGCCTTAACCGATACATAGGACTAGTGGGTGGGTTCTATGTATTCGTAGGTTTACCAATGATCATTCAAAGGAGGGTCGGCGGGTTCCTATGTTATAAAAAAAATTATGTTATTTACCAAAATAAAACAAAAATATTTATGTTTTTAGTCTCCCACCTTCAAGTGGTATACATTTTTTTTTAATTTAATTACATGTAGAAAAGCCAAAGCAAACAAAAATATCAGGTACCGATACAATGCGTGTGGAAAAAGGTTTTAATATTTTCTAATAAAAAATTTAAATAGCTTGATGTCAGGTCTGAAAAGGTGGTCCGGCATCTACTTTGACCATTAATCTCTTTTGAAAAGAAACCAAAAGGGTTCCAGCTTGAGACCTGAACATCAGGATTCAGGCCATTGTAGCATAGCCTCTTTCTCGACAAATTGTGAAAACCGTAGTTTCGTGTCAGTTCGCGATTCACGTGGCCTCGTGAAAACGCGGCGGAAGCGATACGGAAGGTATCATGTAATGTAAAAGAAAGCCGTATGTTTTTCTAGTGGGTTCTAGTGGTAGATATTGATGTTTCCAGGGGCATGATGCTTTAAAAAAGAACAAGCTTACAGAAACCCCACTTTGGGAAAATACATGTCAGTATTCTACAAGGCATTCCAATTTCTCTCAAACTAGGTGATCGTAGGACAAATGGCATCTACCTATTCTAATAGTCACATCATGTCACAAACTAGCGGTAACCCGTGCCGTTGGCACGATAAAATTTTTTTCGTAAATTAACTTATTTGGATTTGGGGTTTACGACTTTATAGGATTTAGTGTTCTTAGAATTTCTAGTTTAGGTTAATATTTTTTTTATTTATATTTAGTATATATGATTTATACTTTAATGTTTAGGGTTTTTAGTATTTTGTTTTATTAACTTTTATAATTTAAGAGTTTACACTCCAAATTTCAAAATAAATTATTTTTTTAATGTTCTTAACTTTTAAATTTTTTTAACACTCGGGCCAACCAAATTGGATCCGGCTCCCCTGCTTTTTTATTTTTCGAATTTTAGTTCTCTGAGAAAAACTGTGCGATAAATAGTAAAATAAGGTCCATAAAAAAGTGTGATGGACGGCTGAGATTGAGATTAGTAAAAAAAATAAATCCATTAGCCCCCCCGTCCCCCTCTCCCTCATTCATTTTTTCTCTCCCTCATTCATTTTTTCTCTCTTAGTTTCCCCTCTCTCTTCCACGTGCAGTCAACTGTCCTCCCTCTCTTTCTTTCTTGATGGCAAAAGTTGTAATTATGTTCAACTTTAGCCCCTTTTAGCCACAGTGCCACGTAGGATATTTTTTGGAACAGTAAAAGACTGTCCTGAATGTATAATAGATGTGTAAATGATAGATCTTTTTGAATATTTGTGATGGGTTGGCCAAATGGATTATTTTGCTTCGGATCCTGTGAAGCTTTAAAACAAAAAAAATAACACATACCCCAATTGTGAATGAATCAATTATAGGCTATCACGACAGGAATATCCTATTTGCCTATGCTTTTGTTTAGGAAATTTCTAAATACACTCATTTTATTTAGGGATAAATGCAGATTACCTATCTGTATTTTGCCAGGATTTCAGACAACCCCCCTGTAGTTTGGTTTTTTTTACTAAACCTACCTGAACTTGTAATGACAATGCAAAAGTGATCGTTTCTGTTAGTATTAACGGCGTATATGTATAATGCCTTGTATGGCATACTGGCGGCAACTGACTCTTGTAAATGGCTTTAAAATAAGACATTTTTGCCCCTGAACCTACCTATAAAAAATGGATAGCACCAAAGACCTGTTCCCTTCAGCAGAAGAGAAGAGAAGAGAAGCAGAAGCAGAAGCAGAAGCAGGTCTCCATTTTCGTACCACCAAGAGGGAAGCAGGCTGAACATCTTCCATTTTCTCCAGCCTATATCAAATGTCGTCTTCTTCAAACTCACATAACCAGTTTTCTCATGGAACTTCCTCTCCATTTGATGGTGAGAGTCGTTTCTGTCACTTGCGGGCATAGGGCTTGCTTTGAGGACTTCCAGAACACAGCGAAATAATGGGAGGAGATTCTTGGCTGGGCACTATATGGGTTTAATGCTTTGTAGATCATTCTGTTTGATGTTTTTAATGTCTGGTCAACCATACGGTATTCTTATTCCTATTTTTTTCAATGTGTTTCTCATATCCAGCCAGCATGTGATTTTTTTGAATGGGTTGATGGAGAAATAGAGCTTGTGCCGAAGCTACTGGATAAGATTGATCTGTTGGAGATGGAACTGAAGTCGACCTGTAGAAGGGAAAGATGTTTCCTACGTTTGCTGTTGGGGACATGGGTTGGAATTGTATTTGTGTTTTTCATTTGTTATCTACTGATATCTTGGACTCCTGTAGATGTCATGGAATTACCATGAATGAACATATGTATAAGTTGGAAATTGAATATCAAATGGGTTGGTTGGATGTGTTTGTTTTTCAATGACTACTTTTTTTATGAACTTCAATTAACCTGCAAAAAGCTAAACACTGGCAAAAAGAAAAAAGAAAAAAGAAAAAGGAACTAGACAGGAACACAATGAATAATTAGTTGCTGGGAACATCATCATCATTCAATTATCCAAAAAAACTAGAAACATGCATTCTCATCCAAAAAGTAACAAAGAAACCCAAAACATAATCATCCAGTTAGTACTGAAAACATCAAAACATCATCATCTAAATGGGAAATAAAATCATCCAGTCATCAGTGACACAACATCCAGTCAGTGAACAACATCATTGACACAACATCAGTCATCCAATCATCCAGTCATCAGTTGTCAATCACAAGTCTTGTTCTGTTTTCCTGCTCCAATCCGCCCTCTACCAGTGGTATTCTTGTTCTTGGGATGGGATTTGGTTGAGAATAAGCTTTTCTGACTCTTCCCTGATCAATTAAGATTTAGTTAGATAATACAAAAAATCAAATGTCCTGAAAGCATGTATATACTCAGTTAGGACTAAAAAATCAAAAAAGGGTGATAAAAATATACTCACAATACCTTGTGTGTTGGCATGGAATGAGAAGCTGTCATGGGTTGAGAAGCTGGCTGTGAAGCTGACTGAGAAGCTGGCTGAGGTTGGGAAGTTGGCTGAGCCTGGGAAGCTGGCTGAGAACTTGACTGAGGCTATGATGCATGACTAAAAGTCTTGAATTGGTGTGCACTGGGCCCTTGCAGGATTCTGCATTATGGCCTGTTTTCAAACATCAGCACAAGTCATTGTTCGTATTCATTCTAGAAACCCTACTGGAATTGGATAACTTCATCTGCTTCCTCCTCCTCAGCTTCCTTGGCCTACCTGCAGGTCTTCTATACAAAGGAGGACCAACTGCTTCCATTCCACTTTCAACCCAATCATGCATTCCAGATAACTGGGTGTATCATGTTGTTATATACCCTCAAATATACCTCTTTGCTGTAACATGCATGAATGTAATCTTCGGCTTCTCTTGATTCATGTATATACATGCAATAGCATGCTTACAGTATCCCTATCAAATCCCACATCTGCATACACATGTTCTTGTCTCAATATTAACAACAAATGTTTTCGAAAAACATCAACCTCAAAACTGCCCCTCCTTCTAGACCAATTGGCAAAACAGTGTCTGCTGTCATCCTTGTTCTTTTCAACTTCTCCAATATCCCCGGATAGACTATTCCATCATATTTGCTCATTCCTCTAAACTTTTACTTGAGTTTCTGTTCATCAAGCTTCATCCCTTATACACTCAAGCATTACTTAACTATTGGTTTTCTCTCTTGCATCAGTATGTAACTGTTAAAGGACTCACAAAGGTTGTTTTGTTATGTGCATCACATTTAGCCCTTGTGGAAAGTGAGACCTGGCCCATCTGTTTGGATTGGCAGGCATCAAGCCAAATTATATGCAGCCTGGTCCATCTCTAATATCCTCTGCATGTAACTATCAAATTCTCTTGGTGAACCACATGATTGCTGCAGCCCACATAGCATCTTTTAACAATTTGGCCTTTGAAAAGTTTTTTGAAATTATCATACATATGCTTCAGACAGTGTCTATTTCCGCAGTCGGAACAACTTATCTCAAATGCTGCATCAAGTAACTATCTCAATGCTGCCTCAAGTCCTTTCTGTCTATCAGACCATAAAAGTCCAACCCATGTCACCCCCATCTCCGATGTCATCAATTAGAGATTTCAAAAACCAAGTCCAGGAGTCCATATTTTCAGCCTCTACAACAGCCATTGCAATTAGAAACATATTCTCGTTCCCATCTCTACCTATTGCAGCCAGTACTTGTCCACCATAAATGCCTTTGAGGAAGCACCCATCTAGACCAATTATGGGTCTACATCCACTCACAAACCCGACCTTTTGTGCCTCATAACAGACATACAATCGCTGGAAATATGGAATTCTATCCATTTGAAGTCTTTGTGTCACCACAAATAAACTTTTATTTGGATTGTGTTTCTGGACAGTGACGCAATAGTCCCTCAATCTAGTGTATTGCAGTCTAATATCTCCAGATATGTTATCTGCTGCCTTCCTCTTTTGCTCTGTACAACTTCTCCTTAGACAAATCAACCTTCAAATCTCTTCTTAGCTCTTTTTGCATTGCGGGGATTGACCATTTTGGATCATCACTCATTCTCTGCTGATATTTATTAGCTATATACTTGAAGTGACCAGGTGACTTTTGAATTTCATACCACCTGCATGTTTGGGTTTGAAAGACTTAATTTGAAATTGTCCTCTCACCCCTGCATGGGTGATGCATGAATCCTAAACCCACAATCATGTTTACCAGACAGCGTGGATTCTCTTGTTCTCATTTTTCAGATATTTGATGTCATAGCCCTGCCTTAAGACCACTCAACACGTGCTTGTCTGAATACCTGTGGACTCGCAAAATCATGCCCAACTTGAGTTGTGGATTCCCCATATCAGTCAACTCATTAAATTCAGGCCCATTCCCTGCCATGTTCTCATCGGATGAGTTATACAAAGAATGAAGCTCATCCCCTCCCCTCATCATCTGCAAACCCGAGTCTCATCAACTGGTACTGGCTGGTTTGGGTTTGTTCTTCCTACTGGTTGGGGTTTGTGTTTTTTGCTGGTTTGGGGTATGTGTTTCTTGCTGGTTTTGTGTTTGTTCTCCTTGCATCTACTCAGCTTATGAGGTTGTGATTCTTTCTCAGGAGTTGCTCTGAAGATATCCTCATCATCAGCCTTCTCAACATCCTCATACAACTCCGGAGGCTCAACCTCACTGTCATCATCATCTTGGTCATCATCACTGCCTTCATCAAAAGCTGACACATCCTCAACATCAGCAGCATAATCCTCCTCAGAGTTGGTTTTTCTACTACTTGACCCAACTTCTGCTGCAGGTAACTTCTTCAAGACACCTTTGTTGTCAACATTCTGCATCAAGACCTTCCCCTTAGGTGACACTACCATCAGAGGTTCATGTCCCCTCTCTACATAAATGGTCAACACCTCACTGCCTTATAATGTTCCAACAGGAGAAATACATCCTTATCTGATTCAATTCGCCTCATACCATCATCAAAACCCAAGTCTGGCACCCTAAAATACATCATACTGTTATCTGGGTACCCTAAATCCATCATATAATCCCTAAACTCAAAAAATGATACTTTATCAATATCAAAGTTAGTGACCTCATCTACCACACCCCCAAGGTATACAATATTTGGTGGTTGTGTGAAATAACCACCATGGTGGAAACGTACTGTCACTTCTTCAAACGACATCTGCATGTAAGAGGAGGCAAATCCATATACAATAAGAAAGAAAATTGGCCACTTGGTCACTTCAAACGACATTTGCATGTAGAAGAAGGCAAATCCATACACAGAATATAAGAACGGAAATTTTTTTTTTGTCACTGTGGTCCCCTCCATGTGTGAAAGGCAAAGCACTCGACTATTGCAGACAGGTGGGGATCATCCTCCACCAACATTCATAAAAAAACAAACAACAAAAAAAAACATAAAACAGTTGAAATAGATAGCACAAGAGGGGACCATTTTCACACATCACTATCACAGACAACGAAATTTCCTAATCCCCATTCACTAAAATGAGAAAAAAAAATATAGAATGAAAAAATGCAACTTTACAATCCATGCACGTAGAGATGTCAACCCATAGAGATCTTTTTAATCAAAACCCAAACCCAAAACACTCGGCATCACACAATTATTAAGGGTTTGATATAAGTACATACCTCTGAAATCGTTAAACCTTCTTGATGGAATTCTGATTGCACCACTTCTTGATCTGAACAAAGTTCTGAAATAGTGGTTGATCGCTTCTTGAAGGAGGTCTTTGAAGAACCCTAACCTGGCTTTGCGTTGCCTCCCAAAATTCGCTACGCTCTTTGAACAAACCTAACCACAGCGTGAAATAGATCCACCTTATTGTGGATTTTCAAGAGGAATAACGCTGTTGATCGCTTCTACAGGGCAGTGATCGCTTAACCCTAGTCGTTGTGGTTGCTTTCTTCCAAAATCGTCCTTCTTCTAAGAAAATCCAAAAGAGCGAAAACGATGGAAAAGTGCGACACAAAGAGTTATATATGGAGGGGTAATTTCGTTCATTTCATTCTTTTCCGTCACGGACTGTCTGTATTTGCATTGTCATAAAGTTCAGGTAGGTTTAGTAAAAAAAACCAAACTACAGGGGGGTTATCTGAAATCCTGGCAAAGTACAGGTAGGTAATCTGCATTTATCCCTTTTATTTACTTGATATACCCACCTATATAGTGGGGCAGATAAGTGTAACAAAGGCATTAAATGCATTCGAGACTCTCATCCCCACTCCCCCATTAAAAGCCAATCTAACATAGAAAGGATGATCCTTCAACCTTTTACACTATCAAAAGTACATGTGGATTTTTTATATTACTATTAAATGTAGAACCCCAACCGCCCCTGCCACAGCGACACGCAATCAGAAAGAGGGTGGGAAAAAGTTATGATATCCCGTGGATATTATGGGGTTCGTCCAGAGTTAATCCATATAGATTTTTTGTTTAAGTTTTAACCAGCAAAATGGAAGAGTATTTACCAAAAAAAAAAAAAAAACCCGCAAAATGGAAGAGAGGGAATGCAGTGGGATTACAATCCAAAGCCACACTGCCGTGGCCTTGATTTCCAAACAAGACAATGACCTTGTTTTTTTTTTTTCAATAATAAAAGAAACAACAACACAATAAAATAACTCTTGCTAATTAGTTGAATAATGAAAAAGAATACCCATCACAGTTGAATGATATCATGTGATTTATCGGTTTCTATAACTTATACCTTTTACAATCGAACAAGCCTATTCATTTTTTTTATAGAATATGAAAATTGACATTTTGTGAGAAGTAAATAAACATTTGACCATAATTTTCAAGGCGAAAATTTTTCGCTCTAACATAAAAGCCATGATATCATCATTAGACAATACCATGATATCATGAGATTTATCAACTTTTGTGGTGGCACATTGTTTCTATGATACCATGAGATTTATCAGTTTCTGTAACATCCATTTTCTGCGGTCCACAAGAAGGTTCATTTTTATAGAACATGGGAAGTAGCATTTTCTGAAAAATAAAAACACATTTGACCACCATTTGTTAGATTCTATCATTCGAGAAAAGTTCACCAAAAAATGGAATAAGAGATAAATAAAAAAGGAAAAAGGAAAAACGGAGAGAAAAGCATGGGGAATGTGACAAGAGGAGGAGAAGGTGGGGGAGAGAGTATACTTCAATTCATGGGAGAGAGAACTTTTAGATCATCTTTCTCCTGGTTCTTGCAAAGAGATAAGAGAAGGGGCTAAAAAGGAAAAGTTGTCGTGACCCCGGACCGGGTTAGGGAATCCGAATCCGAGATCGGGACCTATTGATGCCGCGCCATGTGCATCTCTTTGGCTAAATTGCACACGGAATTAAGAAAATATTTATCCGTGCACGTGATTTCCCACAGGGTTCCGCGGTGAGGATTATCCATACATATCATCTCACATATAATCATATCCAACATATATTCGAGATTGCGGAAGCGTGTAGCAAATCATTTTAGTGCTATCCCATTCTATAAATGACTAATTCATAATTAACACGACAAGATATCAGAATGAGCAATGATCATAAGCATATTTCCCAAAAGTAAAGTTGGTTGTATATACAAAAGATCAGTTGATTAATTTCCCCAAAATAATGGTCAACAAAGACCATACAACCAATAAAACCCAAAATATGATATCATAATTCCCAAAATGTGCCGTTCTTAAGGCCCAAACGAATGTCTACATGACATCGTCGGCTTGCCACTCTATCACACGCTGCGGTTCACCGACCGCCTCCTCAGGCTCCTCATCGATGGCAATAAGCTCGGGACCTGAGTACCAAAATAAATGGATTCGACACGACGGTCTGGCAGGTGGGTGAAAAGATATGGCAATAAACAAAACAATGATACTTTGCAAAAATGTAGAAAATCTATGCATAAATAATGAATTTCATAAAAGATAATGCATCATTTATTAAATAACGACATGAACGATATAAAACAATAGAGGTATTAAGAATAAGGAACTGTCAAGATGGCAACCACACAACGCTAAATCCTCTCTCACTAAAGTGAAGAGAGCACATACCCTACGGGATCATTGACCTCAGTCACACAAGGTGAGGAGGAGCAACGATAAGATAATAATATAATTATAATATATACTCTACGGGACCACGGTAGCGAACCGGGTAAAAACTCTGCGGGTTCCAGACTGCAGCTGACTATCGAGAGGGGAAGGATCTCCAAGTCGGTGGATCAAACCGACAAGGTTGTCCAAGCTCAGTGGTGCCGACTCATAGGTCAAATACGAGAAGTCAAATCAAATGCATAGTAATGGAACGGGGTGCTCATAGGCACAAATACACACTCATATCAGATTGGTAATATACAGGTTAGCAAAAGCTAAATACACTTTCCAATACCTTCGGGACAAGTCAAAATCATAAGATATGATGTTTGAAAGGCACAATTAAAAATCGGGTCAAGATGAACATGAATGGATTTCCAATATTCTCCTAGCTAAGAGTTGAAGGTCCAAGATTTGAATCAATGTGTATAGGGTTCCGTATGTTAGGTTTGATAAACATTTGGTACTCTTTAAGAATTAAAAACATTCTGGGACCTTACATACATTGACAAATCTAGAAATCCTCACCAAATCTCCATGATGAGGTTGCTCATTCCTCCGGACTTCATACAACGCCTTACAAGTCCTTACATAGCATTGTGGCTCCAAACAATACCTCCCCACTACATCACATCATAATTTACCCAAATCTTTCATGGGCTTCTATGCATCATTACAAGTCCAATGGCTTCAAATAAGAAGAGAAGGGATAGAGCTGAATTGGACTTGAATATGGGCTTGAAGTGAGTTTGGAGAACGATCCAACAATCCCCTTATTTTGCAGCTCTTCTCATTTCAGTCCGATCGATCGGACTCATTGGCCGATCGATCGGTCCTGAAATGCTCTCAGTTATTTACAGTCCGATCGATCGAACCTGAAGTGCCCACAGTCCGATCGATCGGACAGCGACGAATCTCATCCTATTTGGTTGGATTCCTCTTTTGTCCAATCCCTATCCATTTCCTTTCTTTCCCCTTCTTCCAAACATAACTTCATGAATATTTGGGCCCTTTCTTGACCTCCTCAACTCATCAAATCATCATTCAAAAATCAATAGAATCAAACTATCAAACATGTTAAACCATTAAAACTATTAATGAAGATGAATCAAAATTTTGCGTAAAACATGATAGACACATAAGAATCATTTCATCCACTTGCCTTAGGTCCAATGCTAAGAAAATTCAAGCCACTAACACCTCTCCAAGCCAAGACACCAAATCTACACAAAACCCCCAAACACAAACCCTAAAACCATCAAAACCAAACAATAACAAGAGAAAGTTTGCAATAGCCAAGATTAAGTCTCTCTAGGGCTAGGAGAGTAAGAATCTAGAAGATTGGAAGGATCACTCACCTAAAAGTGTTTCAAATAGGTAGAGAGAGCTTTCAAGAAGCTCCAATGGTGAGGCATGTCTTCACAAATGGTACCAATAGAAAGCTCTCGAGGTGAGGAAGAATATTGTAGCCTCCATTTTTCCCTTAGCAATAGCTTGGTGGTGGATTGAAGATGAAGAAGCAAGGAGAAGGCAAGAGGAACCCTAGGGCTGGAACAAGGGTTTCTTTCACAAGAAAAGTAGCAAGGAAAGGAAGAATGGGAAGAGAGCTCTCTTTATATAGCAAGTGGGGATGGGGCCCACAACTTAAAAGACTTATCGGGCTCAAAATATGGCTTTCGGGGCTTCAAACGGATTCGACAAAGAAGACAAAGTTGATCGGCGAAATTTCTAGTTTCCAAAAGGTATATATTTTGTACGTTTTGGTGACATTGAAATTAGTGTCCAGATTTTTGGGTAAAAAGACCATTTTGCCCTCAAATTGTGAAAAGTCGGGTTTAGGGCTCTCGAATGGGAACGATGTCAACATGAAAGTTGTAGGGATTAACAAGATAAGTCAAATGGGGTTAAAAACACAATTTTTGGAAATCATTGGTAAACCCCAAGTCTCACACAATTCGGAGCAAGAACCCCCAAAGGGTCCCACAAGTAAAAAGGCTCTCCAAATTCCCCAAAGCTATTATAAAAGCTATTCTAATCTCCAAACTAATCCAAAAACCACTAAACACACTTAAAACTAAAACACAACTTAATTAACTCTAATCGAGGTCTCTCGGGTCGGGGTCTTACAAAAGTGAATGAAAAGAAACTAATAAGGTTTTTACTCTCTACATTGAGATCCCATGCTATCATGAGAAGACTAGCAAAAGAGTAAAAAATAATAATTAATTGATTAGAGTTTTGGTGACATTATTTGAATTTCTAACATAAAACTGCGGATGCGGGATTTAGCATTTAAGGACGACTAATATGTCAAAACCACTTATTTATACTACAACAACTTCTTTTTTAGGTCTGATCCAACAAGCTACCACACATTCTCGGGCACACTTGATATTAAGAAGGGGACAAAGAGGGAGGGAGGGAGAGGCGTGTCCTATAAACTAAAAACCCGGGTCCCCTTAATATCTCTCCCTTGCTTCATGTGGGTGGGATGTGGAACCGCAGTGTGGTGCGCACCTGTAGAATATTCATCCCTTTCAGCGACATATCCTCAGAATTTGCTTCAATATAAGTTGGTCCCACCGTAAGATTGATTGATAACATGATCAATCCAATCTTAATATTGTTAATTATATACATTAGTCATGTTATCAATCATTTGCTCAAATCTTACTATGAGACCAACTTTTGTACTAAAACTTAAAAAATAAGTTACGGGTTTCAAACAGATTTAATTTATCAATAGGTGGGTGGGCTCAGTGGTAGCACTCACAGGATGTGGACTCAAAACTGACACCGCAAGACACCCTTACACAAACAGAGGTACACCCGTGTAGTGGAGGGGTCTTCCTCCCCCCCCCCCCTCCAGCACAAAAAAAGAAAAAAAAGGAGCATTCCAATTTCGTAGAACAATAGAGAGCATGATACAGTTGTAAGATTGTAACCGTTCATCTAATGAATATCACCATTCGTTGATAACTATTAAAGAATCTAAACCATTTAATCGTTTGCTTACTTATATATAGCATTAAAAAAATCATTAGTAGTTTAAGATAATGATCAAAATGATGTCTGTAATGCTACAATAACATGAAAAGGTTAAAAGAATATGTGGAAGAAATCAAGTATTGTAGTTTACCATACAGAAAATTTTCCCTTCCAATACTTTCGTGAGCACGGTTTTCACATGAGCATTTCTCTATACGTTTGCTAAGGTGGCCTCTAAATAAGTGGGAAGGTTAATTAATTGCTTCATGTGAAAGAACTGTGATTTAACGGGTCCTTCAATTATTACTTGCCAGCCTACGCATTCATGATTGAGTGATGTTGGCAGATTAGCACATACCCCGGAATCGATTTATGAGTACTCAAGTTAAAGTACAATTGAAGCCCATAGCCCAATGTAGAGAGGAAATAAAATAAAACAAAAAAAAACTGCAATTTCTTGTACGAGTAAAGAAGGTTTAGGAAGAGATCCAAACGGGTCTAAAGGTTCAGAACATGATGGTGAAACTTTTCAAGTATTATTAATTCCACATCCAATCGTTGCACAAACCCACACTGACCGTGGCCCAAACCAGAAAGAATACCACCTACACTACACACCACGTAGCAAATAACAATCCCCGACCTGGGAGGGCAAGGGGCAAGTCAATAGGATGGGTGTATTAAAAGAGTCCAATTTAGACAAAACAAGATAAGACATGATAAGACAACACATGAGTTCATTGCATGTGTATGACTAGATTACATAGGCATGGCCATATAGGGTGGTTGTAAATGTTAACGCCCTTTTGTTTACTCTCGAAGATAGAGGCTCCAGCAGAGGATTATAGAATTTATAAATAGGCTCCTATTTTAGAATATTTAGTATACATTACTGCTTTTCATTTTAATATTTTCATATTCTAAAATAAATAGTTCTAATAAGATTGGACGACCACCATAATTTTGTGTCAATTTTTTTCTAAAATGAAAAAAAAATGAGTATGTTATTATCTACAAAAATGTCATTATATTATCTCAATTGCCAATGGTCTCTCCCTAATAACTATCAAATGCATTTAAAACCCAATCATTTATTTTGGGACTTTCATTAATCTAATGGTGGGTCGGACTTGAATTAGGTCAATTATAACCAACTACAAGTACAAGTTTTTTTTGTCATTATCACGATTTGAATTTAATGAAATTGACCCTTGTATTAATAAAATGAGTTAATGTAGAGTTACTCTCCCACTGAATTACTATGGCAGCTATATATGTTACAAGCTTTATGGCCTATTTGTTTGCATCAAAATGCTTAAAAACTAAATCCAAAAGATGGTGAAATGAACTCTATTAAAGGATTATTAAAAAAGTGAGGAGTGAAGACTATGAAGAGGGGTGAAGGATATGCATTTAGATGTAGACATGATCTTTATCTTCCTATGTATTAAATCACTAAGGTGATGTGTGGGTATTTATTTTTCATATTTTTTATTCTATTTCCTCAAAAGGAAAGTCTACTTGATGCTTATTTTTGGAAATTTAGCTTTGATCTTCCCTTTTAACCTCTTAGGGTATGGGTCCTATGTATTCAATTCTTATGTATTCTAATATAAACAAAAAGGCCCTTAGAGAAAGAAAAGTCCAGGCTTTTGAAATTATTCATACAAGAATAAAAAGAAGGGCAAAAGTCTTGTTTCAGTCTAAATTAGAGAAAAGACTTATAAGGTAGTTTCAATGCTATTGATTTTAGGATATCGAAGGTATTAAAATGAAAAGGTAGGGGCGTATCACTAAATACTGAACCATAGGGACCTATTTAAAAATCCTAAAAACTGTTAAGTGTTATATACAAAAACTCTGAAAACATGCTAAAATTAAAATTTTTTGGCTAATGAGGAAGTTCAGATGGTGCCCCTCTGCACTAATGGGATAGCTATAGTAGCATTTGATGTTCAATTCACGAGGACCAACTATTAATATGCATATGTGAGCGATTGTAGCCCTATAAGAGGGGCGGTTATATTTGGTTATTGTCTTATTCTGGTTTAGCCGGGTCGGTTCGACTGGGTTAGCCAGGACCAAGGATCAGGGTCAGGGGTATTTTCATCATTATGTATATTATGTATAAGGTTTTCTTGGGGCTAAGTAAGGCTTTCTTGGAGGTCAAGAAAGAGAGGATTATATAATGATGTATTGTAATCCTAACTCTCGGGAGAACGATAGATGATGTTTCTCTTCCTCTTCGATATAGGCAACGTTGCCGAACCACGTAAAATTGATGTGTTAATGTGCGTGATTGCTTGATTGTTTGATTGCGTATTTGTTCATCGTGATTGTAATCGTCGATCTTGGGTATTTTTCGATGTTTCTCTTTTCCCAATAAGCGGTATCAAAGACGACGGAGGTTAGTTTTATTCGGTGGGCTTCGATTCTGATCGATTTTGTAGAAATCACTGTGAAGGAGAAGAGAGTCGGGTTTAGTTTCTTGAGATAGAGAAACAATCAATATGTCTCTTGGCTCGAATTTGAAAGTAGGAAGAAGAGGATCAACATTTGCAACTCGGATCCATCTTCCTGGAATAGATTAGAGCGGGGGTGATAGACGAGACTCTTTTCGATTTTTCAGGCGCAGATCCCACGAAGAGTGAGTTTGAGGCATAGTTGTCAATTCCGTTTTGTTTCGGATGAAATGGCCAAAACTTTACATTCCGGTCCTTAAACCAGAACGGAATAACGCTACAAAAATTTCGGTTTCCATACAGATTTCGACAGGTATTTCCGAAATTACCGAAATTGTCTTTTGGCAATGGTTTTCATGTTTTTTTTTTAAAAAAAAAACCCTAAGGGGGTAACTTCAATTCTCTTTTCAATAAGAGAAGCCCATTTCCCAACTGTCTTTCCTACTTAGAATTTGGCAGAGGAGAGTCAGATTCCTTGACACAACAAGGATTGGAAATACCATTGTGTGGGTTTTCAAAAAAGCAATATAGAGGACATTTGACAAATGGGAGAAAATGGAGGAGAGGGCGATGAATCTCATACTATTCAACCTCTTGGGCAGAGTGTTACTTAATGTCATAGATGAAGAGTTGCTCCAGGACTTTGGGCGAAGCTCAAAAGATCTGCATCAAAGCGATTAGGAAGGAGTGGACTCGCCAAATGCTAAAGAATTAGAATTGGAAGGAGATAGTGTGCCAAAAATATTGGATTAAGACGATGAGGAATCACTATAGGTATGGATCGAGTTAATCATTCATGGTATTTGGGTCTTGATTCTTCCTATCTCATCTGTTCAAGTAGGGACTGGTTTGATACATATAAATCCCATACCGGTGGATACCTACTCGATTGATACATATAAATCCCATTCTGGTGGATCTGTTCTTATGGGATAAAATGCAAGATTGAAGAACATTGGCATAGGAACGGTTTGTTTGGACCCTAGCGGATGTGATGTATGTTCCAAATTTGCAAAGATTTTTTGTTTCGTTGGGTGCCTTAAAACTCCAAGGGGCTATAGGTGCGCTACAGCAGGTCGAGTGGTGAAGGTGGTAAAGGGAGTGCTCGTCATCAGTTGGTTGGAAATCTCTATAAGTTGAAAGGGGATGCATTTCCACCTAGAGCAGTGAATGAGACATCAACTAATAGGGAGGAAGCTTGTTCAGGTGGAGTTAGATGCAATGAAATCATTGGAGTATTCGAAGATATCATCTAACGGTAACCCAGGAAGACCTGAACGGAGATGATTTTCTTAGAAAAGGAAGGGCAGTTAGGTTCCGATTTGTCACGAAGAGAAGGACCAAGAACCATTGCAGGGAAAGCGACTATTGGAAAACCAACATGAAGAACACTAGGATGTAGAAAAAAAAGGAAGGATTCACAAGGAACCGGTGAGATTTGGATTCTAGAAAGTCTTTTTTAACTTGGCCGATGGAAGTAAAGGTTCATTGTGTTGCAAGGATAGATGCAGAGATGGAAACAAATGGAGGGCACTTAGAAGGATCACGACGGGGGTGTTCGGGTCGAAGAAAGAAACTGCATCCTTTAAAGGTTCTTGTGAAAGCCTTCTGTGATGTCATATGAAATAATCCCCCCTTCCTTTTCTGGTAAACCCACCCACACAAACGCAAACGGGGCAAATCATTGGGCAAATCCATGCCTAATGAAACTCCACGAACTCCCAGGTGGCCCATCCTAAACACTCTAAACAAGAGATAAAAACAACAAAAATAATTACAATAAATTTTTTATTTCACAAACTCAATCTCGATATTTTACTATGAACTCATAAAACCCAACGAACTAAATTTCAAAACCAAGTAATAACCATTACGATCACCTTATATTCTTCAATCCTTAACTAAAAAAGTCGAATGCCATTGGACTTAAGGAACTCCAAATTCGGCTCCGGACACAATACCAACACAAAAAAAAAAACACAACAATAAAAAACTAACAACACCATAACAACAACAAAATGAAACAAAATCAAATGAGATTGAAGAAGATCGAGAGCACACGATGGATCGAAGCCCTAGGGTTTCTAAGAAGCTGAAGTTGGAAACATTAGGAAATCCAGATCAGAATACGCCGGTGTCGACCATCGAGAAATTCAAAGGCGAGATGAAGATCTCCTCATCGATCGAAGTCGTTTGATCATGATGATGATCAATCTCTATGCATTCATCTTCTGATCGGATATCATCGTCTTCCTCATCCAGAGGTCTTCTCGTCTTCGCAGAGTGGAGTACCAATCAAAATCCGTTCCTTTTAAGGTGTTTGTGAAGAGACAGATCTTGAAGGCATCCTGATCCACAATGGCTCTAGTCAATATTTAAAGTGCATGGCATATTGTTGGGCTGAACCTTTCCCCATGTATGTTTGGAGAGTAGGCTGCTTGAATATTTTTAGGGAATGAGACTGAGTCCATCCATAAAGGATATGGTGGCTTAATCCCGTTTTCTTTGAGTGTATCCTTATCTTTTGCTTTGGCAAGGATGTCGTCCACATACTTTTTGGTGAGGGCGCGCGACTCATTTTCTCCTTCACTCGGTCCATCCTCTTGGTGACTTAGAGAGACATCATCATTCCCCAAGCGCTGGAGGGTGTGAAGGAGGTTTTCCATCACGGCCTCGATCCTTTGTTGCCGGATGGATATGTGTAGTCACGTCTTTTTGAGATGGATTTTGAGGGGGTTTGAGGTGGCTCAGAGGTTGTGGCCAAGATGTCCATCTCTTAGGATTCAAAAGAGGATACTGTCTTGGTGACTGATCTTGAACTCACTCTCCTGAATGAGAGAAGAAGGGTTACTCTGCTCTCCTTGGTGTAGACACCTCATTTGGCCCCTATGATAGCCTTAAACACCTGTCCTATATAGCAGTGCCCCCATTTCACCCATAATTGAATGACTAATAGCATAATTCAAATTAATTAGTGACAATGAAGATGCTTGTTGATAATTTTAGACTTAGTTCGACGATTTCCAAAAATTCGTGAGAGAAAAGTCGAATCGCGTCGAGACCTCGAGTCCAACCCACTATTCACACAAGGAAAGGACCACAACACTAGACAAGCCTCTTCCGGACTACTTAGAACACACTTAGGTTGATCCTAGAGAGATTACACTTAGTTTTCCTAAGTACGATATGATTAGCATGAATTAGGAGGCTAATATCATTGATCTAAATAAATCTTTCATTTTTCGATCTCTAGTCACTAGGTTGCATGGACCAATGGATTCTGCGTTCTGAGAGCTTTCCGACAATATGCAGAACGTCCAAATCCGATAAACGAATCAAAAGATATGGTCGCCGGAAGATTGCCCTAAAGGCCCCAATGGAAAAACACTTGGGAGCCAAACCAGGTGTGCCCATGTCCCAAAGGTCCCCAGTCATCTTGAAAATACACATGGGCGCCCTCACAGGTGCACCTAAGCCCAATTTCCCTTGTTTTTGCCTGAATTCAACCCGAAAACAACACGAACTGAACCCTAGGCCTCTAAAACCCTAAGACCACTTGGGTGCCATAGTGAATACACATGGGCGCACCTCTTTATGCGCCCAACTCACAAAATGTCACTTGGGTGCCACTATGTGTGCACCCAAGTCCACCAAAACCCTAAATCCGCCTTGGGATGCGTGAACCTTCTAGAAACTCGTGTAAGAGGCAGCCCTAATCTCTTTTGCATGCCCAAAACCCCTTTATAAGGATCTCTTAACCCCATTTCCAAAGGAGGCTACCAAAAAGAGAGAAAAAAAAGAAATAAAGGGAGAGAAAGAGAGTAGCCACAATAGAAAGAACTCTAGGTCTAGAAGAAAGAAGAAGATGAAGCATTCTGGTTTTCAAGATCAGTAAGGGGGAAAGCTTCCGAAAGTCATGGATTTGCGCGTGAGCTTCAATCTAGAACTTGAAAGACGTGATCCAAAACGGTATTTCTAGATCTAATCTTTTCAATTAATACCATCATCATTAGTAGTTAGAAACATGCTTAGGATCATTCATATATCATAGATCTAACATCTAGTAATCATCCATCATTAGAAACATGTTTAGGATCATTCATAGGTTGTAGATCTCGTTTTCATCATCCCGAACCTGTGGTTAGAATAGATCTCGCATTCATATCATTTTCGTCACAAAAATATGAGTTTGAGAAAGAAAAGTGCAGAAAAGAACTTGGGAGCATATATCTGTGCGCCCAAGTCTCTGGGATAGGGCCTCGGCTGCGATTTTCATTTCGCATGCAATTTATTTCTTAGATCCAGATTCTTTCGCATATAGATTGATATCAGGGCCCTCGAATATGTAATTGTGTGTTCTGAATCGTGCAAAAAGCCTTGGAAGAAAACGGAAATATATATTGCTTTAAAAAAATAAAAAGAAAGAACAATGCACTTGGGCGCCACTATTTGTGCGCCCAAGTCCTTGGCAAAGGGATCCATCCATCGAATCTCAATCCTTGCACTGTCGTTTTCAAATCCAAAGTTTTGATATCTTTGATTCATATTAGGACTCTACATTTAGTTGCGAAGTGTCGAAAATTGCATCGGAATATCGCTGGAAATCAAAAAGTGCATTACAATTAGAAGGGAAGTGACTGGG